>JAFIRS010000797.1:0-543057 GCA_018342105.1 Gonioctena quinquepunctata
CCACAACCATCACTCTGGTCCCAAAGGAATATGGTAGATCTGACCCGGTTTTTGGGGAAAGGAAACCTCCATCACCACCCAAAATTTTTAAAAACGGTTTTAAAGGAATAATCTTTTAAATTTATGAAAAAAATTACTCACGATGGCATTAAAAATTTTTGGAAAAAGAATGTTGGTTAATAAAAAATAAACATAAAAACCTTATTCCATATTTTTCCCGGTTTTCATAAACGGTAGTAAAATGCTTAAACTTTTTTCCAAATTAAAAAAGTGAACATTCTCAAATTCAATAATTTAAAAACAATCTCACAATTGAAAAAATCCCCAACCCCATTTGGGAAAAAAAAATTTTTGACAAAAACAAAAATTCCTTCAAAAACCCGAATTTTCTGCTCTGGAAAAGTTCGCTTGGAACCAAAAAAAAAGATATCAATTTCCCCAAAAATTTTTTGAGATGTGGACTCGATTCCCTTTTTTCCCCAAAGAAAAAAAGAAAATTTTTTCAACTAAAACCCGGAATTCATTCCTTATGTCCAAAGTTCCCCTTAAAACAATTCGTACAATTTTACATTAAAAAAAAAATTTTTTCTCAAAATCTCGGTTTCGTGATTATCCCCCGTTCTATTAATTTTTGGGAAAAATTTTTAAAAAATAATAAAAAAATTTTTAAAAAAAAAACAGGTTGATGAAAACTAAATAAAAAGTTAAAAAAAAATAATGAAAAAAAAACTAAAACCCCGCTTTTATGAAAACCAGACTAAAAAATGAAAAAAAAAAAAAAAAAAGGGGGGGGTGCAGGGTATCAATAATTATATGGTACATTACCCCCCCTAGGGCGTAAAGAAGAAATGTCCCCAACCCCCCAAAAGGAAATTTTAAAGGGCCGAGGCTTTACCCCCCCCCCCCCCCTTTTTTTCAAATAATTTTTTTTTTTTTTCCTTTTTTTTTAGATGGTTTTTTTAAAAAAGCTGTTTTTTTTTTCAAAAATTATTAATTAGTTAATTTCCTATCCTGTTAATCCCCAAATCATTGAAAATGTAAAAACCCCCGGATTAAAGGGGTGAATGCGGTTTTTTTTTCAAAAAAGTTTTTAAAAGGGGGGTTTATTAAAAAATGGCGACATAGCAACGTCTACGAAGAGCTGATGGAAATTTTTGTGATCTTTTGGGGGAAAAAAGGTTTGGGGATACTCCGGGGAAACTAAAAGTTTAAAACAATTAGTTTTTTTAGGTTTTTTTATTTAAAAATGACAATATTTTTTTTTAATTTAATTTTTTTTTTCCCTGAACTCCTGAAACAGGGGGATCTATTTTTCTCCCCTTTTTTTCCCACCATTGCCCCGGAAAAGAAAAAAAAACTGAGTTCGGGGTTTTACCCTCAAACAACAAAACGACCAAAAAACTTTTTTTGGCCCTTTTTTTTCCAAAAACGCATTCACTATGGGGCCATTTTTGTCCCCCCAAAATTTAAATGAACTGTTTCCCAAAGATGCCCAAAACTTTACAGAAATTCCTAAAGCGTCCAAATGATTTAAAAAGTGATACACGATTTTCATGTTTAAAAGCCCCCAAAAATTTACTTTTCCCCTTGGAAAAATACTCCCCCCAGACTACGGGGTTTTTTTTTGAAAGGTAACAGTAAAAAAAATTGATAAACTCCAATAACCTGACAAACGCCTTCCCCGCTCCGTTCACCGTTTTGTTTGATAACAATCGTGTCTACTCTTTTTCCCCTTTTCCCCACCTTTGGGCCGTCTAAATCTGAATTCACCCCCCCCCCAAAAAATTCAAAAATATCACGGAATGGTGGCGTGTCAAAAACTTCGACTCCTATAAATCTGTCAAAATTTTTATTCCCCAATTTTGTTAGTAACTTCTTCCCAATAATAATAATAATAATAAGTTCATTTCCCAATTTTTAGTAAAAGGTTTTAAACCCAAAATTTTTGAAATGTAAAAAAACTAATTCCCCCTAAAACTGAAGTTGCGCGGGGGTTTTTCACAATATTTTTCAATATTCCTTATGCATATTTTAAAATTTGAAAAAACTTGAATTGGTTACTTGTTAAATTAATATTGATTCCTAACATTTGACATCTTATTTAGTTTACCGGAAAAAATTTAAAAATAAACAAAATAGTAAACAAACAATTTGTTTTATAATCGACAGACGATATTGATCTATAAAAAAAAAACAAAAAACATGAATATTAAAAAACCTTTTAAAATCAAAAAAGGGGAAAAACCCGACCCGTTCAATTTAAAAAACTATTTTTAAATTTTTTTAACATTTGACGAAATTTTTTTAAATTTTTTTTTTAATGGGCAGAAAAATTTAAAAATTTTTTTTGGGAAAAGGAAAAATATATTTCGTTGTCCGATTTTTTTCTCAGGGTTTTTAACATGATTTTTTTTTTTTCCTAGAAAAATTTTTTGGGGCGTATTATTTAATAGATATTTGTTTTGTTTATATTTAAATATTTTTTAAAAAAATATTTGTGTTACATCGCATATTCTCGCTTGTAAAAAAATAAATTTCGGGAAAATTGGTTCCTTTCCTAATTTTTCAAATTCTTTTTTTTTGTTTAATTTTTTTTAAATTTATTTTCCAACCCCTCCCAGCTCAATATGGCATATTGAATCAAACCCCCTAGAGCAAAAAAAAATGGGTCTTTAAATTTGGGGGTGTCAATAATTTACTCAAATATTTGAATTTGAACCATACTCCTTTAAAGGTTTTTTTTAAAATTCTCAGTGTGAAAGCCCCCTCTCATGTGACTACCCCTTTTTTTACCCAAATTTTTTAAATTTTTGGAAATATCAATAACCGTTCTTTTTATATATCGGGGTTTTTGAAATTCTAGATGATTTCTGTGCCCAAAAAAATCTAAATTTAGTTTTTTTCAAAATTTTTGTTAAAATTGATGATTAAACCAGTCAATTATCTGTGACATATCGGACTCTACCTTTTTCCCTTTTAGGTCATGCCAATTTTTTATCCTCATACATTATCCGTATCATCTGCGAAGCTGATTATATTTCCCGTAGTTTTTTCAAGGTGGGGAAATTTTGGGGTATATTTGGGGAAAAAAAAGGGGACGTTCCCTTTTGGCCCCCAAATTGAATTTTTTCCCTTTTGAACTTTTTATTTTAATTTTAAAAAATTTTTTTCCCTCCGGGGATAAATAACTTTCCCGGGGGATTATACGTTTTTTCCTCGAACTCCAATGTTTTCCCCAAAGGTTTTTAGTGGTGTGTATGATCCGTATGAACCTTGGAAAATCGAAATATAAAAAAGGGGGGTTTTTTTATCTATCGCCCTATAAATTTGGGATTTTGGGGTGATTATAGCATTTTTTGGGGAGTTTTCCTTCTCTAAACCCCCAAAATGTTTTCTGATAAAATTGTTTTTTTTTATATAATCATTCAGTCTGCTCTTGAAGTTTTTTTAAAAATTTTTTGCGATATTGGATTTTTGTGAAAGGGGGTTTGTTTAATAAAATTTTTTCCCCTTTTTTTTTAAATGGTTTGATAAAATATTTAAAAAAATGTGGGACCACCAGTTCTTTTTTGTTAAAAAGATATTCAGGGGTTTTTGGGGTTTCTCTTTAATTTCTTTGGGGTTTAAATTTTTTTTATAATTTTGGGTGCTTTCTTTGGCAATAATTCATAATCGACATATCTTTCCCTCATCTAGGTGAAAAAAATTAATGGGCGAGATTTTCTGGAATTGGTCGGAAATCGGTTTTTTAATTGTGGGCCTTTTTTTCCCCCTTCCCCATGTTTTTGAAATTTTTTCAATTTGGTCACCCCATAATACATCTGGATAATTTCTTTGAGGGTTTTTTTTTTCTTTTTTTTTCTATACTATTTTTGTTTTCCCAAAGGTGTTTCGAGCTTTTCTTGTTTTTAATCTTTGTTTATAATAGTTTAACTTCGTAATTTCCATCCCGATTTAGACGTTCGGTAATTCTTGAATTCTTCTCCGTAAGCTTCGGGGTTCCCCCGATATTTTTATATAGTTGATTTTTTGTATTTATCGATTTCATTAGAGCTTTTGTAAATCTTTCCTTTTTTTATCCCCCTTTTTCCTTTTAATTCTTTTGTATGTTTTCCTATCAGTTCACCTATAAGTTCAATGAAGAATGAAGTAGCTATATTTATATCTACCATCTCGTAAAATGCATGCCAATCCTTATTTGCATAATTCTCTCCTCAAGTTCTTGTAATCAGTGTATTCAATATATGATTCTGTTAAAGGTTTGAAGAGGTTCTGATTCAATCGGCATTTTATGAGTTTGAGGTATAGTGATAGTGATATGTGATATGTGAGCGTACAATTTGGCTTACATTTTTCTTTGAATTCAGGGTTTTACATTTCAAAAAATATGATCAATACATGAAGCAGACTTACCCTGTACTCTAGTATCTTTGTTTATCATCGATTCAAAATTGTTTTCATTCATTATGTTCAAATATTCTGATACAATTTCGTCATCCCTCAAGTTTGATATTTATGTTCTATCACCGACAAAATATGATAATCTGATGTTTTGTCTTGATTATTTCAGGTAAAATTTGAGCTGATCTAAGAATGTTATTACGTTCGTTGAGGGGTCTATAAAGAGCTGTGATTATTAATTTCTTTTTTTTATTAGTATTGATTTGAATTTCTATTGCTTTGCATTCACCAATGCGAATAATGTTCGACACGTAATTTGTATTTTCCTTTATATACACAACAACACCATCATTTTTAATGATATTTCCCTCATTGTAAATAGTCTCGTATCCCTTTTTTACTGAAGAAATTAATATCTTGAATCAACCATGTTTCTGTTAGAATGATACAGTCGAATACTGTTTCTGTTTCGTTTAAATATAGATCAAATTCATCAATATTTTTTGCTATACTTCTAATATTTTGGTGTACCAAAAAATGGTGTTTTTATTGCAAGCGTCAACAGGGTGATCCGATATACTGCACATTTGCTCTAGTTCGATTGTATTGACTGTTTTAAATTCGTAATCTCTAATGTACTGATCCATTGTGATTATATAATATATAAAATGACAAAGTATTAGATAGTAACCTAGTATAAAGCAATATTTATATAAAGATAAGATAAAAATTAGCAAAGACTTATAATTAAGATAATGATAGTATACATTTATAATTTTTTTTTTACTATTGCTTTAATTTTTTTTCCAATATGTAATGAAGACGAGTTAGAACGAATTTTCATAATTTTTTCAATTTTTGCTTGGTTTTTCTTGAGTTCGTTTGCTGCGTTTTCTCTCGAAGCCACAAATAATTTTCGTGGCTGTTCTTCTGGACTTTCGGGCCGTTGGAGCAATTTCTGAGTCGGTGTGGCAGGAGTACTATTTGTTTTCATTAAGACTTCTTCTTCGATTCTCAGTAGTTCCTCACTTGTAAACTCATTGTCATTTACCACCAACTTGTTCCTTCTGATGAAGCAATTCATCCTTTCTCCCTTTCTAATGATAGGTGTCTTCTTAAAATTCTGTATTCTTCTTGTTCCTTTCTTGTGAGATCGTTTGCGATGGAAATACCAGAACCCAACTTCTTAACATTTTGTAGAAGACATTCTTTTTCGTTAAGTAGGAAATGAATTCAATTTTAACAGGACATTTCTTACTTTTCCTAATTGGAATATGTTATTTATATCCTTGTAGGCAATATCAATCCCAAGACGGTTATTTAGTTTTGAAGAATATATTCTACTGAAATTTCCTCCTCTATATCTATTCCAAAATGACAATATTGTTTTCTCTACTACCTTTCTCGAAAATTTCAACTTTATTTTTTGAGGAGAAATTTTTTTTTCAGAATCGTGAATTCTGGTTTTGAGGGTTTTCGATCGTCAGCAATAACCTAGTTTCACTTGCCTTGATTACATTTTCAGTTCCTCTTTATTTTTTGCATTTCCTCTATTATTTGTTTAACGCAGCGTCATTCTAATTGATCAAATATATATATGGTGTATGGACGCCTTTAGTAAACAAATATTGTTGTGGTTTTTGCAGAGTTTATCAGTTCTCTTTTTTCCTTTTTTAGTTCAGCTGTTCGTATAAAAAAGCGCAGGTATGTTTGTCTCCTTTGAAGAATTGGCTCGACTGGACAAAATAATATAGAATAGCACAAAAAGTGGTCACACTTTTTCTGGGAAGAGTTTATGAAAATGCCTTTGGAATGTTTAGACTTCCGCAGATAATTTCTCAGATTATTCCATAACAAAAGGTAGATATACTTGGATATTATAATCAGTCTACTCACAATAACTTCAGCAGACTCTGGGTACTTTTTTCTTTCGAATCGGATACACAACTGCGATATTTTAACACTATTTGTTGGAGAGATACACGTACTACACTACTACATGCTTGAAGGTAAATAGCTGCTTCAATAATTCAAAATTGAAATGAAGCCAATAATGTCGAGGATGTGTTCAGTCAATAATTGTTCCCAAGTTTCACAAAGAATTTCATCTTGTTCCTACTGAACAAGGTGAATGATTGATTCTATATCAGTATTGAAAAGATCCGCTTGGAGGGTAACAGAGGAATCCGGAATCAGAGTATCAAAACTACAGACATTCTGGGATATTGTGTTGATGAGAAATGAAGAAAATGTGCTTCACTACACAGAGGAGAGTCAACAAAATTATAACTGAATGTTTCTGTCATTCGGAGTTCTCAGGAAACTTTAAGCACATGCCAAGTGGTAGTGGAGACTAGTGACTCAATAAATGACTGGATTTATGAGACATTTCATTTTATTTTAACTTGAATAAAGAAGCATTCAGAAGTTACTTCGTTATATTGATTCGAAAATTATTATAATACCGCTCAAATTCAATTTTAATCGTTCGCGAAAAGCGTGTGTGTGTAACCTTTTCCTGAAAGATGTTTAGAATCATATACAGTGCTTCTCAAAAGTCCCTCCCCCCTCTTATTTTTGGAACGATTAGGGGAGGGTCCCGTACCTTGACGCCAGGTATTTTCAAATCCTTACAAAATGCAGCAAAAAAACAAAAGGTCGATCTTTCAAGAATGTGACATTAAGTTTCATATGTGCCCTATCATATGGCAAAAGTATTTGTGGAAAATATTTTACAATAAATTAAATATTTTTGTTTCTTTTCAAAAGGTATAATGGCTCAAGGTACAATAAAGTCTTGTACCTTGTGCCATGTGTAATGTACCTTGAGCCATACACAAATAAGTTAATACTGATATGAGTTGGAGCATGTATTTCACAAAATGTAATTAAAAAAACATGAGAAATCAACGACTGAAGTCTATTCAAAGTTATATGATGCAAAGTCAATCCCAAAAGTCAACATGTTTTTTTGTCTTTCTGATAATCCTCCGCGTATAGGCTGTGGCAGGGATAAAACGATGCTCTCTTTGTCAATCGTGAATATTTTCTCATTTTCTCTCACAAACTTGGTTGTAGAACCAAACCTCTTCAAGTATTTTACTTGAAATTCATCATTAGTAACAATGTTAATAATCTCGGCCACATAAAAATGAATTGATTTTTTTCCCACAAATTTTCGTCAGCACATAATCACCATGTTTCAATGATGTGCATACAAATGCTTGTTCCTCAGGCTCACAAATTTCATTTGATATTTCTGAACTGTCCGAGTCGGGCGAATATGTCTCTTCGTCTTCAGATGATTCCACTTCCACTGGGACTTTCTTTTTTCTGGCTGTAATATTTCGGACGACTTGCTTGCTTTTTTCAGCTCTTCTTTTCTTTCGATGAAAGAAAATTGTATTTCGTGCATAAAATAATTATTCAACGTAGCAAAGCGCTTCCGACCGTTAGGCGCTTTGCACGATTGAATAAATTATTTTATGCACGAAATACAATTTTCTTTCATCGATTATCGATACGTGCACACAGTCACACTTTTCACTTCTTTTCTTTGCCTTTCATTGGAAATTCGTTCGATTTCGTCTTTTTCGGGGGTGTCAGTCAGAACTCTACTTTTTGTTTTTTTACGATTACTGGCTTTCATAGTTCGAGTCTTTGCTTTTGGATATAGCCGCAATAGTTCAAGAGTTGTGAACTACGGGGCAGTTCGTTCCATTGCAAGTGCATTATTATCATCACCGTCATTGAGAGGAACCAAATGTTGACTTGTAGACGGTTTGGGATCATCTGTAGAGCCGGTAGGCTCTTCACGATCGGTAACTGATGAAGAAAGATATTCCAAATTCCCGAGACTCTGAATCCAGACTGAATATTTTTGGGGGTGAACGCCAGTGGATATGCTTTTCCCGCTAGTTCTGCGACAAATTGTAAAGTGATTGGTTGTCCTGGATGCTTCAAAAGCCATTCGTCACATGCATTATTGTAATATTGCTTGTATGGACCAAAAACTGCACGGTCAAGGGGCTGGAGCTTGTGACTAGTATGAGGTGGTAAAGTCAGTAAAATTATTCCATTATTTTTAGATAATGTAACAGCTCCAAGAGATCAATGGCTTTCATGGTTGTCCATTATTAATAATTTTTCATGCTCCGGACTTGGCCTTTCCTTATCAATAAAATGTTGCAGCCATATAAGAAATGTTTCCGAATTTGACCATCCAGATTTTTGAGCAGATCCAATTGAATCCGCTGGGGCACCATTCAGCATAATTTGCCTAAAATCAACTCTAAGGAATATAAACATAGGCGGTACGCTATTTCCGAGAGCATTGATGCAGGCTATCATGGTAATATTTGATCCCCTTTCTCCAGATGTCGCAGCTCCTATCTGTTTTTGTCTTTTGGCCGCAATTATCTTGGTCGTATTTTGCACAGTGCAGTCTCCGGTTTAGTCCATATTGTAAATATCTGAGGCAGTAAACTGATATTTTGCAATACTTTCCTTCAGTTTAGTGAAAGACATGCCAACATTATGTCTGTTGAAACTGGTGGCGCGTGCTAGACTAGTAGCCTCAGGTTTTCTAAGACTTAGTTCACGATGACTCTCCATAAATTCTCGAAACCACTGTTTTCCAGCTTTTTCATTGACTATCCAGGACTGGGGCATGTTTTTCTTATTCGATTTTGCAAAAGAATAAGCCAAACATCTCAGCTGATTTCTGTGGAGACCGTAGTGCATTTTTGATGATGTAAGAAGATATTCCACAAGACTTTCCTCTTCTTGGTTACTGAATATTTTTTTTACAGCACAGTTTTTGTATGGCTTATAATTATCAACTTCGGTTTCATTGCGTTTGAGAAGTCGTTGAAGAGTTGCCCTGGACACACTGAATTCTTCGCAGGCTTTTCGTTGGCTCATGCCATCTTTAACGGCAGCTAAAGCTTTTTTTACTTGCACATTAGAAGGTCCCTGCCTAGTCACACCACTTTTACTTCTAAGCATCAGCAAATGAAAAAAATAATTTAATTTTTCTTAGTTTGTACCTTGGGCCATGGCCCAAGGAACATGCCCCATACCGGCTCAAGGTACAAGACAGTGCATCAAGAAATAAATGAAATAAAATAACCTAAAAACGTGAAACTGAAATTCAGGAAAAGTGTCTGTATATGTTAAGTATTAACTCACTATTACATGCCGTAAATAGTTTGAAATTATATCTACATTAAGACCTAAAAAACGATGAATATTAAGAAATCAAAAACTTACTTTGAAGACGCAAAATCAAAGTTTTCACCAATAACACGTGTCGACTTCATTTAACTATAACTGACTGGATGATACCAATCGTAGTCACACTCGCGACAAACGAGGGTGTTGCCAACTCTTATAGGAAGAAATGTCAACAGTTATTCGGCTGGCTCGAGGTACAGGACGGCTCAAGGTACGGTACCCTCCCCTATACATAAACAAGTGAAATTTTGAAACTGAATATTGAAGGTTGTAAACTTCCCTACTAGTGATGATAGATGGCGAAATCGTCAAAGATGACGTCACAAGGCCATTGTGACCAATAATTTTAAATGAAACCCTACGGCAAGCGACACCTCTTTTGAAAGCTATCGAAAAAACCCTATTCAATGATACCAATTTTGTTTGTGTTTATGGCAGTTTTGATGGCTCATTAGTGAACATTAAAATTTAAATTCCATTCAGTATGATATTGATTACAGATTTGAGAATCAGTATATACCCAAAGAAATTGCTCGAAGTGACCTCCATTTACTTCCGTACTTTTGCAAATGTGTCTGCGGAAACATCCTCACATTCTGCAACAATACGTTGTTTTAAAACGTCAATATTGTCAGGATCAGTGGCCTTCGATTCAAGGTACCCCCACAGTAAAAAATCCAAAGGTGTGAAGTCCGGTGATCGGGCTGGCCATTCCGTTGAACCTCGTCGTCCAATCCATCTACCACGATACTCCTCATCCAAATACCGTCTTACTGCACCGTCATAGTGTGGAGGAGCACCATCCTGTGGAAATGTTATTTACAAATTGCCGAATTCATCTGGATTATCTTCCAAAATTTCAAGGATTAACGGTTCTATTGCGTTTTGCAACAGCTCCAGTAAAACCTCACCAGTTGAATAGGTATTTAAAAAAAGAGACCCAACGATGTGGTTTCTCAGGATACCTGCCCATACATTCACCTTCTGGGGAAATTGGGTATGTGTTTCACTAAACAGGTAAGGATTTGCGTTATCCAATACTTCACATTCTGTGTATTTACATTTCCATTTAGATAGAAAGTACTTTCGTCACTAAAACAAATTGTTTTGACATAGTCTGGCTGTTGGTTAATTTCAGTTTCCATATTTTCACAAAATTCTAGTCTTCGGTCTGGGTCGTCGTTTGAGAGTTGATGAACCATTTTTAATTTGTATGGATGAAATTTGTATTTTTTCAACACACTGTGTACTGTACTTCGACTGACTTCACAGGTAGATGCAACGTGAGTTGTTGAAGAAGTAGGATTAACAATTACTTCTGCCAGTATATCAATTTTTTTCTCATTAGAAATTTGTGGTCCGCCGGATCGTTTCGCATCATTAATACTACCCGTTGTTTCAAACTTACGAAAAAGCTCCCTTGAATAAGTCCTCGAAACGGGGCGATCGGGAACCTCTCATTAAAAATGCGTTCTGCTGCATGAATATTTCGTCCAGTTTCACCAAGAATTAGGATCGCCGCTACTTTATCACCTGAAGCACGTACCATTTTGAACGTTCGGCTCACAACAGTTTCACAAATTATTAAAATGTACAAAAATATCAAAGGTACCAAAAGCTGCAAAAACAGTTAAACGTTCGATCAACAATACACAAATTATTAAATGTACAAAAACTTGGACAATTACAAAAACGTCGGATTAGGGAGACTAACAAAAACGTCAGCTTATTTGACAACTATCCAGAGGCGGAGCTTGAATTTGGAATTTTAGTATTAACTGATTCAATTCATCACAGCTTTGCGTTTTTTAAAAGCGAGTTGCCAAACCTGCCATGAACACAAACAAAATTAGTATCATTGAATAGGTTTCTTAGATACCTTTTAAAAGAGGTGTCGCTTGCCGTAGGGTTCCATTTAAAATTATTGGTCACAATGGCTTTGTGACGTCATCTTTGATGATTTCGTCATCTATCATCACTAGTAGGGAAGTTCACAACCTTTAATATTCAGTTTCCAAATTTCACTTGTTTATGTATAATCGTTCCAAAAATAAGAGGGGGGGGAGGGGACTTTTGAGAAGCACTGTATAAATGACTTCCCATGATATATGAAAACACTATGATTCGATCAATAATTTCAGAATCTCTCGAAAACACTTTATAAAGTTTCTCAATGATAAGATTTTTTCGAAAAAATGGATGAAGATAAATCTCATATCTCCTAGATATAAACGAATATCAATGGATCGACCAATTAGTCGACAAACGCTGATAATATTGTATATAAACGAAACTTTGGGTTCAATTAATTGAAATATCAGTACACGACCCTTTTAGATGGACCATAAAATTTGTAGGGAATAGACATATTTTCTGCCTTTGTCATTCTCTTATAATTTCTCATTCGAAAAATATTTGGTTTCCATAAAACTTTGGATCAACCCAAAAGACATATATTTTGACATGACCCTATCATCCAATGTTAACGTTCATACAGGTACTGAACCCAAAACCTCACACAACGGAAAAAACTGCTCCAACTTGGCAAATATAGCAGTTTTTTCAAGAACCAGTGAACTGTCATATAAACAGAGATACGACCAAGTTCCATGTTGATGCCATTGGAGGAACTCATAGCCATGTTTTGGGCGTCATGTGAACTTATCACAATCTAAAAAATCAAGTGAGCCCATTACGTTGCCAGCTTTATCCTACACATTTTCACGTTCAAGTGCATTCCACCAGGATTTTTATACATCTCGCCTTATGTAGATCTTTGGTCTCATGAACTCCGCTCTTCAATGCGCTACCTCAGAAAATTAGATATATAAATTCCGAGTCTAGTGAAAACAATTGACAAAACTTGTTTCCTCTCCTGGTACTCTCAGAGGCACTTTGTCTGAAATAAAAAAGTTCTGTAGTACTCTAAACGAACATTACATAAGAAGGCAGCCTATGACAAATTTATTAGCCCGAGATAGTTGGAGATTTGTCAACTACAAGAGAAATAATTCGAGAAATGAAACACCCGATCTCACGATACCCTCCAACTCTTTCAATTACTATTTCTCCACCATTGCAGAAACCTTGATTGAGTCAATTGATAACAAAAATTATAGCTTCTTGAAGGGTTTGCCCACACCGTGCTCATCATTCTTTCTAGAACCAGTCACGGCACTTGAACTGATCGAAGTTGTGCGCAACTTGAAAAACTCGAAATGTACCGATGTGTAGGGAATGAATAGTGAACTCTTGATTGATTTTACAATATTTTAAAGGTCACAAAGGTAAAACCTATCTTCAAGAAGTGGGATGCTCCACAGTTGGCTAACTATCGTCCAATATCGATCATACCGATTATGTCCAAAGTCTTTGAAATTTACGAAGCGGAGAGTTATGGAATATTTCAATCTAATGGTTTCTCAACGCTGCCAATTTGTTCCGAAGTAAGCAGCACCCCCAGGCAGTTTCCAAAATGTTAATGAGATAGTCGAGGGCCTGGAAGGGGCATGGATTATCTATACCTGTGTGACCTCTCTAGAGCTTCGATTGTGTCTCACACACGGTTCTTATTGGAAAGCTACGTTTTTACGGTATCAGAGGCGTAGCGCTTGACCTATTTCAGTCATAATTGAACAACAGAAAGCAAGCTGTATATATCAATGAATCACTGCAGGGATGTGTTTTGGGTCCTTCTTTATATATTATAAAAGTTAATGATCTTTTTCACTCCATGTTCCCAAATAACTGCACTGCTTATGCGGATGACACAACTCTGCTCAATACTGGAATTGATGCGGATAGTGTATTCATTAGCATGGAAGATTCTGTCAGTGAAGTTCAAAATTGGTTCAGTGCCAACAATTCGAAACTGAATAATGATAATACACAAGAAATATATTTTTCTACTAGAAACAAAGGCAATGATAAAAATAGTAAACTCTTGGAGTTGTTATAGACTACAGACAATATTGGTCATCTCATGTTGATCAGTTGTGTCATAAACTGTCTAGCTCGATATATCTCTTACGCCATATGAAAAATCAAGTATGCTTCAATACCGTGCGTACATGCTATTTCTAATTTTTTCATTCTCACATAAATTACGGCATACTTTTATGGAGCAACTCCTGTTACGCTATGAAGGTCTTCAAAATGCAAAAAAGAGCTATCAGAATTATCGTTGGTGCTCACTGCCAACAAATAATCAAAGATCTGCTCATTATGCCTGTTCCATCTCTATTTTTAAAAAAAAATTTTCTGCAAATCAGCTGAGGCCTTATCGTTAAAAAATAATCAAAATGAAAACGTCATATTCTTCGACACTGTTTTTATTCTATCGACGCCCCTCAATGAATTGTCATAAATGTTTTTAATTGTCTTATTGCCAGATTTCTACGGGTACCTATGTCTTTGTTACCATTTTAATGTACTTTTTTATTGCCACATAATCATGTACTGTCCCTGATCTGCCATATGGAAGTTTTTTGGTTTTTCATTACTAGATTTCTGAGTGTATGTCTATGTCACCAATTTTAATTTAATCTTCTACCTGACCTGCCAAAAACATAACATTTGTGTTCTATTCTACTTTCATTTCGCTTATTCCATATTTCCACTGAAATGTTTATCAACACCGCATTTCTTAACTTATCTATTACATACAAAACCTCAAGGGTATCAAAATAACATATTTTCATCCTATCGAATTGCTTATTGATAAAACAACGATAATTCAAATAAGAACTCCAACAATCGCGTAGTATTTGTGATGAAACTAGTCAATCCACATCTTTCTTTCCTAACTGAGTTCAAGTGAACTTACCAACATACGTCAGAAGGGGTTTTCGTTAACTGTTACATAATGTTATCTTATCAAAAGAGAAATTTTCAACATGTTTGATCGAGACTTCCTCGAGTTGTATCAGTATTCTGGTCCTATTAAATGTGTGCAATCATAAAATACATTATTTTCTACTTCGTTTCTCTATCGTACAGCAATTGGATAACAAGAAAACACGGGATTGAAAACAAATCATAGCCTCCTAAAAACAAAACAGTTCAATCATGGAAACTGAAATTCAGCTTAATTATAGATTTCGACAACCTAAAATTATTTTGAATTTAATTTTATGTTTTTGTGTTGGGGAACAAGTGTGGCTACCATAAAAAAAAATTCACTAACATTTGAGGTATCAAAGGTAGAAGGGAACTCATAGACATGTGAATAAAGAAAAAAATTAAAAAAAAACTTTTGGAAATGGTTATTCTAGCCCACCTTCCGTGGACTCAATCTAAAAATATTGGAAAACGTCATTGAAAGCAACTTAACTTCTCACAGCGCAGCGTACGGGTACTAAAAATATTCTACAAACGCAGAGTTTAACGTACTGGGATGTTGCGAATGGACTGACGTCAATATTCATAAAAATATTACAATTTCTAACACTCCACCTTATTTCCAAAAACTTTATTTTGATTATTTTAACAACATATTTTGATAAACTGTAACGTGTACAATGCACGGACTGGCTGAGGGAACAGAGTAGTGACGCTTTTCGGGATCAGGATGTTTCATAGATGCTGTGTCAAATCTACGCCTTGTTCACCTATTGTAGGAAATTCTGGGGCCATAACATCCAGAGCTGACTGTGCATGTTCTATTTGTACCACAGAACTCAATGAGTTCTATGATTTGTACTAGCAACATGTTGGAAACTGCGTTGTGGATTTTACTGCGTAGAATTCCTTGGATTCTGCATACAACTCTCATTTTCTCGAAAAAATGTATGCCATGGATGCAGCAACTTTTAGGCATGTATTTTGCTTTTGATTCAAATCTTCTTTTCTCGACGTTTTCGCCGATGTGGATACTGGGTCTTCTCCTTGAAGGCAAGAGCCTGGAAGGTACTCTAAAGGATTGGCGTTCACCTGGGAGTCCTATGGATTGATCATCTCCTGTTGATGTCAAAATCCAAATTTTTATAGAACGATATTTTTTACATTTTCGAAAGTTATATAGAATTATCAAAAATATTATAATAATATAATAATAAAACATTTTAACCAAGATCTGATGTTTGGTGATAAAAGGTTCATTATTAATTATTTCAATTTCTTCAGAGTATTGATTCAATTTATGTTGAGAATTCTAAAATCCTCAATATTTTAGTTACTCAATTTTAATGATTTCAGAATAAGCGTAATATGTTTTCCAAGCAAAGTTCACGGATCACAAATTGAATTAAAATGACTGTTATAAGTTCCATTTTTCACAATATTTGCCATGTACTTTGGATGTTCTCTAGTATTCCCAATACAATTCCGATTTCAAAATTGAATTTTGTTCAATGATTTTGGTGACGGGTTCAACATTTCAACAAATAAATATCAAGGGTAAAGGGTCCGATAAAGTTATTAGTCAAATATTTGTTTCTGAACTGAATATTCGGCAAAAAGGATAGACATCTGAAATATTCTTCACATATGCGTCTTTATCTATAGGAGACGGAGAAATATCTGAACAAATTCTCATATTGTGGATTATTATTTCACAATTACTTGAACTTCGTGAAGTGAAGTATAACATGGAATCATCATCTCTCGCAATACATTTAAATTTTGTATTGTAGGTAAACTATGTGGAATTCCAGTTCTGTTATATGGATGGGAATGAGATAAAGTTGAATCAAATAATTCAGACTCAACAAGAGCAATTTTCAGGTTAAAAACAACTCGCGTTTCAATTTGAAATGCCTGAAGTTCAATCAGAATTAAATTAAGTGCAATAGATGAAAGTTTTGGAAACAGATGTGAATTATTATTTTCTATTGATTGGGAATTATCCTGAAAGGCATAATTCGAGTTTTACAAATTTGCAAAGTAAGATTTGCTCCAATAATTGTTATGTTCTCGGAAATTCGAAAATTAACTTCTGATCAATGAAGCGGTCACTGATGTTTGATTTTTTAAAAGGTTTTCTAATTGATATTCATCTCTGGTGATACATTCATTGAAATATTCACCATCCACTAAAAGTGCGGATTTTTTTTCAATTTCAGGAGGTTCATAGGGTCCATTGAATTTATTTTGTTGTTTATGTCTGAAACTCTTCCACGTCTACCTTTCCTTCGACTTCGTAGTCTGGGGCTTCGTGTTTAATGTGTTTATCGAAGCAATCTCTAATATATTTGGTAATGAGGTGTTTCTGCTTCAAAAGCATTTCCAGGGGTCGCGTAGAAGTGTGTCAATACATGTCTTGTTTTTGGTGTTGCCATAACATAGCAGCATATGGGAAAATTATCAATGGATGTTTATCTGGATTTTCGGTTTCATGGGTGTTGCAGGGAATCTTTCTAGATCTCCATCGCTTTGGGGGTATATTTTTCACAAGGGAGTGCAGTAATGTTGGATATGTAAAAGTTTGATACATAGGGAAGGCTTGTGTAGATTTTGTGAGTTTATTTCTCATCGTCAATGCGTAACTTTTTGTTGGGATTTTAGAATGCCCATATTGATTTTTTCAGAAGGGGTTTTTGGATTATCCTTGTAGCCAAAGGGTTATAATTTTTTCTATTATTATTTTGGTTTTCTGACAACTTTCTTATTCTTCAATGAATTTTTTCACTGCTTTAGTTATTCCTGTATTGTTCTCTGATTCGTCTCAATGTTCCATTAATTCCCCTGTGTAGGGTAGCTTTACCATTACGGTATTGACAGAAAATGATATGAATTTGGTCCTCGTCTCGAGTTGGGCAGATTTAATATTTGATTTCTTCTTTGTCTGCAAGAATGTTTGAAAGAATTTCTTGAATCGAAAGACCTGCATTGTTTTCAAAAAAATTATTTTGAGGTGGTTCAAAAAGACCCCTATGAAATGTAGTAGAATATGATTTCAATAGTTTTTTCTGGATCGAAAGGTATCGGTACCACCAAATACTTATATTACTTACGATATTTATCAGTTTCACTTGAGAAAAGATCAATTTGAATAAGCCAAAATATGGATTTTCTTAAAGAATATATTCAATTATTTTTTCATGTAATGGTATAGTCTTATTTTCTCGTGGAAAAATTACAATATTTTATGACCTTTTCATTCATAATGAAAACATTGTCGATTGTGATTTTTCTTAAAAACTAGTGGAGTTTCTTAGTTCCTCTAAGACTGATTCGAGAATTATTTCTGATAGCTCTTCATTGTCATTTGCCATCAAAGCTCCCGAATAAAACTCTGCACAATTTTTGAAATGATTGATTTTGATTCGAAAACGGTTGTCCACGGAGAAAATCGGCTTTCAGGGTCTTCCATAGAAAATAAAACAAACAAACAAAATGGATTTTCTGCCGATGGAGTATGGTCTGAAATATTTCACAGCTCACACAATGGATAATAATTCCCATTCAATGGCTGAATAATTAGTTTTTGCAGAACACAAACTTCTTGAGGCATCGGCAATAGGCCAGATCTTTTCCAATAGTAAAATTGAATGAAACGTCTTCTTGTAATAGATTTATACATTTCAGAAAAATTGGGTATATCTTCTAGAGTTACCTGTTAGTTCTTGAAATGATTTTATTCTCTTGGGATCACTTGGTTGTGGATTTTTTAATACATTAACTTTTCCTGAGTTGGGCTCCATCTTTCGTAATTAAATGTCCTTCGTAAAAATTCACATTTATCAGGTTCTATGTATTAGGGTTAGCTTTCAAAAATTTCTGTGAGACGAGAAATATGTTCAAATATGTTTGCTGAGTATACTATAATATCGTCGAAGTATATCAGACACATCCCGTTTTGAACTCCTAAAAGAGCGAATGGCATACGCTCAAATTCTTTTCTGAATTACTTTTGGGATCGATTTCAATTTCATGAAAACCTGAGTCTCAATCGAGTGTTGCAAAGTATCGACATTGTCCTAACTGGTCAAGTTAATCAGTTATATAGAAAGAGAGTACTTTCCATTACCTGTCACTCCATTAAGTTTCCTGTAGTCTACCACAACTCGCCCTTTTTGTTCACCTGAGACGTGTTTTTTTGGGACAATCCATTCTGGGAATGACCAAGGAGAAGTGGAAGGCTCAATATTTTCTGTCCCACATTTTTTCAAATTAGATTTTTCACTTCTTTTTTGTGAATATAAGGGTGGCGATAAGACTTTGTGAAAATTAGTTTCGTATCATTTTTATCAATCCAATATTTTATTTCATTTGTAAAAGTTGGAGGATCTTCTGAATAGAATATGTTAAAAAATTCAGAACATACTTCAGTAAGGAGTTTCTTCTTTCTCATTTAGATGTTCAATCAATAGATTAATTTCCGATGTCTGTCTATCTCTGTATTTATTTTCTCAAAACTTAATATATTATGATTTATTCACTGAAACTAATTGTAAATCAGTGAACTCAGATCTAGATGTTAACTCATTTCTAGAGAATGCCATAAAAATTACTTAGCCGATACCGAATAACGCATACACTCGAATCCTCGTTTTCTGGAATTATGTAACTCCAGAAGGAAGTCTAATACGATACTAACAAAATGCATCTAAACAACACATACGTCAATTCTGGTCAAGATATTGCCAATTTGTTTGCTGACTATTTTGCAGTTGTTTACTCCGACGCCACCTGCGAATCAACCACCCTCGAAACAATTGGCAACATCAACCACCCTACTGTCCAAATCGAAATATTCAAAATCTATGACAAACTCTGTAATATCGATCCAAAAAAAAATGCTAGACCTGATGCAGTACGTCCTTGCATTCTCAAACACTGCAGCTCCACATTCTCCGGCCATCTCTATTTAATTTTCAACATATCCCTTGCAGGTACATACCCTCATATCTGGAAACTCAGTTATGTTGTACCCATCCACAAATTCAGTGACTTGTCAGATATAAAAAACTATCGCCCCTTATCCATACAAGTAGTATCTCAAAGCTGTTTGAAACCGTCATAACAGATCATTTAAAAAAAAACCAAACGTTTTGATTCAGGAGCAATACGGATTCCAATCAGAAAATCCAGCAAACTCAACCTAGCTAACTACGTAGACAAAGTAAATCATAAACTTTCAATATACGAACTAAGTAGTTTAAGCATATCAGTTATTTTCAAACTGAATCCATGACTACCTCCATGAACGTACACAAGCTATGAAAGTTTATAATTTCTTATCCAGAGGAATCCTAGTTGCTCCTGGAGTTTTGCAGGGTTCTCACTTGGGCCCCCTGCTCTTAAACATTTTTATAAATGACATAACGTCGGGCGTCTCTAATGAACCAACCCTTTTATTTGCTGACGATATCAATTTTTTTTCCAAGATCGCTTGTTCCAGTGATGTTCTCTAATTCTTCAAGCTGATATTGACCCCATTGCAAATTGGTGCCACTCAAACGGTATGGTAATTAATGTCATTAAATATCACCTGACGAGATTCCACCGTTGCAAACATGCAATCACCATAGACTAGCAGATAGATAATATAATTTTTAATGCTGTTCCTAACATCAAAGACCTGGAAGTCATCCTGGATCCAACATTGAACTTCAATTAACATATCTCCTCTACAGTTAACAAAGTACTGAAACTTCTCGGGGTTATAAAAAGGACTAATCGGGCTCCACAAACATAACATCTCTATAAACCTTTTATTGTGCCTTAGTCAGACCTCCCCTCGAATATTGCTCTGTTTTCTGGAACCCTTACTACACGTCCATTCTCAAAATATTGAACGTGTTCAATACAGATTTCTTAATTAGGTCAATTACAAACTTCACCTATTCCTTGATCATCAACAAACCAAGCAACTAATGAATCTTTCTCTATTATCTGTGAGGAGAAAACACAGAGATTTGTTATTCCTCTACATAAATGGCAAATTAACTGTCCCAACCAACTATCTGAGTTATATTTCCCAAGTACTTTCTCACTCCACTAGACATCACAAATCATTTGATACCCCATTTCATCGCTCAAATTACGGTTACAATAGCTGCCTACCCCGCATTCAAAGACTGGCAAATGCCTATGACCAATTAGACTTTTTCAGTCCCTCATTACCCGAGTTCAAAACTCACCCTGCATATCACCACGTAATTCGTTAATCATCAATTTGGCTTTCTTTTTGAGTTCCTTTTTTTTCCATTCTCTTTCCAATGATCAACCAAATCCATATTCTGTATTTTAGCTTTTCTCTTAAATTGTAAATGTGTAATATTTCTAACATTATTCAATCTTGAATATTGTCATTTCAGCTTCGAAAAAGGAATAAATAATTCCGAAACGTCAGCGATTAAAAATTAGTTTTACTTCCTGGTCCTAATTCCCGTTAAATCCAACAATATTATTCAATCTATCCACCTACAGTGATAGTGAAATTTATAACTTTTTATGTATTCTCAAATTATTCAAAACCATGTTTGTATCTCTTCTAAATTGTCGTAGCTTGTAATATTGTTCTGTACTGGGCTTGGCCCGTTGAATAAATAAAAGAAAGGCAATCGTTTATGAGATGCAATTGACATTTATCATTATCGTGAAAAATTATCTCTTTCATCAATTTTCACAAAAGCATTGGGAAGTCGACCTTTTTCTTTCTCTTGGGCTACCAGTGTAGCCTCAACATTCTTCAAACTATTGTTCATTTTGAATACTCGTTCTATTCTTGGCTCGAGTCCTTATTTTTCCAAAGATTTTTAGACTCTCAATTAAAATATTTTGTTCTACATTAAAAAATGGAACTTCCTTAAATTTTGTAATTTGTTCTTTATTCTTGGTATCAATTATGTTATCGTGGTATTCAAGAAAATCTGGACCTGAAAGTCCATGTGAAGATTGTGAAAATAGACTTTATGAAAATCTGAGTCATTGGAAGGAATCATGACATATTATTTTACCATAATGTTATTAGAAATATATTATGATATTATGGTAAAAGTACGTCTAACAGGTGACTGAAAGAGACACAAAATTATACTTCAAGAAATTTCAATATGAATAATTTTCGTTAGCTTCGAAATAAAAATAATACGTACAGAATGAAACAGTAAAAAAAATCTTTAGAATTCCAAGAAAGAGGGACAAGATTAAATCGAAAAATGTAAATGAAAAGTGATACCTGATCACATTAAAATTATTTAGAATCTTTGAAATGAAATGAAAAATATAAAGTTGCTGAAAAAAATGGAGAAACTATCTGACTTTATGGAAATCTGAGTCATTGGAAGGAATCATGACATATTATTTTACCATAATGTTTTTAAAAATATATTATGAAATCAAAAAAAAATCCGGTTTAAGTACGTCTAACACCTATTATTCAACATTTTTTCGTGCAGGTGACTGAAAGAGACACAAAATTATACTTCAAGAAATTTCAATATGAATAATTTTCGTTAGCTTCGAAATAAAAATAATACGTACGGAATGAAACAGTAAAAAAAATCTTCAGAATTCCAAGAAAGAGGGACAAATTAAATCGAAAAATGTAAATGAAAAGTGATACCTGATCACATTAAAATTATTTAGAATCTTTGAAATGAAATGAAAATATAAAGTTGCTGAAAAAAATGGAGAAACTAGTTACATATATGGTACCGTATCATCCTGAAGCCGGCCCATATATTCCCACCAGAAGACAGCCAAGCCGTGCCTGGACTTCCTACCGCTATTCCATGGACTTCCGTATTCACGAAGTTACATATAGGTACCGCATCATCCTGAAGCCGGCCCATATATTCCCACCAGATCAGACAGCCAAGCCGTGCCTGGACTTCCTACCGGTATTTCATCGCTGAAGTTACATATATGGTACCGCATCATCCTAAAGCCGGCCCATATATTCCCACCAGACCAGACAGCCAAGCCGTGCCTGGACTTCCTGCCGATATTTCATCGCTGAAGTTACATATATGGTACCGCATCATCCTGAAGCCGGCCCATATATTCCACCAGACAGACAGCCAAGCCGTGCCTGGACTTCCTACCGGTATTTCATCGCTGAAGTTACATATATGGTACCGCATCATCCTAAAGCCGGCCCATATATTCCCACCAGACCAGACAGCCAAACCGTGCCTGGACTTCCTACCGGAATAGTATTGCTGGCGCTGTTCCGGCCGAAAGTTCGCTTCGCATTGGAAATTTCCACTCTTACCGAACGTTATCTCCCCGATCAAAGACGTTCGGGTTGCTGCATCATCATTTCATGATAATATAAATATCCATTTATGCCAAAAGGCACGTAGTTAGAATTATTCTCTTGATAACGTTGTTACTATAAGCTCTCTGCAATAAAGCCCTCAATTGGAGTTAGTGCTTTTTAATCAGGTTTCATTATTGTACGTGTGACTTTGTAATTCAACGGGTCAGTAGAGGTTCTGACCATCAAAACCAGTTCGAATCCCCGAACCAGAAACACTGCGAGATTCGAATTGTAACTAACTACCGAACTATAACGATTATTTGAAATTTTTTTAAACAGACAACAATTTTGATCAATAGAGAAACTTAGAATGCTCAAAGAATATTAGAAGAACTGGAATATGGAATGACGTATTTTTGATAAGAAGATTACACTGTGAAATGGAACACACACCACCTGAAATATGCCCAATGTGAATCGAAAATATTTGTCATCGTAAACAAATCATTTTTTATAAAACCACACTTGGATATTACTGGAAAAAATTTACACACCATGGATAAAACGGGAAATCTATTGACAATGAAATGGATCAGAGTGGAAAACCTTATTTCCAAAGGCAAAATAAATATTCAAGGAACAAGTGGAAGAAATACCTGAAGCAGGACCGCCAGTCTTTCTATTGAAGCCCGACTGTATCGTAAAAAAAAAGAAGAAAGTGAAAAAACTATTTTTCCCTTTTGGGGAATATTTTAATTTTTTTAAGGCAATTGATATCGAAGAAAGCTTGGAGAAATTCATTGCATTCGTGACTCCTGAGTTTGGCTAATGTAATGCTCCTTCATTATTTTCGGATTAAACTGATAAAGTTCTTCAAGGATTTAAGTGGTTGAACGTTTGCGTTGATGTGTAATTTTTTTTTTTCGAAATGTTCGAGCAGCATTTAGTGGTACTAAAAAAAGTATTTCATATTCGACAGAAATGTGATTTCTCCTTACCCAGAGAAAGTAGTTGCTACACGAAAATGTTCGAGGTCCAAAGCTAAAAAATATGCTGGGAGGTTCAAAAAATCAACTAATTATCCCCAAATTTTCTATTAATTACAAAGTTATATTGGTACATTAAAACCAATCTTTTTGAGACGGACTTTTAAAGAGCCGCAGAAAAAAATGTTAAGTGAGGTCACAATTGTCGAGAGAATACGAAGGCAACAAAAAACTTCTTGATTATAGCCCGTTGCTGTAAAAATACCTTGTGAAAAATTATATATCTTTCAGTTAGATGTCCTCTGAAAAAAAATAATGCTGTTATCGTATCTACATGCTACTAAATGTACAGAAATTGCAGCTGCTCCACTAACTACCCAAGAAGATTGGGATGAATCTATCCATCACATTCAATTTTCGATTAATGATTTCCCAAAGAATACAACAGAGTACATTATTGTTCCATTAGATTAGCTGAAACTAACCTGATGAAACAATGATATAATAAAATTGATAGATAGGGCCCTTGCCATCAGAAGAGGCACAATGCCATCAAAATATTGATTATCAAATAGGGAAAAAAGTGAAAGTTCTAACACCACTGAGAAAAACAGTACGAAGTGAAAAGTTGCTGTTATATATCCAGTGTAACCATTGAAGTCTGCGTCATATGGGTTTTTTTTAATATTCAGTTTCTTCAAATATGTAGGTGATGAACAGTTTTTGCTTCAAAAATCATACAAAATTACGTTTACAATCGTCTACACCTATCAAATTCGTAGTTTTTTTGGAAAAATTACCTACAGTTTTGTTCTTTCTCAATATTTCGAAAAATATTATATGAAAAACTTGTTTATTTTTCGGTTTTCTATCCAACTAACGAATTTGAGCCAACTTTTTCGGCTAATTCGAATTTCGTAAAATTTTAAAATACCAGTTGAGATGTAATCACTCATTGGCTGTAGGGATTTATTCTGTTTGAAAATTTTTCTAATTGGATATGTTTCAAAAAATTCAACTATGTCATACTTGAAAGATGTCTATGTCATACTTGATGCAAAGTCATTCTGAATTATTCCTAATCAATTTCCAAATCATTATACCTAAATTCTTGCTAATGCATTCTTCAAGAATTATTCCCCTGAGTAATACATACAAATTAATCAAGTTGCTTTTGGTATGGTGTGGAAAGAATTATAATGTAGTACTAAAAAAAGAAACACTAAAGTACAATTATTTAATTGAACATTTATAGAGTTGAATCTGATTATAAGGCGATTCAAATGATAACAACTACAATGTAGGTTGCACATTGACTATAACATTTCGGTATGTCCGAAATCACGGCCTTGCAAATAATGGTTCACCTGTAAATTTTGTTGACAGTGATTCTTGAAAACTGTGGGGTAATATTTTATATATATATATATATATATATATATATATATATATATATATATATATATATATATATATTATATATATATATATATTTATATATATATATATACTCGAATTACTGTCGCCTGATGGTTGACATCTCGGAATGGCGTGCACTTGTGGACTTTTATCTCAAATACCCACAAAGGAAAAAAATCTAGTGGGTAAGGTCTGGGGTCAGAGTTGTTCCATATTACACCCAAGTACCGCACCTCGAAATAGTTCCAAGATACATTGCCCAACACTTACCGCATGAAAATGGAGTATCACATGTAAATGGATTATGGAAATCTCCAAAGTCCACGCTGGCGTAGCCACGTGTGAAGGATATGCTTGTATTCTATAAACTGTTTGATCACACTGAAAATATCGGAATTCTGTATGTCTTAATAGTTGAATACTAGGAATTCGCTGTACGGTCTATATGTATCGGAAATGAATATCCTTATATTATATCATATCCATACCAAAATGGTTTTCGAAAAATAAATATTTCTCTTCTGCTGAACGGATTCTCAACCCTAATATTATTCAACAATTCGATGTATCAAAAATCACCTATATGAAATAACGAGCAGACAAAGCTTACCCATGGACTTATTTCGAGGGTATTTGTTATTAGTATATATATATATATATATATATATATATATTATATATATGTATATTATATATATATATAAATATATATATATATATATATACAGGGTGGCCCACCACATTCGCCTCGGTATTTCTACGAGAAATGAAGAGAGTTAGGGAAAAACATTTAGCACAGTCATATGTGGGTCCATGAGGAGCTAATCCAAAATTATTTTGAAATATATAGGGTGATCCCCAAAAAAATTACATACCAAAGTTATATTTTTTCTCATGGAACACCCTATATTTTTTATATTTTTAGATACTATAGACAAAATGAAGGTGAGCTACTATTATATTTCCCTTACTTGAAACTGACTGTTTCTGAGAAATTTTGAGAAATTTAAAAATACAGACCATAATTTGAAAATTGTTTTCACCCTGTAACGTGTAACGAGCTGCTCGTGATTAAATATACTGCTTAGCTCAAAGGTTAAAGTTAACTACTACATGAAATTTTCAATGCAATATTATACAGAGTGGCGAAAAAAATTGCCTCAAAATTTGGACACACATTTAATTAAATAACTTCTTAAAGTTGAATGGAACACCCCGTATTTAGTGGCGTAATTGTACGCAAAATTAGATTCCCTTCAAAACTATATTAGGGTTTCCTATACCTATCTCTTCTGCTTTTTACACAAAAGGCGTTTTTATATTTTACTTATGAGTAATTTTTTAACTTAAAAATGAAACACACTGTATTGTAATGAAAAGCTTGAAAAGCGTTTTAAAAACCTTTTTATTAAGGAATACGTAGATTCGCTAGAAGCAGAAGTTTTAATTTTTGAAAATACGGTGTATCTAAAGTAAAATGCAGGCAAATGTAACAACTCAAATTTATTGCCATTTCTGAAATATTAAAGCATTCTTCAAAATAAGAAGATGCACGTGTCTTAATTATTGAGGCAAAATATGTTAAATTCACTTGTTTCTTAGCAAATTAGACTTCATATTGAAATAAATACCAAAATTACAATATGGGGTCAATAAAAACATATATTTACGATTTCCTATAAAACCTATTATACTATTTTTTCAATAATAGTAGGCTCTGGCCTAGATGACGTTGATTATTATTATGAAACAAAAAGTATTTGACAGTGACACAACTTGTTAATCAAACCATTATCATTGTTTTAACTAGTTTAAAATTATTGTCTTTTTGAAATATTGTAAAATGAGAACTTATCCCCAGGAAGAACGAATTGATATGATTTGAGCATTTATTAAAATAATAAACTATTTAAGATTCTTAATTTTTCGATAAAATGACTTTAAAAATGCTTTTTAAGCTTTTCATTACAATACAGTGTGTTTCATTTTTAAGATAAAAAAATTACTCAGAAGTAAAATATAAAAACGCCTTTTGTGTAAAAAGCAGAAGAGATAGGTATAGGAAACCCTAATATAGTTTTGAAGGGAATCTAATTCTGCGTCAAATTACGCCACTGAATACGGGACTTTAAGAAGTTATTTAATATAATGTGTGTCCAAATTTTGAGGCAATTTTTTTCGCCACTCTGTATAATATTGCATTAAAAATTTCATGTAGTAATTAACTTTAACCTTCGAGCTAAGCAGTACATTTAATCACGAGCAGCTCGTTACACGTTACAGGGTTAAAACAATTTTCAAATTATGGTCTGTATTTTTAAATTTCTCAAAATTTCTCAGAAACGGTCAGTTTTAAGTATGGGAAATATAATGGTTACTCACTTTCATTTTGTCTATAGTAACTAAAAATATAAAAAATATGGGTGTTCCATAAGAAAAAATATAACTTTGGTATGTAATTTTTTTGGGGATCACCATATATATTTCAAAATTATTTTGGAATATGCTCCTCATGGACCCACATATAACTGTGATAAAAGTTTTTCCCTAACTCTCTTCATTTATATATATATATATATATATATATATATATATATATAATATATATATAACTGCCATAACACCAAGGGAAAATGTGCAGGATAGGAGAGCTCTTGAAATAATGGAGACTACGACTAAACGAATATGAAATCGGTATGAGATAGGCCTTCTTTGGAAATCTGACGAAGTTGAACTACCAGACAATAAGTTCAATACACTCCACAGGCTGGAATGCACAGAAAGAAAATTAATAAAAAATGATAAAATGGCCTTGGACTATCGTAACAAAATGAAAAATTACCTTACGAAAGAATACGCAAGAAAGCTGAGCCCCGAAGAAGCAGACATAAAAAGCCCAAGAACTCGGTAGCTACCACATTTCGGAGTTGTAAATCCCAACAAACCTGGAAAACTGAGGTTGGTTATCGATGCGGCCGCTAAAGTTACCAGATTTGTTGCAGCCTCTCGTTTCCGTTCTTTGGAAATTTAGGCAGCGGAGGTATGGTTTTTGTGGTGACATCCGCGAGATGTTCCATCAAGTAAGAATCACAGAAGCTGATCAGTGTGCTCAAAGATTCTTATGGAGGAATCTCGAGACTTTCAGACCGCCTGATACTTATCAAATGCAAGTCATGATCTTTGGAGATACTTGTTCTCCTGTCTGTGCACAATTTATTAAGAATCTGAACGCGAGAGAACACGCATCTTCAGAAATCTCATATGCCATTATTTGCAAGTTTTATGTGGATGATTACTTGGATTCGGTGGATACAGAAGAACAGGTCCTCGAAAAAATTGAAGAAGTAAGAAGAGTTAACAAACTTGGTGGATTTCAAGAAGTTAATTGGATATCCAATTCAACCCTGGTGCAAAAAACTCTTTCTGAAGATATGACCAATACAAAACAGTAAGAAAATGTGAATTGTGGCACACAGAGGGTTTAAGGCATATGGTGGAACGCCAAATCCGATGACTTTCTGATAAAATTCAATGCTGATTTCGACAGACAGAAACCATTCACTAAAAGAGAAGTTTTGAGATTTATCATGTCTTTATTTGATCCATTAGGTCTCATTGCATATCTGACGGTCAGAGGTAAGATTTTAATGCAAGATGTATGGCGCTTAAGGATTGGATGGGATGAAGTGCTTCCAGTGAATCTTCAAAAATGTTGGCAAGAATGGTTGGACACTCTACATAAAATTTTCGAAGTAAGAATTTCTGAGATGTTATTCAGTGAATATTCCATCAGCGATTCAAATTAACTACATTTGTTTTCTGATGCGAGTGAAGAACATTCTCAACTGTAGCGTATCTTCAGACGGTATCAGCGGGAAATGTTGATGTTTCTTTGATTTCATCAGAAACAAGTGTTGCTTCCTTGAAACCTATATCGATACCCCGAATGGAATTACAAGCTGCGGTGATGGCAACGCGACTTTGTCATTCAATTATCGACGAATTAGAATTTATAATTGATCGCGTGTGTAAAATGTGTTCTCAACTGGATTCGAAATGATGGTAGGAAGTTTGAACAGTTTGTTGCACATTGTATTGGAGAAATACAAGAGCGGGCAAATGTAGAAGATTGGCGGTGGATAAATACATCAGATAATGTGGTAGACGAGGCAACAAGAAGAATGAATTAAAATTTGCGAAATGTTTTCTCAGAGAGGTGGTTCAATGGACCTGTGTTCCTGAAAGAAACCGAAAATCACTGGCCAATTGAAAATAAAGTCGAAGAAAGCTGTCATGACTTGTCAGAAATGAAAGTTGAATATGTTGCTGTCATGTCCCATATTGAACATGAAATTTTACCCGACATTGAAATATTTTCTGAATGGACACGATTGATTAGAACAACTGCGTGGGTGTTGAAGTTCAAGAAAAAATTAATCCAGAAAATCAAAAAATCCGAAATCTGCAAATTTCAAAGACATCTTACACTAGAGGAGATTCAAGAAGCTGAGAAGTATTGGTTGGAAAAGGCACAAATTCAAAGATTTGAAGAAGAAATGGCACAATTCGAAAAAAAATTGCTGGATAGAAATAGCCGATTGAAGTCACTCAACCCAATACTAGACGACGACGAACTATTGATTTTAGACGGAAGAACTGACTTGCTGATTGTATGGGTTACCGAGCAAAGGAACCATACGTCCTAACGAATATACGAAAGTCCTCTTGCAGTACTATTGTAACGTAAATAAACTTAACTTGGTTTAACTAATTTATTTAACACTCAATCTACAACTTAATTTATATTACTACGCCACTGAATAGCTCGATCGTATGGGCTCGTTCAGACTGTCCTGACTCCACTTGAGGGTTGCCTATTTATCTCCGATACAGCATTCTCGATGTTTCGAATTCTGGCATGTTCCAATTGTTTCCAATATTGACCGTTGTTTTCCGTGGCAGAGCGACTGGATGGTTCTCGAATATCTCCGGGGATGATCTCATCGTTGTCGACGGCAACGCGCGAGGCGACAGGTCCGGCCTAGGTTCGTTACATTGCCCCCTTCTTAAAGACATTTCGTCCCGAAATTTCATCCTTGGAGTGTGACGATATCTGCATGACTCCCCATATCTGCACCGTGAAGTTCGATGGAAGTAACACTCCACGGTCTTCATGATCGGTCGTGGAAGAGGGTTACAGCAAACCAAAATCTTAACATCGCTGGATCTGAATATCGCCTCCAGCATACTTCTTATGACTCTCCAGTCCAACCCATCAATACCACAGGACAATTTTGGAATTGCTAGATCCACCAGATTCTGGTCCACCATAGTATCTCTTAGTTTGGTGAGACTCTTCCAGACATCTTCATAGGACGGTTTATCTTGGGAATGCCTCTTGGTAACTAGTTAGTAGATGTTTCTCTGGCCTTTCTTCAACTGTAGCACCCACCAACTTCTGGATTCTGCCCCGCAGTGTTTGGAGTTGACCAAATTTCTTGGAGAACACTACGGCGATGCCCCTGGACATTCGAAGATCTTCTGCCACACAGTGCGCTAGTGCGTAGTCAGCAGGCACCTCGAAAGGTCTCGTGACTCTCCCCTAGTAACCCATGTAGAACTTTCTGCCCGTTTGAATACAAGGACATAAACTTCTCGAACGTCATATCATCCTCCGGTGGCTGAGGGTGCGAACTTGGTCATGGTTTCCAGCTAAGGGCCAACCTGTTGAAATGGACGACCCTTGGTTTCCTCGGGGTGGCTTATGGATTCGGTACACAAGGTCGTTTATCCTTTTCACGATTTTATACGGGCCTTCCCACGAGTTCCGCAACTTTGGTGATAGTCCACGACGACGTTTGGGGTTGTACAGCCAAACCAGGTCATCAACCTTAAATCCTCCAGCGTCGGCCTTGATGTCATAGGTCTTCTTCATTTTATCGCTGGCACTCTGGATGTTCAACCGGACTCGTTCGTGGATGTCGTCCATTCTCTGCCGAAGTTTGCTGACGTAGTCCTCTCCCGCAGTGTCTTGTCCTGGCGGTATCCCAAACTTCAGGTCACAAGGCAGTCCAGTTCTCGGCCCATTATAATACCTAGGGAGTTTGACCGGTTGACTGGTGTACTGCGGATCGATAGGCATCAGGAACAAATGAAGATACTGGTCCCAGCCTTGATGGTCAGAGACAACCTTGGACAAGTGGCGGTTGATCGTCCTGTTCATCCGTTCCACCATTCCATCGGACTGCGGATGTAGTGCCGTGGTTCTAGTCTTGCGGATGTTCAGCAGTAGACATATTTCTTGGAAAAGGTTGTATTCGAAATTTCTGCCTTGATCCGAGTGCAGCTCCATTGGAATACCAAATCGACATATCCACTCTTTCACCAAGACGTCGGCGACGGTGATGGCTTCCTGGTTGGGCAGGGCATAGGCTTCCGCCCACTTACTGAAGTAGTCCATTGCCACAAGGATGTATTTATTCCCGTGGTCGGATACGGGAAACGGGCCGGCGATGTCAATGGCGATTCTCTCGAACGGGCTGCCTACGTTGTACTGACGCATCGAGGCCTTGGGTCGTATTCGTGGTCCATTGCTAGCAGGCGCATACAGCGCACTTCCTGAAAGTCCTGGACGTCACCTTGACAATTGGCCCAGTAAAACCGTTGCCTCACTTTCTGCAGGGTCTTCGTCACTCCCAGATGTCCTCCGGCGACTCCATCATGGATTTCCCGCAGCACTTCCTCTCTTCTGTTCCTGGGAACAATTATTTGGCGTCTGTCTTCCCCACCAATATCGGCCTCCAACACACGTTTCAGGATCCCATTGTCCAGAATAAGAGAGTTCCATTGTGCCCAATAGGACTTAGCAGCCGGCGAGTAACCTGCGACTTCCTGCCATGATGGTCTTCGATTGCCCTTCTTCCAGCTGACGACTAAGCCAAGGTCGGGGTCTCTCTCTTGGTCTTTCTGGATCTTGCTGTCATTCCAGTTGTCATCCATTGCCGCGGTTCTACAAAGTGTTGCTTCTTTCTTTTCTGCTCGTCGGCAATGTGAGCAATCATCTGGACATGGTCTTCGCGACAAGGCATCTGCATTCTTATGGCTAGTTCCGGCTCGATGTTCGATCTCGAAGTCGAATTCTTGGAGTCTCTCGATCCAACGTGCTACTTGACCCTCAGGATTTTTGAACTGTAAGAGCCATTTGAGAGCTGCATGGTCAGTTCTCAACAGGATTCTTCTTCCATACACGTACTTGTAGAAGTGTTCCACTCCCTTTACAACAGCTAACAGCTCTCGCCTGGTGACACAGTAATTGCGCTCTGGTTTGCTAAGCGTCTTGCTGAAATAACCAATGACCTTCTCCGTCCCTCCTGGATCTGAGATAGGACAGCTCAAGTCCACGTTGCTGGCGTCCGTATCAAAATGAATTTCCCTTTGGGTAGGGGATAGCTAAGTATAGGTGCGTTGATCAAAGCTCCTTTCAGCTTCCTGACATTCTTCGGACCACTGGAACTTTGTTTGGCCTTCCGTGAGCTTGGTCAGTGGTTTAGCGATGTTGGCGAATCCCAGCACATATCGGCGATAGTATGTGCATAAACCAAGGAAACTTCGAAGTTGGTGAATGTCTTTTGGGATGGGCCAATCCTTAACAGCTTTGATCTTCTGGTCGTCCACTGCTACTCCTTCATCAGAGACAACGTGGCCGAGGTATCGTACTTCTTTTGGAACAGATGGCTTTCTTAGGGCTCAGCTTCAATCGGAGTTCCTCAGTCGCAGGAATACTTCCTCCAAGTTTTCACGTGGTCCTCAAACGATCTGCCGACCACAATTATGCGTCGGATACACTAGACACGTGTTCCATGAGGAGTCCTTCAGTACTGTTTCCATCAATCTTTCGAATGTGGCGGGAGATTACAGAGCCCGAAGGGCATAACGGTGAACTGCCACAATCCTGACCGATGGTAAAGCAGTCTTTCTCGATCTTCCTGAGCTAGTTCTACTGCGGTATCCGCTCTTCAGATCAGGGTCGAGAAAATCGTGGAACCAGCCAACGTGTCTAGGGTGTCATCTATTCTCGGAGAGGGTAACTGTCCTTCTTCGTGACATTATTAAGTTGGCGATAGTCTACACAAAGCGTGTCGATCCATCCTTTTTTCACCAGTACGACTGGAGAGGACCAGGGACTGTCAGATGGTTCGATAACTCCTTCTTTTCCCATATCGCTGACTATTTTGTCAGCCTCTTCCTTCTTGGCAAGAGGAAGTCTTCTTGCTGATTGCCGGATCGGTCGGCACCCCAAGTATCAATCTTGTGCTGGACCACATTAGTTCGACCTCCTTTCCTTGTCCGGTATCGAAGATGTCTTGGTACTTTTGACTAAATCTCTTAGTTTGGGCTGTTGAGCTGGTTTTATATCTTTGGAAGAGATGGCAACATTTTTCTAGTTCTGTGGGCAAGTTGTTGGGTTGGCTAATCGTACCTCGTACCCGGATCACTGAGGAAACTGACGAGCAGTGCCCCAATATTGTTCCTTTCTTCAAGGGCACTGGAAAATAATTGACATTCATGACCCTTACGGGCACAAATTTGTCAGCACGCAACAAGGTCTTCCCTAGTGCAATCCCTCGTCCAATTTTCTCATCATGAAGTTTGGGCTCGAACATCACCACGTTTCCACTGCTCGTACTCCCGTCCAGGCGAGCCTCCAGAATGGTTTCAGCCCTCTCAGGTACGCTTACATCTTCACCCAAAGAACCACGGATCAACCCCTCACTTCCCCCATGAAGCACCAGCTCTTCTCCGTTGACACGTAGGACGCCGTCTTTGAAATCCAATTCAAACCCTCTGGATTCATGATGTCCATTCCGATGATTGCATCGTCTTCGATGTCCGCTACAAGTGCCTGATGTTTCACTTTAGTGCTGCCCAAAATTATTTCAATCGGTAGCTCGCCCTGTTGCTGTGCGTAGCTTCCAAGTTGTCGGTTCAATCCGTTCCGATGTTCTGGCAAAGGGAGGCCCGAGAATTGTCCTAGTCGCACCTGTATCTAGCAGCATGGTGCAAGGCTCGTTATTGATGAGACCGTCTACGAAGACACCTTTGTTCTGTCGTTGAAGGATAGCGACATATGCGTTGTTAACCGGGGCTTGCCGGACACATGCCGACGATTGCCCTTCTCGTCGACCTTTTAGTTTTCCTGCATCGGAGTCGATGAATGTTGGACATTGCTACGCACATGTCCAATTTGCTCAATTCCGGCATCTTATCTGTCTTTTCTCAGGCAACACTTCCTTCATCACTTTTCTTATGGCAGTTTCCCAAGTTAGCAGGCTCCTGTGAGTCTTCCTCAATCGTTTGAACTTTACTTTGGCTTTTGCAGCATTGTTTTGCTGCTTCGAATTCAAGCGCGTGCCAGTGCGTCTACGAGATGTGTCTGGACGAGCTAATATCAACGCTTGTCTGGTTTTGTGGTCACGGATGTCCATCCAAGAATGCCTGAACCGCTAATCGCGCCATTACATTTTCCGGTATGGCTGGATATGCGAGACGAACCAAGCGTGCAATGTCAGTTTCAAATTCTTGTAAGGATTCGCCCGATTTCTGAGAGCGATTTTTCAGCTGGGAGTGGTATACGTGTTCCAAACGGGCCTGGCCATATCGTAATTCTAGATGTTTAATCAGCTGATCATAGTCCTCCTGTTCTTGGGCGGTGAGAGTTTGTAGAATATTTGTCGCTTCTCCACGTAATGCAAGTGTCAGTGCTACAGCTCTTTCCCCTGCATTCCATCCGTTTGCTTTGGCCGCTGCTTCAAACTGCCGGCGGTAATTTGCCCATGGAGTTTTTCCGTCGAACTGAGGCGGCTTCATGGAAAGCTTCCCTATTTCTGAAATGACCTTGACATCTTCTATACCCTCTTGAACTTTATCCACGTTCAAACTCAAGCCCAGCATTGCATTTTCGTTAACCATCTCTGTGGAGGACGCACTATTAATTTGTTTTTCCAGCTTACTGATCGTTTCCTTTTATTTTGTCCATTTCTGCCTCGACCCCATCTTTGATTTTATCTACCTCCGTGTTCATTTGCTCCCTAATTTTATCTATCTCTGTCTCAACGGTTCCCATTCTTTCTTCTAGAAAATTAGCCACACCACACAATTCTTTTTTTAGGCTCCTGTGTTTTCCAGGAACTTCTCTTCCAGGCTTCTTGAATTTTCTAGAAACTTCTCTTCCAGATTTCTGGAATTTTCTTGAAGCTTCTCTTCCAGATTTCTAGAATTTTCTTCAAGCTTCTCTTCCAGATTTCTAGCATTTTCTTCCAGGCTTCTTGAATTTTCTAGAAGCTTCTCTTCCAGATTTCTAGAATTTTCTTGAAGCTTCTCTTCCAGATTTCTAGAAAGCTTCTCTTCCAGATTTCTAGAATTTTGTTGCAGTTCTTCTTTCACGGATTTAGTAGTTTCTTCGAGTTTATTCATTACCAAACTTAAATCACCTCCGGGAACTTCGAATAAAAATGTTTCGGGGTCCTCACCTTCTTGTATAAGTCCTTCTGCAAGTCTTTCCTGGAGTACTTGCTTTTACCTGTTGTTTCCAGTTCCTTTCCTCCAATTCCTGTTTCAATTCCGCTACCTTCAAATCCGCAAGGCGCACTTTTCTTGAACACATTTTGTCTTTGACGAGGTATCAGTCTGTTTTACACGAAAAGTTATCAGTTTGTTAAAAATTCACTTCGAATTCTTTTCCACGGGCCACCAGTCTATTGTCTTTTCACGCGAAGAGTGTATCAGTTTATATTCCCACGCACAATTGTCCACTTCGCGAAAACCGGGCCACTGTCTATTTTTCTGTTTCACGCGAACAGCGTATCAGTTTATATTCCCACGCACAATTGTCCACTTCGCGAAAACCAGGCCACTGTCTATTTTTTTGCGTACAGAAAGGTCTATCAATTCATTTTTCTGACTATCCACTCCACGATCACTTGTTTATTTTCAAAATCTCACTTCCGACACCAATTGTAACGTAACTTGGTTTAACTAATTTATTTAACACTTAATCTACAACTTAATTTATATTACTACGCCACTGAATAGCTCGATCGTATGGGCTCGTTCAGACTGTCCTGACTCCACTTGAGGGTTGCCTATTTATCTCCGATACAGCATTCTCGATGTTTCGAATTCTGGCATGTTCCAATTGTTTCCAATATTGACCGTTGTTTTCCGTGGCAGAGCGACTGGATGGTTCTCGAATATCTCCGGGGATGATCTCATCGTTGTCGACGGCAACGCGCGAGGCGACAGGTCCGGCCTAGGTTCGTTACACTATCATGATAAATATCAACACCAAGGTGTAGAAACTATTTTGAATGTTATTCGCCAGAAGTACTGGGTGATAGATGGAAAAGCAGCAGTGGAATCTACCTTTCGGCGCTGTATGTACTGTAGAAGAACAAAAGCAACACCTGAGGTAACGAAAATGGATCAACTTCCATTAGGAAGAGTAACTCCATATACTCGACCCTTTGTAAATATAGGGATGGACTACTCCGGTCCACTTTTGCTTACAGTTAGTAGAAGAAAAAAAAAAGATTGGGTGTCCTTTTTACATGTTTAGCAGTAAGAGCCATCCATTTAGAGGTTGCCCACAGCTTAACTACAGATTCAGCAATAATGGCAATTCGTAGGATGATCAATCGAGGAGGCAAACCGATGAAAAAATTTTGTGACAACGGAACAAATCTACGAGGAGCAGCAGAATAACTAAAAAAAGCCTTACAAGAAATTAATTCATCAAAAATTAATGATACAATGACCATGGATGGGATAGAATTCAAATTCATACCACCTTTGAGTCCGAATATGGAGGGAGACTGGAAAAGGCCTATTGGAACGGTAAAAAAAGTTATTGGAAAAGCCTTACATGCCCAGTCTTTGAGAGATGGGACGTTGCTGACCCCGTTTGCGGAAGCTGAAAATATCGTCAATTCCCAGCCGCTGACTCACCTTTCCGTAGATGCCAATGATCCAGAACCGTTAACACCAAACCATTCTTTCCTTGGCTATGTAAATCGGATTGAAGTTCCATGTTCTAATTCAGATAGAGTTACCCGAAAAAATGGCGTAAATCCCAAATGATGGCTGATATTTTTTGGAAGAGGTGGACCAGGGAATTTCTACCCAAACTAACAAAACGAGCCAAATGGACTGACGATAGCCAACCAGTAAAAAAAGGAGATATAGTCATCATCGTGGACGATCATGCTGCAAAACATAACTGGAACTTTTTCCTGGACCTGATGGACGCATCCGAGTTGCAGATGTACGGACACGATCCACAACCCTTCGCCGACCAGTAAGCAGATTATGCCGCCTTCGGATCGATGGTGAAGAAAACTGAGTTTTCTTACCGGGGGGAGAATGTGGCGTCTCACCCTGTATACAGAAAAGATAAGACAAGTCGAATCTTGAAGTTAAAGTCAGATATATTGTAAAATATTTACAATTTTGTATTTTTATCTGATTAAAAGCGATAAAAACTTGATTAGAACTATTGTACGAAACAATTGTTCTACGTCGAACCGTTCTAAGTTAAGAGTGGAGGGAAAAAGCCACTGTATAATATTCATTGATATGTCATATGCATTTGTTGAAATTTCAGTAAGATATTCAGCTAAATAACTGTAAGGAGCATTAGACACAATAGGTCTCATAGCTAGAGTGGGTTTATGAATTTTAGGCAAGGAATAAAACCTTGGAGCTATAGAATTATAAATGGTTAATTTTTCAGCAGTGAATGAATCAATTAACTCATTTTGATACGAGTTTGTTTCTTGCAATGTGCTAGCAGGGTTACATGATATTTTTTTATAATATTTTTGGTCTTCTAATAATTCAGAGCTTTAGCAAAGTGATTCAGCTTATTGAGTTTTCATCAAAAAAATATACTCTACATAATATTTTGATCGAATGCAAAATTAAAGGATATTCCTGAATTATATACTGTCAAAAGTGACAAAGGGAATGTGACTGTTATCATGTACAAGCAGGATCACTATTATAAAAGCTCTGAAATTTTGAAAGATCAAAAATATTATAAAAAATATGGACTAAAAAGTTAAAAATAAAATTATAGTTTGAAAAAACTAAAAAACACGCTTATAAAACAATAAGGACTGAAATGTTGGAAATAATAAGAATAAGTCATGTATGTAAGAAAAGCGTGGGGTGCTTGATATCAGTTATCTTAATCATTATGAAGAGTAAGTAAAGAGCATCGTACGATTTTTTTACATAAAAGAAAATTATTTGGTCGATGACTTTATTCTTATTATTTTCAACATTTTAATCCTTATTGCTTTATAAGCGTGTTTCACAGCTTTTTCAAACTTTAATTTTATTTTTAACTTTTAAGTCCATATTGGTACGAAAGACTAAAAAAGATTACGGGAGAAAAACTCTTCGATTGGTACCTTCACATGGGACAACTATAAATAAACTTTGGCATTCGCCATATCTTTGAAATGTAAATTATGTTTCCCACAACCAGTGCATTCGCCATAACTTGTTTTTTTTTCTGACGATCTAGTTCTGAGTTTGTTGGAATGAATTGAAATCTATCTTAAGAGAGGATTCATATCCTCTCAAATGTATTAATAAATTATTATTTAGCTCAGTTCTTCAACCTATACCTGTTGCTGTGTACGTCTACAAAACACTTACAAAACTATATCGAAGAACTAACTACTTAACTAACAAATGTTTTCGAATTAGATAAAATACGTATTGTCAAAAAAAATCTTGAAACCATTGCTAGTCTTGACACTAAAACTAAAACCCCTTTAACAATTTTGGAAAAGTCAAATGTAGTATTTAGTATTCCTTGCCTCAACTGTAACACAATATATATTGGCCAAACTAGTAGGAATTAACAGGTCACATATCTCAAAGAGTGATTGCAACATAAAATTAAAAAAAAATACGCGTCGACTAGAAAACCTCTTCTTTTTTTATTTCGTCGGTCAAAAAAGTAAATTCACTCCAAATCAAAAATTGAAGTTCTGTATTTTGTGTATTTTTTTGTATATTTGGGAAAGCACTTTCGGCCTACGGCCATCTTCAGGGCTTATCAATAATAGAAAATGATCTTGATTGAACTAAAACTTGTGAGCATTCTCACATGTGTTGTATGTTCCTGGTTCTAAGAATCACATTTATAATGTTCAAAACAACTTGAATGACCACACTGTATATATAATAAATATATACAAGTTTTTTCGAATGAGACGTCTATAAGAAGCTGAATATCAACATAATGTTAAATCAATGATACTGGGTTCGAGAGTTGGTGCGGAGCATTTTTATGAATGACTAAATAAAACACGAATTCGTTGAAATGAATCTTGTTGAGCATAATATCACAGTCGAATAACAAACTCCAGGATCCAACACAAATGAAACAGAGCTCTCTTCGAAAACAAATAATTACCATTTTTATTTTCATTTCACAATTCCTTATTTTCATACATGAATAATTCTAAATAGTCATTAAGGAACAGTTACTAAATATTAATACTTTCTCCATTGATATTTATTTCGTATTATGCAAATGATTGGTATAAAATTAATAATAATATTGTTTGTCATCTTGAAAAACAAGCATTATTGGGAAATATATAAGCGGGTCAGTACATGTCGCAATTTCGGTTTCTTTTAATGTTGGGTTTCCGAATGTTGGGTTCAAGAAAACAATCGGATTTTGGGTTATTATGGACTTTTCGCTTCCAAAAAAACTATCAGAATGATAAATAAATCAAACTATGACCGGGGAGGAGCACACTTATTTTCTATTCACTGGAATATTTTACATTTAAGAATATGCCAGTAATATATAGAGTGAGACAGGAAAACTTCTCCTATTTGAGATAAAATACGTTGGAAATTTGCATAACTCTATATTTGGACTATTTTTCCAGTCACGGAAAAAAAATCTTGCATTCCTAAGAAGATATAAGAAGAAGGCGTGACTATAGTATAATAATTCGAAATATTTATAATGATGAACTAAATGGTTTTAGTTTTGAACAGATCGATGTGACCTGGAACTATTTAGTTAGTTAATCTCCACCAACAGTAGAAGTGTAGCTATGTATGTTCTGGAGCCGAAGGGGTAGTCTAACCCAACCTAACATAGACGTACTTCTTCCACGTAGGTTAGGTAAAACTACCCTTTCGGCGCCAGAACATATATATATATATATATATATATATATATATATATATTGTTATATTTTGTTTATACAGTGCTAGTCAAAACATACTCAATTTCCAGAAAAAGTAAATGTTTGGGCAGGTATTTTGGGAAACCACATAGTTGGGCCTCTTTTTCTCAATGCTAACTTAACCGGTGAATTGTATCTGGAGATGTTACAAAATGATATTGAGTCGTTAATTCTTGAAATTCTAGAAGATAATCCAGATGAATTCGACAACATGGAAATAACGTTCCAACAAGATGGTGCTCCTGCACACTATTACGGTGCAGTAAGACGTTACCTAGATGAAGAATATCGTGGTAGATGGATTGGACGACGAGGTTCGATCGAATGGCCAGCTCGGTCACCGGACCTTACACCATTAGATTTTTTTCTATGGGGGTACTTGAAATCTAAGGTTTACGCTTCAGCACCTGACAGTATTGCTATTCTGAAACAACGAATTGTTGAAGAATGTAGGGCAATTTCCGCTGACACACTGGGACGAGTACGACAAGAGTTTAGCAATAGGATGCATTACTGCCAGGAAGTAGATGGAGCACATTTTGAACACTTATTATAAGAACTGGTTCTTAAATCTTTATTAATTAAATGCGAAACTATAATTTTCGTATTTCTTCAATTTATCAATCAAAATCAGCCGAAACCCAAACAAAATTGGTATGACTGAATAGGTATTGTCAATACCTTTCAAACGAGCTGACACTTGCCATAGGGTCCCATTTAAAATTATTGGTCACAGTGGCCTTGTGACGTCATTTATGACTATTGCGTCACCTGTTATGACCAGTTGAGAAGCCTACATCCGTTTATTTCCACCCTCCAAATTTCATTATTATAAGTATACCCGTTCAAAAGATACGAGGGGGGGAGGGGACTTTTGACTAGCACTGTATAATAAATTATTTTGTTATTATTTCGCCCCACGTTTTGGGTGCCAATTTGCTATGTTATGATGAATTGAATAATAATAGTTGTTATTATTTAATGAAGATTGCTAATAGTTTTTGCTATTCTTTGTGAGCCAAATTGATATTATATAGATAGATATTTTCGCATTGTATAAGTATTGTATGCTGTAATAATAATTGCTAGCGAACGTCACTGTTCTCTCGTCACGCTGCTGCCAATTGTTATCACTTTTCTCACCACGGCTAAGCAACAGTTGGTACGCCTCTTACCTCAGATAGCCGGTTCAGGCAATAGAGCCACTAACCACTGCTGTCTAATTTCAATTTATTCAATGATCATCGGTGCGATTGTTTATCATTGTAAGAAAACAAACAACAAAGTATCAAAAAACAATTATTTTCTTTATTCAGGAAGACTTAATTTTACCTGGCCTACGAGAAATAACTTTTACTAATGTGAATCTACAAATATTCACGGATAATCATTAAAATCAAATCATGGATAGATAGACAGAACCTCACTTTTTCCTTGAGAGTGAATTTTTCTTTTATGGTTCAAAATAAAGTGAAATAAAGTTCTTCAGATGTGAGATACGTTATTTGTGATATTGTTCATGGACCGGATGTGCACTTTCAAAGTTTTTATACCTGCTGGAGATGTCAGTGTTCAAGATATGCCCTGAAACTGGATCCTTTCTCACTCCAAGCTCTATCAGGAACTCCAATACCATAAATCAGGAACCATACATATGCATAAATCAGCTTTGGACACTTGGATATGTTGTATAATTGAGGTAATATTGGTTTTTTTCTTCTAATGTTGTAATTATTTCATTTTTCTTTCTCCCAAAATGTTGCGTGGCATTCCCTTGTAAATTTATTTCCGATCTCTTGTGGCTTTGTTTGTTGCTCCCTTGGATACCAATTTTCCCTCTTCTTTTTTCAGTCGAATGTTTGAATTCGCGCACCAAATTGTCACATTTCACTGTTTGAGTTCATCTTATATAATTTATATATACAACTATTTTCCCATTCTTATTACTATGTACATATTTCAATAATAATTGCTTATGACATCACCCCGTTGTTATTCTCTCACAATTTCCAATTTTCCATATGAACATCTATTCCCTGATTGGCTAATCTCATCAAGAAGTTTGCTGTTCTACCATTGGCTACTTTTAGTTAGCTACAATTCCATATACTGTATGTTTCAAATTTATAAATGTGTTGATCACTTTTTATTCATGAAAATTTTGTAAAACTAGACTTTTTGTTGTCTTGTTACCAATTATGGGTTATAATCATTATGACAGTGTATGAAATTGATTGTGTTATAGTATTTTGACACTTTTATCTATCCATATTATACATAGGCTTACAAATAAATAGAACTTCCAGAATTATGTCAAAACAATCTCTTGAAACTAATAACTATTTAGTAATTATTCTTTTTTGTGAGTTTTTTCCTTTTAAAACTCATAACTGGCATAACATAACATAACAATATATATATATATATATATATATATATATATATATTATTATTAATTTTATACCAATCATTTGCATAATACGAAATAAATATCAATGGAGAAAGTATTAATATTTAGTAAGTGTTCCTTAATGACTATTTAGAATTATTCATGTATGAAAATAAGGAATTGTGAAATGAAAATAAAAATGGTAATTATTTGTTTTCGAAGAGAGCTCTGTTTCATTTGTGTTGGATCCTGGAGTTTGTTATTCGACTGTGATATTATGCTCAACAAGATTCATTTCAACGAATTCGTGTTTTATTTAGTCATTCATAAAAATGCTCCGCACCAACTCTCGAATCCAGTATCATTGATTTAACATTATGTTGATATTCAGCTTCTTATAGACGTCTCATTCGAAAAAACTTGTATATATTTATTATATATACAGTGTGGTCATTCAAGTTGTTTTGAACATTATAAATGTGATTCTTAGAACCAGGGACATACAACACATGTGAGAATGCTCACAAGTTTTAGTTCAATCAAGATCATTTTCTATTATTGATAAGCCCTGAAGATGGCCGTAGGCCGAAAGTGCTTTCACAAATATACAAAAAAATACACAAAATACAGAACTTCAATTTTTGATTTGGAGTGAATTTACTTTTTTGACCGACGAAATAAAAAAAGAAGAGGTTTTCTAGTCGACGCGTATTTTTTTTTAATTTTATGTTGCAATCACTCTTTGAGATATGTGACCTGTTAATTCCTACTAGTTTGGCCAATATACAGTGCTAGTCAAAAGTCCCCTCCCCCCCTCGTATCTTTTGAACGGGTATACTTATAATAATGAAATTTGGAGGGTGGAAATAAACGGATGTAGGCTTCTCAACTGGTCATAACAGGTGACGCAATAGTCATAAATGACGTCACAAGGCCACTGTGACCAATAATTTTGAATGGGACCCTATGGCAAGTGACAGCTCGTTTGAAAGGTATTGACAATACCTATTCAGTCATACCAATTTTGTTTGGGTTTCGGCTGATTTTGATTGATAAATTGAAGGAATACGAAAATTATAGTTTCGCATTTAATTAATAAAGATTTTAAAGTACGCCTCTGGTTAATTGTCAAAAAGGTTGACGTTTTTGAATTCTCTACTTGTCAAAAGTGTTTATACCTTGAAAATTTACCTAAGCTATTGTTTAACAGAGACGTTTAAGTGTTTACATAGGCAAAATGGTACGTACTGTAGCCGACAAGTAGCAGCTATCTTAATAATTGGTGAATGTAGAAACAATTTCCATGCAGCGGAACGACTGTTTAATGAGAGGTACCCCGATCGCCCTATATCGAGGGTTTATTTGAGGGAGCTTCTTCGGAAGTTTGAAGCATCAGGTAGTGTTCAAGATGCCAAACGATCTGGTCGACCAACAATTAGTGATGACAAAAAATTGACATAATTGGAGAAATGGTAGTAAACCTACTTCTTCCACAGCCCAAGTTGCGTCTATCTGTGAAGTCAGTCAAAGGACAGTAATGGGTGTTGGCTAAAACAAATTCCATCCATACAAATTAAAAATGGTGCACCAACTTTCGATGATGACGACCGAAGACTAAATTCTGTGAAACTATGTCCAATAAAATGAACCAACAACCAGGCTACATACAGACAATTTATTTTAGTGACGAAAGTACTTTCTTTCTCAATGGAAATGTTAACACTCAAAATGTGAGGTATTGGGTGACACAAATCCTCACATCTTTCTGAAAAACATACTCAATTTCAGAAAAGTAAATGTTTGGGCGGGTATTTTGGGAAACCACATAGTTAGAGCCTCTTTTTCTCAATGCTAACTTAACCGGTGGTGTATCTGGAGATGTTACAAAATGATATTGAGTCGTTAATTCTTGAAATTCTAGAAGATAATCCAGATGAATTCGACAACTTGGAAATAACGTTTCAACAAGATGGTGCTCCTGCACACTATTACGGTGCAGTAAGACGTTACCTAGATGAAGAATATCGTGGTAGATGGATTGGACGACGAGGTTCGATCGAATGGCCAGCTCGGTCACCGGACCTTACACCATCAGATTTTTTTCTATGGGGGTACTTGGAATCTAAGGTTTACGCTACAGCACCTGACTTGGTATTGCCATTCTGGAAACAACGAATTGTTGGAAGAATGTAGGGCAATTTCCGCTGACACAGTGGGACAGAGTACGACAAGAGTTTAGCAATAGGATGCATTACTGCCAGGAAGTAGATGGAGCACATTTTGAACACTTATTATAAGAACTGGTTCTTAAATCTTTATTAATTAAATGCGAAACTATAATTTTCGTATTTCTCCAATTTATCAATCAAAATCAGCCGAAACCCAAACAAAATTGGTATGACTGAATAGGTATTGTCAATACCTTTCAAACGAGCTGTCACTTGCCATAGGGTCCTATTTAAAATTATTGGTCACAGTGGCCTTGTGACGTCATTTATGACTATTGCGTCACCTGTTATGACCAGTTGAGAAGCCTACATCCGTTTATTTCCACCCTCCAAATTTCATTATTATAAGTATACCCGTTCAAAAGATACGAGAGGGGGAGGGGACTTTTGACTAGCACTGTATATTGTGTTACAGTTGAGGCAAGGAATACTAAATACTACATTTGACTTTTCCAAAATTGTTAAAGGGGTTTTAGTTTTAGTGTCAAGACTAGCAATGGTTTCAAGATTTTTTTTGACAATACGTATTTTATCTAATTCGAAAACATTCGTTAGTTAAGTAGTTAGTTCTTCGATATAGTTTTGTAAGTGTTTTGTAGACGTACACAGCAACAGGTATAGGTTGAAGAACTGAGCTAAATAATAATTTATTAATAAATTTGAGAGGATATGAATCCTCTCTTAATATAGATTTCAATTCATTCCAACAAACTCAGAACTAGATCGTCAGAAAAAAAAACACGTTATGGCGAATGCACTGGTTGTGGGAAACATAATTTACATTTCAAAGATATGACGAATGCCAAAGTTTATTTATAGTTGTCCCATGTGAAGGTACCAATCGAAGAGTTTTTCTCCCGTAATCTTTTTTAGTCTTTCGTACCAATATGGACTTAAAAGTTAAAAATAAAATTAAAGTTTGAAAAAGCTGTGAAACACGCTTATAAAGCAATAAGGATTAAAATGTTGAAAATAATAAGAATAAAGTCATCGACCAAATAATTTTCTTTTATGTAAAAAAATAGTACGATGCTCTTTACTTACTCTTCATAATGATTAAGATAACTGATATCAAGCACCCCACGCTTTTCTTACATACATGACTTATTCTTATTATTTCCAACATTTCATTCCTTATTGTTTTAAAAGCGTGTTTTTTAGTTTTTTCAAACTATAATTTCATTTTTAACTTTTTAGTCCATATTTTTTATTATATTTTTGATCTTTCAAAATTTCAGAGCTTTTATAATAGTGATCCTGCTTGTACATGATAACAGTCACATTCCCTTTGTCACTTTTGACAGTATATAATTCAGGAATATCCTTTTAAAATTTTTTGCATTCGATCAAAATATTATGTAGAGTATATTTTTTTGATGAAAACTCAATAAGCTGAATCACTTTGCTAAAAGCTCTGAATTATTAGAAGACCAAAAATATTATAAAAAAATATCATGTAACCCTGCTAGCACATTGCAAGAAACAAACTCGTATCAAAATGAGTTAATTGATTCATTCACTGCTGAAAAATTAACCATTTATAATTCTATAGCTCCAAGGTTTTATTCCTTGCCTAAAATTCATAAACCCACTCTAGCTATGAGACCTATTGTGTCTAATGCTCCTTACAGTTATTTAGCTGAATATCTTACTGAAATTTCAACAAATGCATATGACATAATCAATGAATATTATACAGTGCGACTTCCTATATTCCCCCCCCCCCTGTTAACTTTCCAACGGTTCGACGTAGAACAATTGTTTCGTACAATAGTTCTAATCAAGTTTTTATCGCTTTTAGTCAGATAAAAATACAAAATTGTAAATACTTGACAATATATCTGACTTTAACTTCAAGATTCGACTTGTCTTATCTTTTCTGTATACAGGGTGAGACGCCACATTCTGCCCCCGGTAAGAAAACTCAGTTTTCTTCACCATCGATCCGAAGGCGGCATAATCTGCTTACTGGTCGGCGAAGGGTTGTGGATCGTGTCCGTACATCTGCAACTCGGATGCGTCCATCAGGTCCAGGAAAAAGTTCCAGTTACGTTTTGCAGCATGATCGTCCACGATGATGACTATATCTCCTTTTTACTGGTTGGCTATCGTCAGTCCATTCGGCTCGTTTTGTTAGTTTGGGTGAAATTCCTGGTCCACCTCTTCCAAAAAATATCAGCCATCATTTGGGATTTACGCCATTTTTTCCGGGTAACTCTATCTGAATTAGAACATGGAACTTCGATCGGATTTAACATAGCCAAGAAAAGGATGGTTTGGTGTTAACGGTTCTGGATCATTGGCATCTACGGAAAGGTGAGTCAGCGGCTGGGAATTGACGATATTTTCAGCTTCCGCAAACGGGGTCAGCAACGTCCCATCTCTCAAAGACTGGGCATGTAAGGCTTTTCCAATAACTTTTTTTACCGTTCCAATAAGCCTTTTCCAGGCTCCCTCCATATTCGGACTCAAAGGTGGTATGAATTTGAATTCTATCCCATCCATGGTCATTGTATCATTAATTTTTGATGAATTAATTTCTAGTAAGGCTTTTTTCAGTTATTCTGCTGCTCCTCGTAGATTTGTTCCGTTGTCACAAAATTTTTTCATCGGATTGCCTCTTCGATTGATCATCCTACGGATTGCCATTATTGCTGAATCTGTAGTTAAGCTGTGGGCAACCTCTAAATGGATGGCTCTTACTGCTAAACATGTAAAAAGGACACCCAATCTTTTTTCTTTTCTTCTACTAACTGTAAGCAAAAGTGGACCGGAGTAGTCCATCCCTATATTACAAAGGGTCGAGTATATGGAGTTACTCTTCCTAATGGAAGTTGATCCATTTTCGTTACCTCAGGTGTTGCTTTTGTTCTTCTACAGTACATACAGCGCCGAAAGGTAGATTCCACTGCTGCTCTTCCATCTATCACCCAGTACTTCTGGCGAATAGCATTCAAAATAGTTTCTACACCTTGGTGTTGATATTTATCATGATAGTATTGCAAGAGGACTTTCGTATATTCGTTAGGATGTATGGTTTCTTTGCTCGGTGACCCATACAATCAGCAAGTCAGTTCTTCCGTCTAAAATCAATAGTTCGTCTTCGTCTAGTATTGGGTTGAGTGACTTCAATCGGCTATTTCTATCCAGCAATTTTTTTTCGAATTGTGCCATTTCTTCTTCAAATCTTTGAATTTGTGCCTTTTCTAACCAATACTTCTCAGCTTCTTGGATCTCCTCTAGTGTAAGATGTCTTTGAAATTTGCAGATTTCGGATTTTTTGATTTTCTGGATTAATTTTTTCTTGAACTTCAACACCCACGCAGTTGTTCTAATCAATCGTGTCCATTCAGAAAATATTTCAATGTCGGGTAAAATTTCATGTTTAATATGGGACATGACAGCAACATATTCAACTTTCATTTCTGACAAGTCATGACAGCTTTCTTCGACTTTATTTTCAATTGGCCAGTGATTTTCGGTTTCTTTCAGGAACACAGGTCCATTGAACCACCTCTCTGAGAAAGCATTTCGCAAATTTTAATTCATTCTTCTTGTTGCCTCGTCTACCACATCATCTGATGTATTTATCCACCGACAATCTTCTACATTTGTCCGCTCTTGTATTTCTCCAATACGATGTGCAACAAACTGTTCAAACTTCCTACCATCATTTCGAATCCAGTTGAGAACACATTTTACACACGCGATCAATTATAAATTCTAATTCGTCGATAATTGAATGACAAAGTCGCGTTGCCATCACCGCAACTTGTAATTCCATTCGAGGTATCGATATAGGTTTCAAGGAAGCAACACTTGTTTCTAATGAAATCAAAGGAACATCAACATTTCCTGCTGATACCGTCTGAAGATACGCTACAGTTGAGAATGATTCTTCACTCGCATCAGAAAACAAATGTAGTTCAATTTGAATCGCTGATGGAATATTCACTGAATAACATCTCAGAATTCTTACTTCGAAAATTTTATGCAGAGTGTCCAACCATTCTTGCCAACATTTTTGAAGATTCACTGGAAGCACTTCATCCCATCCAATCCTTAAGCGCCATACATCTTGCATTAAAATCTTACCTCTGACCGTCAGATATGCAATGAGACCTAATGGATCAAATAAAGACATGATAAATCTCAAAACTTCTCTTTTAGTGAATGGTTTCTGTCTGTCGAAATCAGCATTGAATTTTATCAGAAAGTCATCGGATTTGGCGTTCCACCATATGCCTTAAACCCTCTGTGTGCCACAATTCACATTTTCTTACTGTTTTGTATTGGTCATATCTTCAGAAAGAGTTTTTTGCACCAGAGTTGAATTGGATATCCAATTAACTTCTTGAAATCCACCAAGTTTGTTAACTCTTCTTACTTCTTCTATTTTTTCGAGGACCTGTTCTTCTGTATCCACCGAATCCAAGTAATCATCCACATAAAACTTGCAAATAATGGCATATGAGATTTCTGAAGATGCGTGTTCTCTCGCGTTCAGATTCTCAATAAATTGTGCACAGACAGGAGAACAAGTAGCTCCAAAGATCATGACTTGCATTTGATAAGTATCAGGCGGTCTGAAAGTCTCGAGATTCCTCCATAAGAATCTTTGAGCATACATCAGCTTCTGTGATTCTTACTTGATGGAACATCTCGCGGATGTCACCACAAAAACCATACCTCCGCTGCCTAAATTTCCAAAGAACGGAAACGAGAGGCTGCAACAAATCTGGTCCTGATAGGAGGTTATCATTCAGACTTTAAGCGGCCGCATCGATAACCAATCTCAGTTTTCCAGGTTTGTTGGGATTTACAACTCTGAAATGTGGTAGCTACCGAGTTCTTGGGCTTTTTATGTCTGCTTCTTTGGGGCTCAGCTTTCTTGCGTATTCTTTCGTAAGGTAATTTTTCATTTTGTAACAATAGTCCAAGGCCATTTCATCATTTTTTATTAATTTTCTTTCTGTGCATTTCAGCCTGTGGAGTGTATTGAACTTATTGTCTGGTAGTTCAACTTCGTCAGATTGCCAAAGAAGGCCTATCTCATACCGATTTCCTATTCGTTTAGTCGTATTCTCCATTATTTCAAGAGCTCTCCTATCCTGCACATTTTCCCTTGGTGTTATGGCAGCTACACCAAATGCCTCAGTAGAAAATGATTGCTTGATGAGTTCATGGAGATAATCATCATGCGTTTGGGTGGTATCGCAAATGTGAAGTGTGTGAATTCCTTTACATCCGCCTTCACCTGAGCAAGGTCCATGCAAATACCATCCAAGCCTACATTTTGTGGCGATCGGTAAATTTTCAGGACCATTCCTGATTTTCCTAGGAGTGATCAAAAGAGCATTGTCCTTTGACCAATGAGTAACATAGGTTTTTTATTGGACAGGCTTTGTATTGGAAGATCTTTCAAATGTGAATATTTCATTCACTCTATCATATCCACGGTCTGGGCAGGAAGCGACAGCTTCCCAACTGTTCGTTCATTTTCCATCTTGAATATTTTAGAATCACTGCATTTAGCAGAAATATTCAAGGTGATCCTCTTAGAGTTATCGAATCGGGAGACGATTTCATTTGTCCACTGGAGACAGAGAGCTTCCTTCTCGCCGTCCAGACCAAGATGTCTTACTGACTTTCATCCACCAGGCCTCAGCACAAATGGCTATCATTTTCATTGTTCCATTTGGTCCAAATATTTTGACCGGGAGCATTTGAAGTAGTACCTCATTTGTTTCATGCCTAACAGCATAGACTAGTTCATCATTTGCGGTTGAGGCCTCACCTTCACTAGAAGTTGCACTAGTGTGTAAAAGGAAGTTTTTGTGAAGAAGCGAATGATGATAAAACTTACATCCATTTACTTTACATTCTTGTCTTTTTTTGCATCTGAATCTGCGGTGTCCTCTTTTCAGACAGGAGAAACATAACTTTTTATCGGTTATTGTTTTCCACCTTGTCTCCACATCATCAGAGTTCATTGAAGGACAAGAATTTTCATCATGTTCTCCACAACAATAAGAACATATATATTTTTTCACAACTTCTTCAGTGCTTGGCAGAGTTTCTGCCTTTCTCGGGGAAAATTTGTTATCGCCAATTGAGGTTTTTGAGATTGGTCTACTTACACAACTTTCAGCCATGGCGATATCACCTAACCATATGGAAAAATCCTCTGAAGATATATCAGTTCTTCTTAACATAATTACTCTGCCCCATTTGAGCTTCAAAGCATCAGGTAATTTTGTAAAGAGATCTTTCAAAAGTTGTGGGTTTTTCAGATAGTCATGAGAAAGGAGAGGTTTTGCTGTGGATACAAGATTCCTCATTTCATTGGAGAGTGCCATTACCTTCTCTATATGAATTTCACGTAACGGTGGGATAGCTTCAATTTTGGTGATCATGACCTTAATCACATGATCTGCTCTCCCAAACCGCATTTGTAATGTTTCCAATATCAGGTCAACATTTGTTGAAGTTAATAACATTCCTGCCACAGCCGACTTTGCCACTCCTCTCAAACACCCCTGCAACTTTATCAAAAAATTTTCCGGAGTATATTCGCACATTCGACAAATTTGTTGATATCGCTGGATGAATAAAGGCCAATCTTCAGGATTTTCGTCGAATGTAGGAAAATCTTCATCAACAATATGTTATTAACGACATCGGAAATTGTTTGACAGAGAAAGTTAAAGTCATCGCGAGGTTGGCCCACAGTTGGCACAATTTGAGTATGATTATCAGTAATGGGTTTGACAACATTAACATTTCCAATCCAATCAGTAACTAAAGAGTGTTTATCAATTTTGCTCACCTTTGAAAATACCGACCTGTTAGTGTCATCATTCTCTGCATCACCAGCTGCAGCCAATTCAGCTTCTTTCAACTCATGCTCTAACTGCTAAATTTTCATTCGGTTCTCAATCTTTTTCTGTTTTTTCTCAAAATCTTCTTTCATCCTCTCCAGCTCTTGCCTATCCCTTTCTGTCTGGATAAATAGGCGCTTTTTCTGCAGACCTAGAAACACTTGGGATTCTTTCGAAGAATTAACAGAAGGAACAAAATAATTTTCATTTTTTCCCGGACTATGAGCTTGTTCGGATAAGACCGACTTTTGAGTAACATTTATGTCAACATCGAAAGCAGGCAATAAAAATGGATTCATATTAATAGGGGGATCATTGATAGTCTTACCTTCAGATAATCTACTCACGTTTCCGTTACCTCCAACACCAAATCCTCTTGGCCACGTAAAATAATCCGGTGATCCCTTGTTGACACCAGCAGCAGCTCTTCTGGGTTTTCGGACTGTATTTTCTTTTTTTCCATCCATAGTTGAATTCTATTCGGGCTCGAAGACCAAAATGTTTCATACAATAGTTCCCATCAAGTTTTTATCGCTTTTAGATAAAAATACAAAATTGGAAATACTTGACAATATATCTGACTTCAACTTCGAAATTCGACTTGTCTTGTTTTTTCTGTATACAGGGTGAGACGCCACAACAATGAAAAGAAAGGTATTGTATGATATCACCGATACTACTTTTTGAAATAAAATACATTGTGATTGCCCGATAGATGGCGCGGGGGTCACATCGACTTCAAAATTTGGAATAGCATGGGGGGTCATGTGTTACATCGTTGAAAAAATAATTCAATTCTCTTTCCAAACATCTAATTCTTTTTTCATTTCGTAGATATGTGACTTTGCGGCTTTTTATGGCCCCCCCTTCCTCATAACTTTAGAACGGTTCGACGTAGAACAATGAAAAAGAAAACGATATTGTATAATATCACTCATACTACTTTTTGAAATGAAAGACATTGTGATTGCCCGAAAGATGGCACAGAGGAGCACATTAACTTCAAAATTTTAAATAGCATGGGGGGTCATGTGGCCCTTCATTGAGAAGATACTCAATTTTTTCACAATGTGCATTTGAAATGTCAAGCATAAGTGCTGATCTGAATGGTACGCTTATCTCGATAAGTTTGAACGGTTTCATATGAAACAATGGGACAACAAATATTTGAAAGGTATTACCGATCCTACTTTTGAGAGAAGAAACATTACAATTACTCGAGAGAGGGCGCTAACAACTTGAAAATTTCGAAAGGCATAGAGGTCGAGTTGTACACCGTTGAAAAGGTAATTCAATTATAGTTTCAACCATGGTTGTTCTACGGAATCACAATTGCGATGAGTAACACTGAATACGGTCAATAGAGGAAGTTTCATTACTCAAATGAGCTTTCATTTTCGAATTCGTTCCAAAGCTTAATTAGATAGAAATTTTGAATCCATACAGTAATCCAATTTTTTTATTGATGCGGCCGATAGTTGGGGAACATTGATATTGAAGTAAACATAATTCATTTAGTGAATTGAGTGCCATTTACTAAATGGTTTTCACTAAACTGGGTTCACAAAACCACGACATGTGTTCCGCTATATAATAGCCTTCTGTAGCCTTTTCAAGAGATAATAACTAAATAATACCCAACTCATTTATTTTTAATGACCATTATTATAAAGGGTATCAGTTATCGGATTTAGTGAACTGATAATCGAGCAGTAACCTAGAAATGCCCATTATGAAATTCGATTACTTACCTGCTCTTTATATTATCGCATTTGTATTCAAAGAAGAGTTTCATTCTATTTCTACTACTATTATTTTAAATTTGAGACATTATCATAGTTCGTGTACGTTCTATCGAAGAGAAAACTGAAGGAATATACATTTTTGGTGAGGCCCGTAGGAACTACCATGCAGCAGAGATAATGTTTAATGAAAAATTCCCTGATCATCAATAACTCGAATGTATTCGAGGAAACTGGTTGAAAAATTCAACAGAACTGGCACTGTCCATAGGGCCAGTGGAGCTGGCAGAAAATCAATTTTGGAGGAGACGGAAGTTTCGGTAATTGCCGAAATGGTGGTTAATCCTCAACAAAGTACCTCACTTGTAGCAAATACGATTGAGTATCAACATCGACAGTTAAAAAATATTTGAAGAAACACAAATTCCATCCATACAAGTTGATAATGTATCACCAACTCACAGAAGATCGGTGACATCATTCAATACCTTTTCTTTCATTGTTCTACGTCGAATCTTCCAAAGGTTAACTATGAAAGGACTATAAAAAATCGCAGTTATGCAAATGCACATTGTGAAAAAATAAATCCGCACTGTATAAAAGATTCTTTCAGTTTTGAAGCTTTAGTAAATGATTTTGAAAGCCCAGACAATTACATCATAGTTAGTTTTGATGTTGTCTCGTTATCAACAGATCTTTCTATCAAAGTAGTTAGATCCAGTTCATTCAATAAATGGAGCATAATGAAAAATTATTTTTATTTAACTTGGAATGCTTTTGCATTCATATTAGAGTTCATTTTTGAATAAATTATTCTGAATTTCAAACGAATTTTTGGTATCCTCATGGAATCTACAATTTCTCCAATTTCATTTAGCTACGTGTTGGATGACCTTGTGAAAGATGACATATCATTAATTCCTTTTGAGGTCCCATTCGCTAAGCGTCATGTTGCTGATTTGACCCTCTCTGTACCCTTAGATGAAGTAGAAGAAACTGTATTTCTCTTTAATAGCTACGATATCAATTTACAATTTACCGCAGAGGTAGAAGTCAATCAAATCATCCCTTTTTTAGATATGAGAGTATGTAGAGGCATTGACAATATTCTTCGCACTAAATGGTAGTTCCATTCCTATCAGTCACCGAAGATGAAAACGAATCTCGTCAAAGGGTTGAAAAATAGAGTAGTGTGTTTGTCACATCCAATATACCAATTGGAGTGTTTTGATGAATTGAAATTTATATTAAGAGATCATTCATATCCTCTCACATTCATTAATGAATTATTATTCAGCTCAGTTCTCCAACCTAACTCAACTGATAACTTTTTTGATAATAAAAATATCACAAACCGAATTTTAGCTAATGTTGACACTTCGAATTCTCAACCCCTGCATGTTGCTGATACGTCTATAAAACACTTCCCTATATCGAAGAACTAACTACTAACTCAATGTTATCAAATTAGATAAATTACGTATTGTCAAAAAAAAATTTGAAACCATTTCTTGTCTTTACACTGAAACTAAAACCCCTTCAACAATACTGGAAGAGTCAATTGTCATATATAGTATTCCTTGCCTGTAACAAAATATATATTGGCTAAACTAGTAGGAATCCATCGATTTCAGCAGTGGAGAATAATTACTTGAAGAAGAATTTTCTTGAAATAGTGCTCATCGACAGAGGGAAAAAACTATCCGATATTTACAATTCAAATGATTATTTATTGAAATTAGATTCAAATGAAAGATCTGTCAGCAATGTTATGTCAAATTCTTCCTCCATAATGTCATAGAACTTTATTATCGACAGAACAGATCTTTCTTTTTTTCGACAGGTGAGACCTTGACACATGACAAGTGATATCTTGTCAAACATTTCCTGTCTCATCCCTTTCTCCTTAGTCATGACTGAATCATGAGTTCTGCTACATAAAATTCATATTTTGAAGCGTTTTCACAGTTTCACTTTTCTATTTTATCTTTACCTACAAATCATGTTTTCGTATTGAGTTTGGTGATGTGTTCACCGTTGTGTAATTTCTACCTATAATGAAGAGTTACTGCTTTTTTCACATACCTAACCTCAACTGAGATATTTGTGATAGGACCGGTGCTAGAAGGAAATCCGTAAGAAAAATTGCATATAATAAATTAAAGTCGTTCAAACCAAAATTTGAAATACTTTGAAACGGCGAGATTTTGACGTATGGTTGGATTTCTGGTTTCAAGTACACAGAGAGGAAAACGTAAATTTTCTTCATCAAATTTTGTGGACAGGCGAGGATACTTTTACCTCAAATGAGGTTGTCAGTTCACAAAACTGTAGATGGTCGATGTTTCTTAGAATGCCGAGATCAATATTTTCCAAAGCGAAATGTGTGGCGCGATGTTTAAATAACAGGGTGATTGGACCATATCTCAAAGTTTAAATTCACAAAGATACTCATAGTTTTTAAATGCTGATATAGATCAAGTTTTAGATTAAATACCCCTTGATTAAACACAAAACTTATGGTTTCAATGTGATCTTGATACGAGTTCATTTTCATACATTACAATTACAGTAGAATCAAGACGATTTCTTGGATGGAATTCATTCAATCGAAATGGTCACTATTTATTTTTTCATTTATTGGATATTTTAAGTATTCTAACTTATAAAAAACAATGTTCCAGGGACTTCATTGTTTTTAATTGATAATAGATTTAATATGAAAATGGAAAAAATTACTAGGATTTTGCCGAAAAAATAAACAGCAGTTTTTTTTACGCAGGCCCTAAAATGGCCTACCAGTGTATGGCTTTCAGTAGACTTCACTTCGTGATCATATAATTCATATAGAAAACTATTCACAAACGTTTTTTCATACATTTTCTATCAGCAATCATTCAACAAAAATTCGTATTATTCAATGTTTGGCAATTATCGATCGAAATGAAATATCAAAAACTCATGATCACTTCCAATTATACACGAAGCTGATAGCAAATTATTAATTTCAAATTTGAACTATGTATGTGTTCAGATTCAACACTGAATTATGATATCACTTCATACACCATAGTCCTATTGTTTTCGCCAAAATATTATTTCCTTGAAAATCAACGCTTTCGATCAATTCTTCATAGATTGAATGTACAAATTATCAATCAGCTAGGAATTGCCTATGTTCGGAAGGGCCGCGATCATATCAATAGAGATCGAAACCGCTTTCAATACGGCCGTCTGGAGTCGAGTCATTAGTCGATTCAAAGAAAAAGACATCAGCCCATACCTGATTGAAACCATCATTTCAACAACAGAATGCTTGAAGTAAGTAAAACACACACGTTAGATATGGGGCCCATCCTGTGGAACGTACTCTACGACACGGTACTCAAGATAACTCTACCTCGGGATTGTCGGACCATAGCATACACCGATGACCTGTCCCTATTGGTAAAAGCAGAGAACAAACAGGGACAATAGGAAAAACAAATGTCTGCCTAAATAAAATTGTTACATGGATGGAGGAAAACGACTTTAAAAATTGCTGAACACAAAACCGAAGCATTAATACTGAAAGGACCAAGAAACAGAGAATGAGTGCACTTCCAACTGGACAACAGCATAGTTACCCCAACCAGATCCCTAGAATAGCTGGGAATCTGGCTGGAGGTCGAAATAATATTCAAACAGCACATTAGGAAAACCGTAGAAAAAGCAGAAAATGGCGTGTCGAGCACAGCACGCATTCTTTCAAACATCACCGAAGTAAGCCTACCAAGGAAGCGATTACTGTACGGGGTAACACAATCGATCATGCTGTACGGGGCACCGGTCTGGGGAGCAGTCATGAGAATTAATAGATACAGGGGCATGCTATCTAGACTCCAAAGAAAGATGCTCCTCAGGGCCATCGAAGTATACAGGACAACGTCTTACGAGGCAACTTGCGTCCTCGCAGTTGTCCCTCATATCGAGCTACTGGTGAAAGAAAGAACGCTTATCTATGTAGGCAAAGGCGACAAGGAGGAAAATAAAATGAAATAATGAATAAAAAAAAATTTTTGAAGACCAGCTTTTATTCAAATGCACTAAAAGTAAAAAATAATGGCTTTGGATGTGTGACGTAGGTTATTCCGTAAGTTATAGATTCAAAAGTTTGTCGCGTGAAGTTTTCAGTTCGAATAAAAAAGCTACAAGATTTTGAATCTATAACTCACGGAATAACCTACGTCACACATCCAAAGCATTTATTTTTTACTTTTTAGTGCTTTTGAATGAAAGCTTTAAAAAGGGTTTCCATTAATTATTTTATTTTGTGCTTTTTCGTACTCAAGTACGCCTTAATCTATGCATTTCTGTTGAAGCATCGTTATTATGAGGCATTTGTTCCTGTTAGTTCTGAGCTATCTAGACCTCCAATGAGGAAACCATCTAAAGATTAACTCATCTGCCATCTTGGAGTTGCCATCTTCAATTTATGAATTTTAATTGAAAATCAATAATTTTCGACTAAATTCATAATCTCCGACCCCAAAAACCCGGAATACCAATTTTGAATCGAATCGGGCTGTAATTACAAAACTCGTCCACCATTTCGAATTTTGAATTTTGATTTTATGAATCTTGAAGAAAAATTCGACTTCGAATCGGACCATAAACCTTAATCTCGTCCGCCATCTTAGAGCACCATTAGTTTTTTTTTTCTCTAACAAAAATTCCCCGCCATTTCAATTTTATAAATTTCGACAAAAAATCCATAATCTCCCACTCCGAAAACCCCCACATACAAATGTTTAATAGTATCAGACCATAATCACAAAATTCTTCCGCCATTTTGGAGCCGCCATTTCGAATTTATAAATAATGAGACGAAATGAATAATGTTCGACCCCGAAAACTCCCACATATCAATTTTGAATCGAATCGTTCCATAATCACAAAACTCGACCGCCATTTTGTGTGCTTCAAAAATGGATTATGAATTTTGAACCGGAAAGAATGAAAGAATGACATACGAACGGAGCAAGTTGAATAAAAGCTCGTAAAAAGATAAGACCAGGACACCCTGAGACGTTGGCAGACACGATGGGATTGAACGGAAACCGTCGCGCAAGAGACAAAAGGACTGATACCAAACATAGAAGCATGGAACAGCTGTAATCACAGAAATACGAATTACTTCCTTACGCAATCCCTCACGGGGCATGGGTCATACCAAGCATACACTCATCTGCTCAAAATGGCTAACAACAGACACCAATTAGAAACGTTGTTGGGAGAACATCTCAACCCAGACAATAGTGTGTCTATCATGCTAAGAATCCCGGCAACATGGAAGAGCATTTCGCATGTAATAACACAAATCCATATATGTATTGAGTACCAATATTGATAATGAAGACAGCAAATGTGAAGCCAAAACAATTGATGTGCATGCGCAAAAATGGAGGCGTGACATGTATTGGTTGATGTTCGGTTGCCATAACTACGTGCTGCCAATATGACTTCACTTTCATTGCATTATAAATATATGCTTAAATTAATTTTTTTTTTCATTCATCAACGGGTAGTCCCAATCACAATTTATTCATGTACAAGATCAGTAATATAACCTAAAACTATCTTAAATCCTAGAATAATATGAAGTGAGATACAATAATATAATCTAAAGAATACAAAATACCAGCACTGATATTATCAAAATAAGAGATCATCGGCCATCTTGGAGCCGTCATTTCGATTTCATGAATTTTGAAGAGAAATGCATAATCTTCGACCTTCGAATCGGACCATAAACCTTAATCTCGTCCGCCATCTTAGAGCACCATTTATTTTTTTTTCTCTAACAAAAATTCCATGAGCCGCCATTTCAATTTCATAAATTTCGACAAAAAATGCATAATCTTCCACTCCGAAAACCCCCATATACAAATTTTTAATAGTATCAGACCATAATCACCAAATTCTTTCGCCATTTTGGAGCCGCCATTTCGAATTTATAAATTTTGAGACGAAATGAATAATCTTCGACCCAAGATATCATCAATCCATACAGCATCAGCAACAATATAATGGCCGCATATGGTGAATTTTATGTGTGGATTCAACATCACTCAGGACTCTACTGACTCACAATGGATTTTATACAATAAGATATCTGAGGCAGGAGGGATATAACACCCACCAAAAATATAGGGTGAGTGTTTGAAATGAATTCGAACAAACAGATGTTCAACTATATCATCCAATGTTATTTGACTGGCATTCAAATATTTTCTGGTGGCTATCAATACTCCTCCTCTCAATTTATCATTATTCCTAACTGAATCTCTGTCCTTTCGAAAGATATCATAATCAGTCAAACTGAGTTCTGAATTAAGGAAATATTTAGTAAGCCACGTTCCTACCAAAACAATAATGTCATAAGAACAAACTGCTACAGATTGTTGGAAATCAATTAACTTATTCCGCATGCCTCCTACATTCTGGAAATAAATCAAAAAATCAATAATTGTTGTAGGGTGACTACCAGATCTTACAAGTTTTTTGCTTCAGGAAACAATTTGAGGAACACCACTTATATACTTTATGGTCAAATTATTTTCACCTGAGGAAATTCTTGTGTTGAGTTGTTCCCTCAGTAGTTTCAAGTGTTGTCTCTGTTGACTAGTCAAGTCTGATGAGATCTTAAATCGGGGATAATCGGAACTGGCGATCTTGTCTCTATTTTTCAGTATTGCCAAAACGGAATAACAGTCATTCAAAACCAATTTTAACGGACGTTGAACATTTTCGTCACAAACACTAGTTTTTTTCCCAATACGAAATACTTTCTTGACAGCGTTCTCTGGTACTATGTCCTCGAACAGTTGACAAATTCCTCTCTCATCATCATCAGGGTTGTTGTCATTATCAGGAAAATTATAAACCATCAAATTTGCTGATCTTCTTTTACTCTCCTCAACTTCAAGTAAGAAAGTCGCGCAATATGATAAACTTGGTACAAGAGAGCCGACAGTTCCACTATTGTAAGGTTTATTTGGGGAAATTGGACAATTAGACTCGATGTGCTGTTCTAATTTTGAAAGTCTTTGGTTCAGGGCTTCATTAAAATCAAGCAGTTTTTCTATTTTTAATAATCTCTGTTCAATCAGTTTATTAGATTCTATAACTTGTTCAATTTTGAGTATCATTTGTTCCAAAGTTATGTATTTACCATTGAAATTTGAGGATTGGTCCTGAAATTCTTGCTCAATATTGTTAAGCCTCTGGGTAATTTATGGAATATTATTAACCCTGCAGATTGGACAGTGGAATGACATTATTTTTGTTGTAATTATCACAGCCCGGACTTCAGAAGATGATATTTCTGCACATGATTTGCAAACGATTCTTTCACATTGGTCACAATGATAACCAAACACTTCTGATTTACTTTCTTTCAAAACACAGGTCACCTTGCCATTATAACATGATCCTGCTATAATAAATTATCCAAGTACGCCGCTGGCAGTAAACGAATAAATATTTAGATTACCTTATCTAGACTTTTTACTCCTTTAATTTTGGATCTTGAGAAAAAACACTTGAGATTATAGTTTTGGTCTTAGTGTAAAATATCTAGAAAAAAAAATTTTTCCTTTTTTTCATCTGTAGATAAAATACTTATGATAAAAAACAACACTGGCTTCGATCTCTGAATTTCATCAATTAAAGTTCTTTTGAGGAAAACAATTTGGTTTATAGGATTAAACGATAAACCATTCTTTCCCTCTATGTAAGTATAAAACTTCCATTTATTGATGAGGTTCAATCACCAAATTTACGGAGCACTCAAATAAACGTGTTCACTGAATGAAGGTTGGGAAATGAATTTTGAGAAGGAAAAGAAGAGGAAGAACGACAATTGAGAAACGCTTAAACAAAAACAACTAAAGATATTTTCTTTTCCCTTAGAGCCTAGATCAAGTCTTTCACTTTTCTATGATAACTCGCGAATACTTCATGTCCGTATTTATATGCCTGTGATAGTCTGAACACGCCTCGTCCATAGCATATTGACTAAAAAGGACGACAGAAATGTAGCACGCCGCTTGTACTTGAGGTTGTCTCTCAGACGGTTCCAAGTACAAGAGAGGGTGAGAGGTGGTTTTAGTCCGAAGCTACTGATACGCGATGGACATCAAGCGATCAGTGCCCATGAGGGTTTCCACCCCACCACATAAAAAGGAGTTGCTATGTAGTCACTGAATGAATATCATCTCATAGTTATGTGAAAAACACTCAAATTCTAAAAAATATCCACTTGGAAAAAATAATGAATTTATCAGTTCGGACAGAAAATCTTGATAAAATATTACAGAAAGAAACTCAAATGATTCAGTATTTCAGAAATTGTCATGAATATTTCCCAGATAATGCTCCAATGAGATCTGAGAAGGAATTGTGAAATTATAAATTTCATACATTGTATAAAAAATATGTTAAATTGTAGCTTCTGTCGGTATCTTCATAGGTCCTGATATTTTAAGTAAAAAATGACATCGACAAACTCTGAAGAATACCACAACTACATGATATTGGGACATGCACAATTTATTAGTATAGGCTGGAAAGTATTGACAATTCTCTGATATTTAATTCACGTCAGAATAAATTGAGAATACTGTCTCACTCATATTGCCTTTATAGACTGTATGAGGGAGGTCAGCCGCAACTGAGCAAACCTACCCTCTCATTGCACGTTATTCTAAACTGTCTCTAAATAACAAACTTTCAATCTACAAACAAATTATCAGGCCTGCAATTACATACGCTTGTCCGGTATTCTGCAGTCTGCCCATGTATCAGTTCACGAGATTGGACAGTCTGCAGAATAAAATACTTCGTATCATCAATAATAGTGATAGATAAATTCGTCTGGAAGAGCTAACGGGACGAAAAATATTTCACTAGTTCTATCAATTCGGAAGAACTTATATAGTACGTCAAATTGTAGCTTATGATCTACACCACAAGATTTGAAAAAATTGCAACAAAATAAGTACCCCAATTCTGCAGGCTTGCACTGTACTCCCAAACAAGTTCTTCCAATCATGAAGTCTTGCAGCTCATGAAATATATCACAAGATGGTGCCAATCGAATTATCATCACCCTCTCAGTTTTTATGTTTTTATGACAGAAAAATATTTGGAAAATCTGAAATATTCTCGAAACATTCGATAAACATCGTACTATGAAACAAATTTTACCAATTCTGCAGACTTGCACAATACACTGAATTGTAGTTAATGATGTATCCACCAAATGATCATTACAGAGTACTATAAAACAAGTTCTACCAATTCTGCAGACTTGCGTGGCACCTCGATTCTACTGGATAAAATTAAGAAAATTGTTATCTCCCTCTCAGTTTTTTCGCAAGGAGAGAAAATATTTATGAAATCTGAAATATTCTCGAAACCTCCGATAAACAAAGTGGAAATAATTCATATTCTAGCCACCAATATATTCTATAGGATGGTAGTCAGCAAATGATTAGATAGATAGGTTCATTAGACAACTTTACATTTACTGTAGAAAAATGTTTGTGGTATTCAGACGAGAAAATGAGAAATAGAACTGAAAAATAAAAATGTGGATCGGCCAGGAATCGAACCTGGGACCTTTCGATTTCTAGTCCCAGGTTCGATTCCTGGCCGATCCACATTTTTATTTTTCAGTTCTATTTCTCATTTTCTCGTCTGAATGCCACAAACATTTTTCTACGATATTCAAATACAGACTCTATCGACCACCACAGATTTTACATTTACTGCTGTTAAAAATAATGATGATATAAAAAATAGAAAGAACACAAATAAAAATATTGAAAATACAGTTGAAATGATCGAAACTATATAACATCGTTCACAAACAAAACAGATCGGGAGTAAAATACATTATCTGCATCAAATTAGTAACAAGTATATTCTTAAGTTATATGCCTACTATTGTTTCAACCCTGGCAAGGGGCGATAGACCGCGACCGTATTGCTAAGTGAAATAGAGCCGTCGGGGCCTGTTGCTTTGCACCCGTGAACTTGCATACTACTTCGTACGATACCGCCCCCCTCCCTCCCGCGCATTAACTTTTTGGTTGCTACTATAATAATATAGTGCTTGCTAGTTGTTTATTTATTGTGATAACGTGAGGCTGCCGTCAGCCGCCCTGCCTGTATTTCTTTGATAATATACCTGTTCATCCTTTCAATAGAATATAGTGTTTCATTTACTATCTTGAGTAGAAAATAATCATCTAGTGCGCAGTCGTCGGCACCCAGGTACGAAACCCAATTAAGGGCAATTAAAGCCTGCCTTGCCGTCCCCGTTATATTGTCACGACTATACTGACCCCTGGAGTGTTGTCCTTCACTTAGACTGCCCGGAGTAAAACTGGCCTTTTCCACTATAAAGGTGGCGCCCGAGGCAAAACCAAGATTAGTGAAAGGCGCCAACGTTCGATAGTAGGGGGAAAGACTCTCTACAAGAGAAAGAAAATGAAATAATTTGGTTTGCTAAAATCATGAACCTTCACCGTACAAATCAATGGGAGGAATAATGATCGTCAATAACTTCAGTAATCATCATAATTGATGATTTTGTATTCAGACTCAATTTTGAATCTATATTCAAAAAATGAACCGATCACCCATCCGCAACATAGTAGTATTATTCAAAAAGTACAAATTATCTGTTCATAAATTCATAGAATCGATCAATTGAGCAACATGGAGAATAACGCCAATAATCATCGTGATCGCCAGGCAATGCTCCTGAAATTGGACTATATAAGTTATCAGAAATATCCTTCATTGTTCCAATAGTTGATGGCAATAAAATATTTTTGACAACTTTCCCAAACGCGTTGCTAATCATATGGCAACCTGTGACCAAAGAACTTTAAAAATAAACTTATAGGCAGAGCTGCATAGTTTATATGTTCGAAATACCCCAACACCAAACTGAACATCGACTGAATATAAACTTTGGTTATGCCCGAGATCTCACCTCCCTGACATCAGGAGGGAACTTCAACTGTCTATCTCAAATCAAAAACCAATATTCACATAATATTCTCAAAAAACTTCAATCCAAATACACGTTTCTTGATCGTATTGGCCACACATTCAACAAATATTGACAAAGACAAAGAACGCAAAAAAAACGAATTTTGTCCAAAATCCAAATGGTAAATTTTTAAGACAAAATACCTTCCAACCGAATCGTCCTTCAACTAATTCCCGAAGCAACCAATCGTGACCACAATCTCAAAATATTCAGGCATAACTTCATTTTCGAAGTAATCAGACCAATATTCCAAAATCCATCACAGAATTCTGGCCCTGGTCCATCAATAATTCAAGGCGACCCAAATCTCATTCAACAAAAAACGTCTTTCTGTGTAAAACCGATAATAGTCGTAACATCCAATCAGAGCATGAATATTACAATCAATTTCACCAGCATGATCAATATCATCAATTCAACCCTTTAGACTCTTAGGAATGTTTTTCACAATCTACTCACCCACTCCACCCACTTCAACCGATCCCACAACCCAACATCTGTAATCTAAGCCCAAATCTAATAAATGAACCGAGACGACTACAACCCAGACAACTTCCCGGACCAACGCTTCGTGAGCCCACTTCATACTATGAATTCTGAAAATGTATGCATAAAAAATTTCCAATATACTGATGGAGACCCTAGCTGGTATTTCTATATTGGAAACCAAACACTTTTGAGAAATATGAGTAGTGATTTCCTGAAAATATTAATAGTCTTGAGAATAAACGACCAAAAAGTACTGATCATAAGTTTTAAAGACAACGGCCCACATAAAATTCACGTTTACAACCTAGACATTGGATTCTGCGGTTAACTAGGATCCAACTTTCTTGAACACTACAATATCATATTTATCGAATCCTCATATCTATCGAATTTCCAGATTTGAAACTTGAACCTATTTTGAAATCTGGATTGACAGGACCCAAGAAATTCAAAACCAATTACGGCTCAAAGATTGGAACAATGAGGAAAGACAATCGATAACCGATCTGTGTTTAAAATTTTTGGACAACTTCAACGACCTCACTTTTACAAACGAAATGAAACATACAAAGTGTTCGAGATTTCCCCTAATCGGAAAATCCAAATGAAATCAAATCCTTTCTGGGATTACAAGCTTTTAACGCCACTTTATCTCAAACTTTGCCAGAATATCCAAACGAAACGAAAAAGATATGCAATTTCATTCTGACTGAGAATGCGAAAAATCATTCGTTGAATGAAAACTTGCTTTACATCCATTCCCATTTTGATATATATTTTTTTCTAAAGACATGCAAGTGCGTTTACGATAGATGTTTTTTCACAAGGATCAGTAGGCCTTCTGATAACATATTCCTCACCGACGTTATGCAACACCTAATACGACAATGAAACAGGAATGGTCCAATTTCAAATGCAGAACTTTTGGTTTTCGTACTCTATAAATGGCAAAACGAAATTGATTGTTCAAAAACCTTCCACCTTGAAAACATGTTTTTTTTTTTTTTTTTGCGGAAACTTAATCAGAATAACATATGCCAGAATTTGACGGGGACTCCCGACCAAGATCAAAAATTATTATTGACCAATTTGATTCCTGCAAAAGCAATCTACACCAAGATATTGATGAAACTGTTTGGCGTATAAAAGTATAAAAATTGTTTTTTTCAACTGCGGAACCTGCCAGAAAGCCAGGAAGCCAGAAAGCCAGAATCTGAGTTTGTGAATCAAGTACCGTAATAGTATTATGAACACCTTCCTAAAAAACAACATCCACCTGAGCTTGAAGCACTGAAGCTCAACAATATCAACGTGGCCCAACACACATCACACATCACTAAACATATATCCTGGTTCACATACCTTGATCATCTCCCTGATCGTACTCTACATCTTTTGCAAATACCGACCGGGATAACCAGCCCCAATCGGGATAATCACATCGAACGATCAACCACCACCAGACCACACACGAACCAGCAGAACTCCGTCACGTATCCTAGCTAGATTCATCCCAGAGAAGAGAAGACCAAGCATCATCCACCGAATATAGCAGACCTTGCCTTATTCTTGGAAAAGGTTATGGTTGAAATCAATGCCTGCGAGTCGGAAGAAAGAAAGAAGGCCAGACGGGCTAGGGCATTTGTAGATATCGCGACCCCAACACTCGTTGAACCAGCCACTACTGGCTCCAAAACTGGGGTCGGTGAAACCAACCAAATCTCGCGAAAAACTAACAGGAATCGGAAAGTGGTGCCTTCTCCAAGAGGGGCAGAATCCTAGCTCGATATCAGACGACATCTCGCATGTGGCCATGAGACCTCGTTCTGAGCAATCAGGGCAAGGCTCAATAAGATACTGGCAGATGTTTTCCGAAAACACACCCAAATAGAAAATGACACCTCAGTGGAGCTCAGTAACATCAGCCTCTGGAAAAGAATCATTCCCATTTCGGTTGACCCAGACAGGTTCAGACTATAAAAAACTCTTGTCCAGATCCCAATCCCTCCGCCCAACCAGAGCATCTTCAATGTTCTAAAAGGCGAAATTCTGGTCTGATGATCTGGTAATGGAGGATCTGAGGAAGAAGGAAAAATAAACGTGGACTGTGATCTAATCAGTCAGCAGGATCAACTAGAATTCTGGTGAGTTGGGACGAAACTCCTGTGCATGCCGCAGGTCCTCAGAAAAAAGTTCAAGAACCAAAAGACGAAGCTGCAAAGTTTTACGTCGCAAGTGGATCGCCCCACCGTATAAGACCAATCTTCTTTGAGATTGATGATAGTTCATCAGGCTCCACTGACAGAGTGCAGAGAAGCAGCAAAAAGGACAAGATGACTGTGCCTTCTATGGCGGAGCCATAATCACTAAGGGATATCCACAAGGTGTAATTATTTCCTCCATGCAATAGTGTCTGATGGTGGATGGCCTACTAACAGTAATCAAGAACATGAGCTGCTATTATACTCAGGATTACGCGAATATATTGTCATCCTCATCGACAGCCAGAGGAAAGCATTGAAAGGAGAATGATACAAAGGGATCTAGATTGGGTGGATAACTAGCGTCGCTCCGTAGAACTGGGTGTCACTCCAAACGAAACAGAAGGTATTATTTACTACCTTGAATACAGGATGGTCAAACACCTTGGGATCATCTTATATTCCAAGCTTAACTGGAACGAGTGCATTAAAGAAAAAGTCCAGAAGTTTTATATCGCTTAGTGTACGGATTTCTTTATATTTTCAGGAGATACTATATGTAGTATAGTACAAAAATGGACGGCAACGGCTGACTCTGAGAGTAGGGGTTTATATAAAAAGAATTTCGAAAGTCACTGATGGAACAGTTGTCAAGGTAGAATCATAAATTATTTAGTACTCTAGGGTACTTTCCTACAGTCATTTCATATTCAACAAAAATATGGAATTTTAAACTTGAAATATTGAAAAAACTGTCATTGGCATTATGAAACTAATATTCATATTTCGGAGTTTTCGAAGAATTTGAATATTTCTGAATATTTAAACTGAATCGTGATATATATCATCTACGCAATGTGTTTCCATTATTGATTTGCAGTTTTCAATACCAGCATTTTCGAAATACGCATTGTTGTTATGAATTCCAAAAAGATACCCATAAATGGCAAAAACATTATCATATCAAAAGTATTCGAATGAATGTGAAAAATTAAACTTCTTATAAACCATGTTACGCTACACGAAATAATAATCAGTCGATTGATATTTCAATATATTAGTAATAACTAAATTCATTTAATAACCAACCAAGGTTAAAACAGTACACTTTCAATGAATGACGAATGTTTCGTTTCAAAACGCCACTACTATTAAATTTCTCATTTATTATAAATATCCACATAGAAATTATTGGAGCAGGAAAGTGTCGTCGGAGATAACATACACTTGTCTCTTTGAACTTATTACGCAAGAGCACTCACTTTCTTTTTGCAATCATACATAAACAGTGCCAACATAAATACGACAAACACCAAGTAAATTGGAATTGGAAGAAGCACATTGAATTTTCCATAAAAAACTCCATTTTTATGTTTGGTCACCTTTTTCTCGATAACAATCATCTGAAGTTGAGCAGCTATACCTTACCTCAATAATTTGTCGGGTCGGGTTGGCTGTGATGTATATATATATTTTTGTGACAATGGTCTATATATGTAAAATTATAGATTGAGCAAGTAGCTGATGAAATAATAAACAAACATCTTCGCTACAGAAAAAAAAATTGGTTTTACCTTCAAACGCCGCTAATCCACGGTTCCCGATATTTGAAAGAATTTGACAGAAAAATTTATGTTTTTGATACACTCGTCAATCACGGGTGTGCAAGAGGTTAGAATACACCCTGTTTGTATACAGTGTTCCCGCTTTTCATGAATACACCCTAATATCTCAGTTATTATGCGATTTTCTTGAAATGTTGGTGGTGAGTGTATGTTACAGAAATTAAGTATTTGGCATGATGAACATTTTTATTTACCATTGGCGTGCGGTGTTGGGGGGGTAAAAAGGCTTTTTTTGAAGAAGGATATCATCAGATTGAGAATCAGCAGCATCTCCAAAAACCCTTTAATTCATAATTTCAATATCTCAACATTTTAGCAGACAAAGAAGAATTAAAATCACTTTCCTAATAGGTTGTTTATTTCTCTCTCAGTTTTTAATAGTGCGATTTTCTTGAAATTTTGGTGGTGATTGTATGTTAGAAAATTGAATTAGTTGGCATAGTGAACATTTTTATTTACCATTGGCGTGCGGTTGGGGGGTAAAAAAGTATTTCATGGAAAAAGGATTTCAGGACTTATTTTAGATGATTTTTTTCATCAGATTCAGAATCAGAATCCCCGAAAACCCCTTAATTCATGTTTTTAAAATCTCAAGGGCTGATTTTAGCAGGAAAAAAACACTTCCTAATAGGTTGTTTATTTCTAACTTTCAGTTTGAATGCCCTAATCTTATTGCATTTCAAACACCTCCATACCGTTTCGTAAAATTCAGTATCCTCGCAACTGCCCTTATACTACGATTTAGGTTTTTTCGAAATTTTGCCAAGGTACGCGTGCTCTGTTACCGTTGGCATGCTGACCTGCGTGGTTTTTAAGTAAATTAATCAAAGAGTGCTTTGAAACAAAAGTTTTTGTTTGACATTTAGTAATTCGTGCGAATTGTCAATAAGTCAAGCAGTATTACCTCACTGTTAATAAGATGGCACAAAACGGATTTTCAGCGGCCCAAAACCTACAATTTGGACTAGATACCACACCGTTTGTCGTAAACGTTGCCTCGTCAGTAAACATCATTTTCCTAAAAAAAAAGTCTATCGTCAAGATAGTTACCTTGCAACCATAAGCAAAATTCAAACCGCCGTTCAAATCACCATACAACAGAGTATGTAGAAATTTTAGTTTAAATGCCCTAATCCTATTACGTTCCAAACACCTCCATTTTTTGTTTTTCGTGGAATTCATAATCCTCGCAACTGCCTTTATACTACGATTTGGGTTGTTTCGAAATTCTGCTAAGATATGTTCGTCGTCTGGATAATGTCTTTGATTTAAATTGTACCTCCTTGGTCTTGTCTTGAAAACTGATCCAGTCCTTGCGAACAATCGGTCGATTTTGGCAACGTTATCGTGAGAAATTGGTGCTCGATCATGATGCCTTTCATTGAATATTCCAGCAACCTGACGCATAGATTTTTCATTATTACCAAATAAGCGGATAATTTCTCCAATTGTAAGAAGGACTACTCTTCGGTTTTGTGCCATCTTATTGACAGCTGAGTACTACTGCTTGACTCATTGACAATTCGTACGAATTACTAAATGTCAAACAAACACTTTTGTTTCAATGCACTTTTTGATTAATTTGCTTAAAAACAACACAGGTCAGCATGCCAACGGTAACAGAGCACGCGTATCTTAGCAGTTGCGAGGATACTGAATTTAACTAAACGGTATGGAGGTATTCGAAATGCAATAGGATTAGGGCATTCAAACTGAAAAGTTAGAAATAAACAACCTATCAGGAAAAGTTATTTTAAACTATTTTTTTCTGCTGCTAAAATCAGCTATTGAGATTTTGAAAATATGAATCAACGGTTTTTTTGGGGATGCTGATTCCAAATCGGATAATTTTTTCTATCTAAAATCTAATATCCTTTTCCCAAAAAAGCCTTTTTTACCCAATGGTGAATAAAATGTTCACTATGCCAAATACTTTATTTTTCTAACATACAATCACCACCACATTTTCAAAAAAATCGCATTATTATTAACTGAGAGAAAAATAAAATGACTATTAGAAAAAGTGATTTTTTTTGTGCTGAAATCAGCTCTTGAGATTTAGAAAATATGAATCAAGGGGTTTTTGGTAATGCTGATTCTGAATCTGATAGAAAAAGCTAAAATAAGCTCTAATATCCTTTTCCCAAAAAAGGCTTTTTTACCCCTTCCCAACACGCCCGCCAATGGCAAATAAAAATGTTCATTATGCCAAATACTTAATTTTTCTAACTTACAATCAAACCAAAAATTCAAGGAAATCGCATCATTAATAACTGATAGAGAAATAAACAACCTATTAGAAAAATGATTTTAAAATAAAAAAAATCTGCCAAAATCAGTTCTTGAGATTTTGAAAATATGAATGAAGGGGTTTTGAATATGCTGATTCTAAATCTGATAGACAAAAATATCCAAAATAAGCCATAATATTATTTTCCCAAAACGAAGCCTTTTTTTACCCCCAACACCGCACGCCAAAGTTAAAAAAAATATTTAAACATGCCAAATGCTTCATTTTTCTAACATACAATCACCACCAAAATATCAAAAAAATCGCATTATTAATAACTGAGATATTAGGGTATATTCATAAAAAGCGGGACAGACTGTATATATATATATATATATATATATATATATATATATATATATATATATATTAATTGTTATGATATAAAGTATATGTTGAATATAAGAGAATAAAAATTTGATTTAATGATATTTATACATTACATAAATACCTGCTATGATTGTTTTTACAATTTTTCTGTGTACTTTGCATTTCTGAAACCTTTGGCCATCCTATAGTCAACGCAGATGATCCAAGAGTTCAGCAGTGAAGCTTTCCTATTAACATCAGAATGTTTCCAACAATCCATTTAATTTGCACAACCTATAAAAATATGGAAATCAAAATCCAAAAATAAAACTTTTGAATTCAAATAGACAAAAGTAATCTACAAGCAAGAACATCCTGTATGCAACTATTTTCCAATGAAAATAATCAAAATAAAAGATTTGAGAACAGAAAATGGGTGAATATGAATTTTGAACAGTATAAATAATGTTAGATGTAGATATAGAAATTGTAAATGAAAATTGTATCATATGTAAGAATAGAAAATGTGTTTCAAGAAAGTGTGCAAAGAGTGAAAAATCAGATCGGGAAAACAAAAAGTAATGGTTACCTGGGGAAGAAAACTTGTTATTCATCATCGAAAATCAACGCAAATAAGCAAACAACACATGTAACAACAATTTCAACCTTAAATCCAAATCAAGAAACTGCCTGGCAAATATTCGACCAAAGAGCCACTTACCTCCAATACAAATCAGATGATATTTCCAATACATGACATAGCCATCAACAAGGGGGCCAACATCAGCTAACTTCACTCCCAGTAGCCATTGAACACCTACTCCAGGATTTTCGTGAGTGCACGAACTGAATTTACAAAAGGTATTTCATCAAAACAAAAACTAAACACAGTTTCGTACTAGACACTTTTTATGTTTTTTTTTTTAATAACACCGATTCACATTGGTGAACGTTCTTCCATACTATGTTCATAATATAAATATAACCTCTAAATATTTACTTCCAATATTCACTGATTGCGCATGAGCAAGCATTTTGAATTTTGATTGTTTCAATTACATCAATCATAAGGTAGATATCGCAGGAATAGGTATTTGAAACATTTGAAAATTAATTTGAATAAACAAAAAACAATAATTTAACTTTCTTCTGGACTCGTTATTCATCATTTGATCTATTACAAGCAATATTTCCCTGAAACAGTAAATTGACTTCAAGCAAAACAACTCGATGGCACAACTGCAATCCTCCTGAAGATTTTGAGGCGATTTGCTCTACATAGGCGTACCGACTGAGCTGGGAAAAGGTAATAAAAGAAAGGTAAATGGTATATTGAAAAAGGGTAAGAATGTCATAGCCGGAGTTTATTGTTGTGATGAGTATTTGAAAAGTATTAAAAAATATAATAATAATTATACATGAAAATAATGATACAAATCAACATCATCATACCCATATATATACATACATATATAATGGAGGCATATCAACATGAGACATGTTGATATGCCTCCATTATATGAAACAAAAATTCCAAAAAATAAGAATCAAAACTAATTTCAAAATGAATGGACCTCTACATGTCACTCAGAATTATATTATATGAAATAAATGAAACTAAAGAAGTCCAGGCTCGGAAGAACGTCTTTACGATGAAATGTTCAATTGTAACATACACACTGCGAAAATATATATATATATAAAATTTTTTGACTGTTATTATCGACATATGAACATTATATGTAAGATTTTGCTGACTCTTCAGTTTATATTTCATGTAATATATTATGTGACTGTAGAGTCAATCATTGAAAATTTTTCATGTTGATATGCCTCCATTATGTGGCCATTATGTGGTGATGCTGATTCTGAATCTGATAGATGAAGACATGGGGAACATTCTCAATTGGATATTGATTTCATGAACATCCTTCTCATATGTTCAACAAATCAATTTATCATACCCCATGACAGGTTTTGATGTCAGAAAACAATAATTTCAAAGTGTCTCTCCAAAAGAAATGGTTCTAACTTTTTCCATTTTGCAAAGTAGATTGCTTCTTGAAAATGTGTTTCCCATTTCTTCCGGTCTTCCTGATGATCGTGGAAGCGTGAAATAGATTTTCGTCGACAAAAATGAAGACCCAGTGAATGCGATGTCTCTCTTGCGTCAATGTTACGAAAGATTTCTGGTGAGTACTCTTTTTTGAAAAACATTCTTCTTTGCCTCATTCATCTTCATGAGTTCTTAATTAAGACTGGAATAGAAAATCAAATAACTATCTTAATGAAAATGCAAATTTTCAATTTCAGATTTTTCTTTTGATTTAGGGTCTTTTTAGAATATATATCAGATGTAGTTCAATGTCCAGCGTGGCTTTAGCCGGGGAAAGTAGTTGTTTTCTGTTAGACATTCACAAAAAAAAACTTCATTTTATCGTGGATTTTTCAATTCACAGAAAAATATTTTTATCAATATCCAATTGAGAATGTTTCCCTTTTCAACATGAATACCCCACAAGAGGTTATCTTGACGATGGAAGATAGTGACTAAAGTTTATCTTTCAGTCGCAGATGATTCCACATCTGATTTTATGAACATCCTGTTCATATTTTCAACAAATCAATGTGATAGATGAAGTTATCTAAAAGAAGCCCTAATATCCCTTTCCCAAAAAAATGCCCTTTTTCCCTCCAACACCGCACGCCAATGGTAAATAAAAATATTCACTATGCTAAATAATACTTAATTTTCTGACATACAATCACCATAAAAATTTCAACTGAAATCGCATTATTAATAACTCAGATATATTAAGGTGTATTCATGAAAAGCGGGACACTGTTTTATATATAGATATATATATTGGTTTGGGCAGTTCTTGAATCCTGTAACTAACATATATATATATATATATATATATATATATATATATATATATATATATATATATATATATATATATAATATATATATATATATATATATATATATTTATATATATATATATATATATATATATAAATATAGTATGTATATATATATATATATATATATATATATATATATATATATATCTTTATATATAAATTCTACTGTACGTGTGTTGTCACTGCATCCTAAACGGTTGACCTCTGAATGAATTTTTGTATGCGTTTGTGAGCCCTGATGTTTGATTACAAATTATCCCCTAATGTGAGGTGGTCCACCCTTGATTATTTATTTTCAGACAAATGTTTTTTTTATTTTTAGGATACAGTTCAAAATACTAACCTGAATTTCACCTTCTACGATCAACAATTTTGAAGATTTTTTTATTTTGTCTTGACTTAGAATAAAAAAATTGATATAACTCTTAATTCACCCTTCTACGATCAACGCCTATTTTTTATTTTTTTTTAGGAAAACGGGATAACTTGATAACGGAAATAACGGGATAACGAAAAAACGGGAAAAATGGGATGACAGGATAAGGAAATAACGGAAAAACGTAATAACGGGATAAATAAAGAACGATGACAAGATAAGGGGATGAGGGGAAAACGGGATAACGGGATAAAGAAAAAATGGGATAAAAGGAAAACGGGATAACGGGCTAACGGGAATAACGAGATAATGAGAAAACGGGATAACGGGATGACAGGATAAGGGGATAATGGGAAAACGGGATAACGGGGAAAAGACAAAATGGGGTAACAGGAAAATGGGATAACGGGAAATTTTTTGGGAAAAACCTTTTGAGGAACATAGAAATTTAGACAGAACAACGTCTGTCGTGTCCGCTAGTATATATATATATATATATATATATATATATATATATATATATATATATATATATATATATATATATATATATATATATATATATATATATATATATATATATATATATATGATATATATATATATATATATATATATATATATATATATATATATATATATATATATATATATATTCTTTAGTTTCTTGACCATATATATATTCCTCGGAATGAAAGTCTGATTCAGTCAATTCATATAATTTCTCTTAACTACGTTTCGACATAGTATTTGTCATCATCAGGTTGAAACAAAATTATTTTATTTGAATTCTGCGTTCGCATCGTACGAACGTTATTGTAGGTGTGGTGTGTGATTGCGTCGAAGTTATCGGGAATATATATATATATATATATATATATATATATATATATATATATATATGTGTGAATTGCATCAGATTATTGATAGTGACATCTATAATCTGTGCGGTAAATTGACGAATATCGGAATTTTAAAATCACGAGATTTCGATTTAACAGTCACTAACAAATTTAGAGGCCTCCATATCAAGTCGTATTCATGCGTTTAACGCAAACATCGATATCGAGAATGAGAGAAATCTGTTACGAATCCAAAAAGACACACCATCCGTCTACACTGTTTCATGGTTTCCCAATCATCAGGACGGCTTGTGGTCTCTTTCCACATTCTCGATATCGATGTTTGCGTTAAACGCATGAGAAGACGACTATTGATATCGTGGTAGGCCTTTCTAACAATTTGTTAGTGACCTGTTAAAGTGCACGAAATCTCGTGATTTTAAAATTCCACGATATTAGGTCCAAGCTTCACCGCACAGATTATAGATGTCACTATCAATAATCTGATGCAATTCACATGTTTGTATTGGCCTAAGGCTATGAACCAACGAGAAATCTGATGCGAATTTGAAAGAGACCACAAGCCGTCCTGATGATTGGGAAACCATGAAACAGGCTGTAGGCGGATGGTGTGTCTTTTTGGATTCGTAACAGATTTCTCTCATTCTCGATATCGATGTTTGCGTTAAACGCATAAGAAGTACGACTATTGATATCGTGGGTAGGCCATTCTAACAATTTGTTAGTGACCTGTTAAAGTGCACGAAATCTCGTGATTTTAAAATTCCACGATATTAGGTCCAAGCTTCACCGCACAGATTATAGATGTCACTATCAATAATCTGATGCAATTCACATGTTTGTATTGGCCTAAGGCTATGAACCAACGAGAAATCTGATGCGAATTTGAAAGAGACCACAAGCCGTCCTGATGATTGGGAAACCATGAAACAGGCTGTAGACGGATGGTGTGTCTTTTTGGTTTGGATTCGTAACAGATTTCTCTCATTCTCGATAGGGTGAGTCAGAATAAGACCAACAAACTCCGACTTCAGATTCCTCACCTCATTTCGAGGTGAAAACTTGGGATCAAGGTATGTCGTAAAATGAATGCCCTCTGAGATACAGGGTGTCGAAAGTACGAAAAAATTAAGATTTAATGTTTCATCCAAAATTTCTTAAGCAAAAAATTTGAAACTTGGTACACTTATCGAGGTTCATCAACGTTGTAATGAGAAGTTATAATTATTCGTTTTCGTAAACCAGTGGTGTAGTTACGATGGTATGTGGTCATATGTTCCTTCATATTTTCTTGGGGCAAGTGAATGGACGAATAGCATTTGACATCAGTTCGGCTCATCGATAATCAACCTAAAAGTCATAACATTCCATGTGCCTAAAAGTGGAGGTTTCTGAGATATATGGGAAGAACTGAAGATATGTCCTTAGTAGAGACATAATTTCCTATGTGCAATAATCGCATAATGCTAATTTCTTACAACATATCGGAATATGTGTCAACCCCCCAAACATTTTTTATTGTTGGGAGAATCGGAAACATAGTACGGGTGAGTCAGAATGAGACCGATTACTCCATTTTTTCATTCATCTTATTATTTGATCGAATCGATGTCGCTGATTCACTGATATGTTACCATACTTTCTTGCTCATGATTGTTTTGACAGATCAACTGCCAAACAAACCAAACCTAAAATTCATAATACTCCACTTAGATAAGCGTTAAGGTCTGACATAATTTTTGCGAAAAACTGACTCTTAATTTGTTGAAGTTTATGTTGGAGTATCATTTCTATTGAATATTGGAAAAATATCCAATCAACATGTTTTTGATGAAAAAACAATTTGTATTAATATCTACTTGAATGATAGAAACGGTTTAGTGGGTACACTACATAGAAACAAACAAGGCATTGAAGCAAATGTTGGAATGGACCACCATTTTATTCAATTCACAATTGGCATCTCCGTATCATCGACTGTCGCACGCTTTGGAATATTCCTGGTGTATCCTGTATTAACATGCTCCTAAAATTCTTGCCGTTGAATCCTCCAAAGATTATTCAGGTGTTTCATACACTAGGGATTTGAGGTATCCCTACAAAATAATTCTAGTGAAGGTAAATCTGGAGAACGTGCAGGCCAATGTATGGGACCACGTCTACCTATCCATCGATCATGGAATGTTTGATCAAGAAATTGACGAACGATTCGTTGGAAATGGGCCGGCGCTCCTTCATATTGATACCGCATTCTTTGACGAACCAATAGAGGTTCGTCTGCAAGTGGCCCAGGTAAAACATGTTCAAGAACACTCGGTAGTTCTGCCCATTCAAACGGGATGGAAGAGATATGGTCCAATGATACGATTTTCGATAACTCCACCCAAATATTCACAAAAAACTTTTGTGGTAGCCTTTTCGAAATTCCATGCGGATTTTGTTCATCCCATAAATGGCTGTTCCTACTTCAGGAATATCCATCTCTTGTGAAACATGCCTCATCCGTGAATAGAACATATCTAGGAATGTCGTTTGCTCCTTTATACATCCTCAAAAACTATCCACAAAAAATCTACGAGGCATAATCACCAGCATCTAGGGCCATCAACTTCTGTAGGCGAATGGATACAATAGTTGTTTACGTGCTACCCGACTTACTGTTGATCGTAATCTTCTAACCTATACGAAAAAGCCGAGTGCTGGTAGAAGGATCTGCTGCTATCGTTCAGGAATTTGTTCTTCCGTTCTATTCGCACCACTGAATTTGAAGGACCCCGTTTCCTTCAATCGTCGATGCATAGCTATAAAAGTGGTGAAATATGGATGATGTCTGTTTGGATATATATGTTGATATAATTCAGCAGCGACTCTGGAATTTCTCCCTGTTTCACCATAAATGAAATGCATATCTATATATTCTTCAAATGCATAATCCACTTTGAAACGATGTTCACTGACAGAAATGATGACAGATGACTTGACAATAATACAAACTGTTGGGTTACTGTTGATTATGTCTAATGTAAGTATCGATATATCAGTGTGTTTCTACCGGGACCAATGAAAAAAGGCTACATTTATTTTTAGGTCCAAACTTCGTGTATGCTTTATGCGTTGATCAGTGGTGTACTGAACAGCCTACCACAAATAGCATGAAAGGCTCGACATTGCAACTAGATATTTATACACAATAATTGTTTTTCTTCATCAGAAACTTGTTGATTGGATAATTTTTTCCTAGCTAATTCAATCAGAAATGGCTTTGATAATGATACTCCAACATAAACTTCAACAAATTGAGAGTACTTATCTTCAGTTTTTCGCAAAAATTATTTCAGACCTCAACTCTTATCCAAGTGGAGTATTATGAGTTTGAGGTTGGGTTTGTTTGTCAGTTGATCTGTCAAAACAATCATATGCAAGGAAGTATGGTAATATATCAATGAATTCACGACATCGATCCGATCAAATAATATGATTAATGAAAAAATTTAGTTATCGGTCTCATTCTGACTCACCCGTACCATGTTTCCGATTATCCCAACATTAAAAAATATTCAGGAGGTTGACACATATTCCACTTTTAGGCCCTGGAATGTTATGACTTTCAGGTTAAGTATCGATGAGCCGAACTGATGTCATTCGTCTCATTCGTCCATTCATATGACCACATACCATGGTACGCCACTGGTTTACGAAAATATAAAATTTCAAGTTTAAATTAGCACGTTGATAAACCTTGATTAATGTACCAAGTTTAAAAATTTTTCCTTCAGAAATTTTGGAGAAAACAATTTAAATCTTAATTTTCTTTGTGTTTTCGATACCCCGTATCTCAGAGGGGATGCATTTCAGGACATACCTTGATAGCAACTTTTCACCTCGAAATGAGGTGAAGGAATCTGTAGTCGAAGTTTGTCGGGCTTATCCTGACGTACCCTGTAATATATATATATATATATATATATATATATATATATATAGTAGATTTTGTGGTTCTTGGGATTTGGATTCTTCAAACAAAATATATATATATATATATCCCGCTTTTCATGAATACACCCTAATATCTCAGTTATTATTAATGCGATTTTCCTGAAATTTTGGTGGTGATTGTATGTTAGAAAAATTAAGTATTTAGCAGAGTGAACATTTCGATTCACCATTGGCTTGCGGAGGGTAAAAAAGGCCTTTTTTGAGAAAAGGGTATTAGGGCTTATTTTAGATGACTTTTTCTATCAGATTCAGAATCAGCATCCCCAGAAACCTCTCAATTCATATTTACAAAATCTCAAGAGTGGATTTTGACAGAATATTTATTTCAAAATTACTTTTCCTAATAGGTTGTCAGTTATTATTAATGCAATTTTCTTGGAATTTTGTTGATGATTGTATGTTAGAAAAATGAAGTATTTGGCATAGTGTCGGTCTTATTCTGACTCACCCTGTATATATATATATATATATATATATATATAATATATATATATATATATATATATATATATATATATATATATATATATATATATATATAAAATACCCCCCACCCAGTTTCAGTAATAAGTAATAGTACCCTAGGGCTTCTTCAACTATATTTTCCTTCCTGGATAAGCATTTTGTTATCAGCGAAAAATAACATCGTTTTCATTCAGGAATGTCAATATTATAATTATGTCATGAAATAATACAAATAACTGACAGAGAACTTTGGTGGAAGCATAGAAACTACGTGTATGTCAGCAATCGTAATGTGCGCGACGGTCGTTTGTATCACCTCTCTTCGAGATTTTTGGAATGATCCCTCTTTATAAGCGGCCCATACACGGGATTCGTGACAGTTTTAGCCGTTCAGGTAACCACGGGTGTGTATGTGGTAATCCTGAAAAAAATTATCCTGAACGGGTATTTCCGAGCGGATCAAGCAAAAGTTGATATTTTGTGGTTTTTAACGACGTGATTACCAGAAAGGTTGGCTTACAAGCATGGGTGTGACCCGCGGCAGTTTTATCCATCGTGCTTTGTTGTACACGTTTTATATTGGAATTTTTTATACCATACGCTTTGATACCATACTGGCTTCCTTATTTATTTATGAACCAAAAATCACAATAACTTTGATTGTACGATTTTAAAAACGAAACAGAAAATGAATAGATAAAAGCAACAACTAAGTTATTGTTCGGAAAAAGGTGCGTATTAGTTGGTCCGATAGAACCCTCGTGCGGTAACCAGGTTAAGTATTTCCCAAACATGTGTAGGCTATGGCGGAGTTCGTGAAATCTATCGGGTAATTAGGTAAAACCATCACAAATCCCGTATGTGTATTGGCCGCTTTACTGACGACTTCACTCCACATTTCCAATTTCAATAGGACGTAAGAAAAACAACCCGGAGAGGGATGTATCTGTCTCTCGAAGGGAGATAGAATGGTCTGAACAAGTCAAGTACCTGGGGGTAACGGTGGATCGCCGGCTCACCTGGAGACCACACGTCAAAATTATTAAGGACAAAATTGAAAAGAAGATCTGCACATTATATCCACTCATCAACAGGAAGAGTAAACTCTCCCTGAAAAACAAAGTTCTGATTTATAAAATGATGTTCAGACCTGTCATTTTGTACGCCTCAGCCGCCTGGGGCCAAACCTGCAAGACTAGCATTCGCGTCCTGGAACGGGCGCAAATGAAAGTCCTGCGTATGATAACGAACGCTCCGTGGTATGTGCGGAACGATCGGATCCTCGAAGACTTGAACCTGCCTTCCATCAGGAGTATCATCAGAGACCGCAACCGGAAAGTTTTCAACTGCGCAATAACCCATGAGAACCCCCTCGTGAGGGAAGCCACTGATTATAACATAGACGACCCCTCACGCTTTAAACGTCCCAGGCACTCTATAGAGTGATGGGCTACTTGCCAATCCATACTGGGTAGTGAAAGCTGCACCCTCTATAGAAATTAACATTTTTCCAAATTCAGATTCAAACTTCTCTTCTCGGCCATCTTTGAGAACCATCATCATGGAAAGTGCTAGAGACCGGTCTCTTGTCCTTATCCAGTCAAAATTCTGAATTCGTGAATGGCTGTTGCCCACTTATTTGATGTCCAAAGAGTAAGAGCCTTCGGGTTACACTTGACTTTAGTAACAGTGATAGGAGATCATGAACTCCACATCTACATTTTATTGTCTATCAATTATTTTATTCATTTGATTTTAATGTGATTGTTTCCCTCTGTATTCTCTTCCAGTGATATCAACTCTCGTTCAATTTTTATTTTATTTTTCAATTTGGCCATAAGTAGGTATGCTAATGACTGCAAACACGAATTAGATGAGTCGCTGGATAAAACTTCAAGTTATAAGAAACAAACACAAAACAAAAAAAATAAGAGACACAATGTAAAAACTATTGAACCCAGAAAATATAACAAATTATGCACAAGAGCCAGAATCAGATAAAGGAAATCAAGAAGTAGAAGAAAAAGTTCCAAGTAACGAAAATATAGAAAATTTAGAAAACAACAATACTACAGGAGAGGACGAACTAACAACAGACATTTTCAAACATGGAGCAGAAAAAATAACGCTGAATAATGTTTAAAATAGACCAAGAACTTTGGAGTGAGAGAAACTTAAATAAGGTGATTAATTCTCTTCAATTTTCAGTATCAATAGAAGAGGATTAGTACATTGATAACGTCAGCAATGACGTAGTATTGTTATCAAGAGCAAACGTGAACTACAATAGATAATATTTGGATCAGAAGCAACAGTACTAGAAATAAAACCAGAAATCAACGAAAATGAAATAAAATATGAGGTTTGGTCATAGAATGAACTCAAAAAAGAATATATGGAAATTAAAATATCCAAAGGAAAACCATACAGATTTGAAGACGTAAAATACTTCACTTACTCAGGAACAGAAATCGGTAGTCAAGACAAGACCAAAAAATTATTTCTCTTGTCTTGCATCGTTTCAACCAAGCAAAAATACATAAGAAACTTTCTCTCGGCAAAACATTTTTTTTTCATACGCCACTCTCCCCTATAATTCAAATGAAAAGTTTTCTAAATTATCACTCACATGTTGTTAGCAGCAACCCAATGCTAATACTATTAATCCACTTATCATTAATTTTTATTTTAGTTATATTTTCTTCACTCTTATTGAAGCTTCAGATGTTCATGTTTTGATTTTATTCATCAAATCATTTATTTTAATAATGACATCACTAAGGTGTTACCCTCATTTTTATTGAAAGTGATCAAACATTTCCCTCTCTTTCATCATCTTAAATGTTTAATGTTTCCTTTCCATACCGATTCCAATACGGAGATACAATTTCTGATAAATCTTGCGGGTGATGCAAAAATAATGAAGGTCCCCATCAAATATCTCCATTATTGAAAAAAGAAACATTCAAGTATATTCAAATTGGTTATATGGCTTAAAACAAAAATATAGACTAACATGTAATCAATAGAAATTGAACTGAAGTTCATATCACTGAAAGTGAATACAGAGAAAACAATCATATTCAAATCAAATGAAAGAAATAATTGATGAATAATAAAAGGTAATTGATGTCTAGTCTTCAGCAAGGTGGATCACCCGGGAAGTCCCGAAGAGAGGTGAAATAAACGCATTTGGCTGATATGTTTCCACAGATCATGGCGCACATTATAGTTTCTGACATGCAGGTTTCTTTATCATTCTGGCTTGAACAGACGAACCAATTTTGAGAATGCATCACGAGTCTTTATCATTATATTTCTTTCGAATAATTCGGAAATCTGATTCAATTAGTCATTGGAATCCCACTACTCACTTTTGACATATATCACAAGCAGCACTTTTTCAAGTTCACTTCAAATGGCAAAGTGTTAATGGGGACTCCATAATGAATTTTAGAAAACAAATACCTTCAAAACTAATGTGTGGTATGGCAGGCATTCTGAACATGCTTTTATAGCTCCGTATTCCTCAGGAGAAATTCAAATTATATTTTTTAGAGATTTTTTAACACTGAGAGATCAGATGTATTCCAAAAGGTTATTGGAGCTTCAGTAGTTAAATGTCTGAGGGTGGAAGTTGGTTTCCAAATTTTTGGGATGGTGCCACTCGATCTCATTGAAACTAAGATTCATTTACCGCACTCAAACCCAAATAATTATCTCCATATTCGTATTCAGTATGAAAATGTACAATTTCATTTCATTTTCCATAGAAGGGAAGAATATCTCGTCGGCATACATATCAATTCAATAACTTGTACCATAAATGATTACAGAGGTATATTGGCAAACGAAATCCGTTATAGAAATTTAGATAATTGAGTTTTCAAGATTCACTATAGTTGGATGGCTGGCAGATCTGAAATGATATGAATCATTCCATCAACGTATATTGAACCGTTTTTCAAAAGATCAACTAACCTACTCAAGAGTGAATTTTGGAGGGGTTACTATCCTGCTGAGCGGACTTGTGGGGCTGAATCTCTAACGATTCCATGAGAAATGTTGTAGATAGACAATCCTTATATATGAAGAAATATTTTTTTTTGTTATATGGTGTAACAATATTGAATAAATAATTGAAGTCCACAATTCAATATCACTATACTTCCATCAGAATATGGAAATTCTAGCATCAAATCTTAGAAAATAATAATATTTCCTGCATATAATAACCGCTATAAAATTCGACGAAATATGATTTGTTCCCCATTCGGGTATTTGGAGGAAAAGTTTTCAAAATGAGTTTTTCACATAACAGCACGTTGATTAGCATTAATTTCTCAGTTTTGTGCTCCGAAACGAAGCCAACCGATGTATAATGGAGGTTTTTCCTGGAATTCTAAATGCTCAAACTTAAACAATATGCATTCATGAAAAATATCTTATCATCATGAATATTTTTTTAAATATATTTTTCCAAAATGAATTTCAATTACATTATAGAACTCAGTCAATTCGATTTATGGACAATCGATCATTCAAACCAATATATAGGGTGTCCCAATACTATGGTGCCAAATTGAAACGAGAGATGCCCTTCAAAAAACAAATGGGCCTTTCCTAATATCTTTTTCCTCAAAAGTCGTTCGTTGCAGAGATACAAAGTGTTGAATATGAAAAATTGAAAGTATTTTTTATTTATAACTTCCACAGTTTTAAAAACTTTTGAATTACATTTGAAAGAATGTTTTCGTTTAATAAGTGCTTTATTTTGAATAAACAATCATATTTTCAGTTGCCACCAGTGTCGTACAAGAAGGTCCCTTTTCTCCCTTATTTTTTACGCCACTGGTGAAATCAGATTTTTTATTCGCAACCCTTATTCAATTTTGAGTAAAAAACTTATACTTGTTCCGGAAAAACCAACCGTTTGCAAGATAATTGCGGTTTTATGCATACAAACATACTAGTTATGAAAAAATTGTTCGGCTGAAGGGAATTTCACAATCCTAATTGCAATCAGATATACAGAGATGTTTTCCTTCAATGAAATGAATGCTCTATTAAAAAAAAACAGTTACCACGGTGGCGACAAGAAAAGTGTCATGGCAATTTCTCAACAATAGGAATAGAAGACTATATAATCTATTTATAAAACAATTTCTTCAAAATCCTTTTATCTCCTAAACTGTTCGAAGTGTCCACCATTGTTTTGGATACCCTTTTGAGAAAACTGAGTTTCCTTAGAACAGTGTGTAATGGGAAGGTGCACCATCATGCATAAACCATTATTGTTGTCGATCTCGAGAATTTATATCTTCCAAGAATTCTGGAAGATTATTGTTCAGGAATTCGAGATATTTATGTTCATTTAGTGCTTCTTCGATTTCAAAGAATCCCAATAGGTTATCGGCTACTACTCCTCGCCAAATATTTATTTTAAATGTATATTCGAAATGGTGTTCTATAGTTTCATGTGGATCCTTTTCTGCATATACATGTGCGTTTCGCTGATTGAAAATACCTTACCTGGTAAATGTTGTTTCATCCGTGAACAATATTCAATTTATGAATCTAGCATCATTTTCCAACCCAATTACAGAATTCTAATATTTTTCGGTGATCACCAGCACGAAGTTCTTGCACTTTGAGCAAATTAAATGGATGAAGTTGCTGTTCCTAACATACATCCTGTGAACACATGATTTGGATAAATTTTCTGCCAAACCAATCCTTCGAACGCTCATTGAGGGGTCTTGATATACATTTTCGAGAACCTTTTCTTCGGCCCGTATATTTCTGGCTGACCTTGGTCTCCCGTCAATCTCATATTGGTCGTGAAAGATCCATTTTCACTCAACCTTCGATGTAAGGAACTGGATATCCTTTTACGAGGTTGTCGCCTATGCGGATATAATTCTTAATATTTTCTCAAGGAAGTCCTCGAATTTCCAAGACACATACCATAATCGAATTGCATATCTGCAAGCTCACTAAATAAAAATTTTGCATTCTGGAACAAGTTCTCCTGAGGAACTGTATCTATTACTCTGTCAAAAAAATATGTCCATCTTCGATGACAAGTAGGAACCTAATCGATTCAAATAATTTTTCATAAAATATCACTGCAATGACAGATGTCAACTTGATTACCGTACATAATCATCTGAATCACCTCATTGCGGATAGGGGAGTCCGGCCCCGCGAAGTTCCGCACAGCACCATGCGAACTCGCTCTGTGAATAATTAGTGATTTTGAACTCATTCCTTCAATCACCGACAGTCTTGTACCAGAAACTGAGACAAGAAGCCCCCATCCACCACATATATTGGAGGCACCCAAAGAAACCTGTCAAAACTTCCAATAAATTCGAAGTCCTGTCAAACATGACAGAGAGTGATTTCCACGTCGATTTTTCTCAAAATTCAGGGGCGGATTCAGCCGCAGTGATCATTTCGGACACGGACCTGAAAGTTGCTCCGAACCAAATTTTGAATTCCACAGAGGGTTCAAACAATCCCGAACCGATCGAAGAATTCAACATTAATCAAGATTCAACCAACGATGACACCAGTATAGACGTAAGCAGCGACACTGTTCAACTGCCAACGGAACGGCCGCCACGAATGCTGAAAAAACAACAGGTCCCTCCTATCACTGTTAGGGATAAAAGTAAGTGGGTAACAGTCAACTCACTGTGCAAATCTAACAATATAAAACTTGTTCAACCGGCAATGAATGTCTTTGACGGCATGAAAATCTTTCCCAACTCTCCTGATGGCTACCGAAAAATCTCTAGCATCTTCAGGGATCAATAGATCACTTTCCATATCTATTCTCTCCCTGAAGATAAAAAACTCAGGGTCGTCTTCAGAGGCGTCCCTGAGTTCCTGTCATGTGATGACATAAAATCTGAGCCGATTGAGAGGGGTTTTGCCCCGGAATCAGTGGCTCGCTTACACAAGTTGAACGGTGAAAAAAAGCTCTCCCACTTGTACTTGTTCTCATAAGTAAAGAACATGGATATATTTATAACATCAAGGACATACTCAACGTCCGAGAGACAGCTGTACCACATAGGCCCAGGTTACTATGCTCCTGAGAGCTCCTGAGATTCGTCACTTGAGTTGGACGAGGCCAAAGCGCGTTACGAACCCGCCATCAAAAATGCTCAAAAGGATTCCTCCGGAAGGGAACCGGCTCCTAGATATCAGGATGAATTCCCTCGTAGGATTTAAAACCTAATCCGCGAACGTAATCGTGCCAGAAGGACCTATTAAAGGAGCCTGTTCCCTGCGGACAGAATCCGCGCAAATGAGTTGAGTAGGGAGGTTAGAAATAACATAACCGATTTGAGGAATGAAAGATGTGGCACAACACTAGAAAACTTGGGTGTCGTTTACCTGCAGAATGCATAGAACGACCTCAAGCAGTGGTATCTGGAGTGGAAAATAAAGTTGAATCCTGAAAACGCAAGCGATCTCGATTGGTCGCAAGAGGAACAACCCGGAGATGGAAGTGAATATCTCTGGAAGGGATATGGGATGATCAGAGCGGGTCAAGTACCTGAGAGTTACTGTACATCGTCGGCCCACCTGGAAACAGCACGTGATGATTGTCGAAAATAAAATCGCGAAGAAAATATGTGCGCTTCATCCTTTGATCAATAGGAGAGACAAACTTCCTTTTATAAATAAAGTGAAGATTCATAAAATAATGTTCAGGCCTGTCATTTTGTATGCCTCAGCCGCCTGGGGCCAAACCTGCAGGACTAGCATTCGCGTCCTGGATCTGGCCTAAATGAAAGTCCTGCGGATGATAACTAATGTTCCGTAGCATGTGCGGCACGATCGGATCCTCGACGACTTGAACCTGCCTTCTGTCGGAAGTATTATCAGAGACCACAATCAAGAAGTATTCGATTGCGCAATAACCCACGAGAACTCTCTAGTGAGGGGAAGTCGCTGATTATAACATGGACGACCCTTCACGCTTTAAACGTCCCAATCAGTCCCTAGAGTGATGGGCTACCTATCAACCCATACCGGGTAGTGGAAGCTGCACCCTCTATAGAAATTACATTTTTCAAAATTCAGATACAAAATTCTTTCTCGGCCATTTTTGAGAACTACCATCATGGCAAGGGCTGGAGACCGACCGGTCTTCAGTCCTTATCCAGTAAAAAAATTTAATTCGAGAATGGCTGTCTCCCACTTATTTGAAGCCCAAATAGTGAGAGCTGGGTTACACTCACCTTAAGTAAAAGTGATAGCAGACTGTAGATAGGAGTGCATTGCAGAATTGAATTTAAATAAATAATGATGTAAACTACTTCAATTTTCTACTCCACTTAGATATTATTTTGGAATATTTTTCTGTACATCTAATGGTCTTTCCAATCGGGTCCTTCCAATAAGCACTAAGAAAATAAAAAATCGACATAGGAGAAATGTTTACATTATTCCAATGTTATGGTGAATGAGTAGGAAAAAATGCACCTCAAAAGTGCATTCCTGTTTAAAATAATTGGGCGGGAATTCAATGCAAAATCTGTTTCATAAATAATAATACAATACAAAAAAAAATCGTAAACATGTTGTATTTAAAATCAAAATTCATTTTTGAAAGGGTTATACACTTTTTACTAAAAATGTATCAGTCTCGTGAGATGTGAGATGGGGAGAGAATATGATACTCTTCTGCATGTCACTGTGACAACTGATTTCTTCTCAAAATAGTGCATCCATTGAAAGAAAGCATACCTTCAAATGTAATTGTTTTTTTTTTTTCAAAACTATGAAAGTTACGAGAAAAATGTCTTTTAATTTTTCAGTTTCAACCTCTCCAAGAAAGTAGCTTTGTGAAAAAATCCATGTGAAAGTGTATTTTTTTTTTACAGAATATTATTAAGTTGTTATTTGAACCAGTGATTGGGATTGTAAAATTCACTTCAGTCGAACAATCATTCATAAAATCGCAATTATCTTGAAAACGGTTGGTTTTTTCGGATTCAAAATGGAATACATTTTTCTCTCAAAATTGAACGAGGAATGCGATAAATCAACAATCAATAATTTTTCGGATTTTACCATTGGCGTAAAAAATGAGGGAGGAAAGGGGCCATGATACCCCTCTTGTACGCCACTGGTAGCAACTGGAAATGTGTTTTTTTTAATGAAGCACTCATCAAACAAAAATATAACTTCGAATGTGTTGAAAAATTTTCAAAACTGTGGAAGTTATGAATAAAAAAAATAATATTTTATATTCAACACCCTATATCTCTGCAACGAACGACATTTGAGAAAAAAGATTTTGGGAAAGTCCTATTTATTTTTCAAAGGGAATCTTCTGTTTCAATTTGGCACCACAGTTTCGGGACACCCTCTGTAGATGTTTTATTTAGGAAAAGGAATTTTCGTAATCAAAATTCAACGGTAGTACTCATTTTTGGCCTTTCAACGTCAAGCTCATTTCCAATAGGGATAATCTTTCACTGACGTAACTACCGAAGAAGTCCCACTGTTGGAAAAATATGCAGAACCATTCTTTTCATTCCATGATACTGCGAGTGGACAACGTATTCATCATCTTCATTTATTTTTATTTCATAATTGTACCACTTTGTATGTGCATCTGGAAATTCTAAATCGTTTTCAACTATATCACAGAAACCATACCAAATCGACTTGAGAGTAATTTGTCTCTGAACTAAGTCTTCATGAGAATATTATATATTAACACTTAATCACCTTTCCGAAGTACGCTACCATTAAGAGAATCGGTGTACTGAAATTTTCAATTTTTTTCCATTGTCATATCTTCTTTTTATAGGAATGTTAGCTATGAAATAATTCTATGAATCTTGAGAAAGGAAACTTTCTCAAGTGAGTCGCAGATGATTCCACATCTGACTTTATAAACACCCTGTTCATATTTTAAAACAAGTCATCTCTATAAATCATATGAATTATGCACGAGCAATATCTATTTTGGTGAGAAATAATCGCAAAATTAATCACCATCTGAAGCAGAAGTCAATTTCGAAAACTTTGGATATAATGCATTAACATATTTTTCACTCATGGAATTCAATACTATTACAATACGCTTCATGTGCATTGAAAGAATAACAAATTGCATTTCTGATAACTCAACCAATACCCATCTGCATTGATATAAGGGTAAATCACCTCAAAGTGGGGTTTCTACGACATTATAAAAGTATGTCAACATTTAGTGTACCTCTTCGAAGTGAGAGTGAAGACGCGGAGAGTGTGTTAGCAGTGAAACGGTATCATCAGTGTCTTCGCCTCGAGTGTATGAAGTGAGTGTAACCTGGACCTAGACATTAATTATGAAGGTGAGTGGATTCAATGAACGATCTCTTTCTCATTGCTCAGTCGTCGAAAAGTGCAATCTTAATATGGAGAGAATATAAAGCGGGCATTAATTCGGATAAAATAATGGAAAGTAGGAAAATAATATTCGTATCCGGTTCCAGAAAATATTGCCAAATCACAACATTTGATGAAAGCTCCGCAAATAGCAGAAATATCCAACTGGTCGTAAAACTTCCCAAACTTGAAGTGTATCCATAAAAAATATAGTTTTCAATATTTTCGTCGGATTCAAAATAAAAAGAATATATTGAATATAATATATAAGCAGGCAAATTCCGTAATCCGATAGGAGTAATAAAAATAAACCAAAAATCATAAATTATATTTTTCATGAAATGCAATAATTCCTCTATTCTAAATATAAAAAAATTAAGGGCTAACAAAAATACAGGACTTTTAGTGTATCAACCTCAGAAAGGAATGTGAGATATCGCAAATTCTGTGAATACTCCAGGAAGTGTATTTTGTCACATTTCAAATTGAAATTGTTATGGAATTCAAGTTTACCTTTTCAGTCAGAAAGTTTTTTCCGAGTTTTCGACCGGATCGCCCATCCGTTCTATCCAAAGAAAAATGTATTACTCTGTGTGTGGAAAAAATCTGACGGAAGTCACACTACAATTAAATTATGAAACGACGCAAAATAACTTGAATCAACAGTATACTCATAACTATGCCTGTTTGCCAATAGAGCCACACTTCTATTCCCATCATTTGGTAGAGTTAAAAACCACAATGAAAAAACATTTGTTGACCCATTCAAACCGAACTGGTTTCAGCGAATTCTTCGATTTGGTAACAAAAAAAAAGTACAATACGTAAATCTTTCGCTAAACACTAATATAGTAGGGACATGGCTCAATTGCAATCATGTACGAGGTTTCAGAAGCAAATCAGATGCGTTTCCAGCCTCTCTGAGAACTTTCCACGACTCCGGAATAAATAATCGTTCAAAATGTAATGGAGTCTTCTGGAAAGAATTCTACTACTTCTAGTTCAAGTTGACTTGATGTATTTCCTTTTCGCTTCAAAGACCATTTTCTACTATTATCTTGTTCAGGTATGCAAAGATATTTTCATTCCCAATTGAAAATTGAATAGGAAGATTTTTTGTGAATTGAAAAATCCACGATAGAAATGAAGTTATTTTTTGTGAATATTTAGCAGAAAACAACTACTTCCCTGGCTTAAGCCACACTGGACACTAAACTACATTTGATAGCTGTTGAGAAAGGATCTAACTCAAAAGAAATGATATGGAAGTGAAAATTTGCATTTTCATTCAGATACTCCTTTGATTTTATATTCCAGTCTCAATTAAGTACTCATATAGATGAATGAGGCAAAGCAGAATGTTTTCCAAAAGAGAGTATTCACCAGAAATAATTTGTAACATCGATGCAAGAGAAGCATCGCATTCACTAGATCTTCAATACATTTTTGTTGATGAAAATCTATTTCACGCTTCCACGATCATCAGGAAGATTGGAAGAAATGGGAAGCAAATTTTTTTCCAGAAGCAATCTCACTTTGCAAATATGGAAAAATGTTAGAAACATTTCTTTTGGAGAGACAGATGATTTCTGGTGAGTATCTCTTGTGGAAAACATTTTTCGTTGCCCCATTCATCTATATGAGTACTTGATTGAGACTGAATGGAAAATCAAATAATTATTTGAATAAAAATGCAAATTTTCACTTTCAGATTTTTTCTCTTGAGTTGGGATCCTTTCTCAATATCTATCAAATGTAGTTCAATGTCCAGCGTGGCTTCAGCCAGGGAAGTAGTTGTTTTCTGTCAGAGATTCACAATGAATAACTTCATTTTTATCGTGAACTTTTTATTTCACAGAAAAATATTTCCATTCAATATTTGATTGAGAATGTTTCCCTTTTCAACATGAATACTCCACAAGAGGTTATCTTGAACGATGGAAGATAGTGACTGAAGTTTATCTTTCAGTCGCAGATGATTCCACATCTGATTTTATGACCATCATGTTCATATTTCCAAACAAATCAACCTATCATACCCCATGACAGGTTTTAATGTCAAAAAACACTAATTTCAAAGTGTCTGTCCGAACCAAAAGAAATATTTCTAACAATTTCCAGTGTGGCTTTAACCGGGGAAGTAGTTGTTTTCTGTTAGATATTCACAAAAAATGACATCATTTTCATCGGAGGCTTCTTCAATTTTCAATTCACAGAAAAATCTTCCTATCCAATATTTAATTGAGAATGTTTTCCTTTTAACAAGAGGTCATCTTGAGCGATGGAAAATAGTGACTTTCAGTCGCAGATGATTCCACATCTGTTTTTATGAATATCCTGTTCATATTTTCAAACAAATCAATATTTTCATTTCGAAACTGCGAGATTCAGTGTCTGGTTAGCCAGTCGAAACAAGACAATTGCAGGCCAATGGGACTGTTGGCGGGAAGGAACCATCGAGTTTCTGCCCGTTGAATGGAGTCGGAATCATTTCAACCCTGACAGAATAGCTTTTGTTTATTGTGAATCGCTACACAATTGTTATTCTAACCATTAAGTAGTATGTCATATTTACAATACTGAAATAGAATAAAAATACGATGAGTATTGAGCAAAAAAATATAAGTACACCACAACATTGAATCTCCCAGTTTTATTTCAAGTAATAAAAAAAATATTGTGTGGACACGGGATAAACACGATTTTAGAATTCGGGTGATGCCAGCCCTAGCTTCGCAGGCAATCCTCACCTCGTCTGAAATCATCTTGTTTCATCCCTTGTCATACAATATACTATTTTGAATTCAATTTTGATAACTGGTACTTTTCAGAATTTGCTCCTTCCTTCGATGCTTTCACTTTTTTCCTTCAGTCGCCTTTCTATTCATTCCGTATGAATATGTTCATTACATTATTGCAATAATCAATTATCCCTAAGGAATAACAAGATGATTCGTTGGGGATTGCCACATTTTGATATATTGATTTGGAATTATTTGAATTATTGATAAGTTTCCTTCGAGACTCTCCCTGATTTAGACACTCCACCCCGTTTTCTGCCCGGATCATCATCCATGAGTATGTCACTTCTTACAGATCGAGGATACGAAAAATATTTCAATATGTTTCAAGATATGACTCTTTTTCGTTGTTCCAGTGAATGTCAGCCATAATTGTACTTCTAGTACTATTGATTTGAATCGCGGCTCCAAAATGGCGGACGAGATTTGGAATTATATTCCGATTTGATTCAAAATTGGTATGTGAGGGTTTTCGGGGTCGGACATCAGGAATTTTTTGTCAAAATTCGTATATTCAAGATGACGGCTCCAATATAGCGTACGGTTTTGTGATGATGGTCGATTCATTCAAAATTGGTATGTGGGGGTTTTCAGGTTCGGATATTATGAATATTTTGTCAAAATATATAAATTTAAGATGGCGACTTCAGGATGGCGGACGGGTTTTGTGATTATGGGCAGATTCCATTCAAAATTGGTGTATGGGACTTTTTGTGGTCAGAGATCATGATGTCTTTCAGCTCAAAACTTACAGGGAAGAGACCTTGTAAGAACTATGCTCTATTAGAAATGAACAGATTAAGGCGAACTAACTAAAAAGCAAAAAATAGAATAACTAATAAAAACACTTTTTAAAGACAAGCTTCCATTTGAGCCTTGTACCAAAACAAATAAAATAAGTTTAATTCATCGCTGACAATAATTACATTATTTTTTGTTGAATCATTTGGTTTCAAAAAGCTTGTCGCGCCAATTGTAATAAAATTAATATTTTGACAAGTTATTACTAACCAACCAATTATTGTCCAATTAAATTAATTGGTTCCTACTTTTATGGATACTTTAAAAATTCAATACTTTGACAAGTTTTTATTCACCAACCAATCACTGCCCAATCAAATTAATCGGTGCCTACTTTCATGCACACTTCGCGAGGCAAGCTTTTTGAAACGAAATAATTCAACAAAAAATTATTTAATCATTGTCAGCGATGGCTTAAACTTATTTCATACGTGTCAGTACACGGCTCAAATAAAAGCTTGTCTTTAAAAAGTTTTTTTATTAGTTAATTTATTTAATAACCAATATCCATTTGAAATCATTGCACAGTTGCCTGTCATCTGAAATCATCATACATTTTCGTCACTGGTTTTCAAGCTATTATATACTAAAAAGATATGTTCCGTAATCCAACAATTCCGGGTTGGATGCTGGTTAAGCGTTCCGTAAACACAAAATGGCTAGGGCATCGGACAGTTAAGGAACGCGGTTCCTTTTCAGTCACCGTAACGTTTATCCCTGGTCATTACGATATGTACTTCAACATCAAAAGTATCACATTATGACTTCAAATCACTTTACATATTACAATTTAAATTTCTAGTCACGATCTCTCCAGGTTTTGCGATGCTTTATTTCAATAGTCCCATTCCGTTCTTCTCCCTCAAAGTCCGAATGAATGCCCTTTTATTCATTCATATGTTCACCACCAGGAGGTGTCTGGTCATTTGCATTATAGCTGGTATTAATCAGGGAAAAATAGCGTCCCAAATTGGAAAATTAACTGTACTTAGATTGAATTTCAATTGCTATGAAGTAAAATACATATATCGCATCATTTCGTTCTGGAAGTCATTGTTTTATTGCATCATGAGTCAAGTCAAGTTTGGTTACTACATAGGGATATGTTCCGTTGATAAACCATACTAACAGAAGAGGTATACTAAAAATGACTTTGGTTTCGTTACACAGTTGGTTAGTGCGATATTACGGTACACTTACATTCATGTCATTGTTGTCAATTGTCAAAATAAGTATTTTTCAAATTCTATTTGAAATTTTTTTTGGAGGGATGAATGAAAATTTGTCGGGTGTTCTCTCACTTGAAAGTGTAAATGATCAGTTTTCACCTATGCTGAAAAGGCAAATTAGTGATTTTTTTCCGATGTGTGACTGCGTTTTATAAACTCCGAATTTGGAAATTAAGAAATTTTTGACTTGTAAGTGAAGTTTTGTGAAAAAAAATCATCCACCTAGCGTAAATCAAAATAATATATATATTTTTTTAATATACGAAGTTTATGAAACGGACTAAAAGGTATGAAATAATTTCGTAGCTCCATACAGATTTATATCCCCAGACAGATTGTCCTGAGAATTTGTGATTGGGAGTTTTTAATAACTATGAAAATACGAGTGGGATAAAATAACGATAGTGCATGCAATAGATAAATTATTCATGAATACTTCACCTAAATCACTAACAATTTAATTGCTTTGCAAATGATATGTGTTGTGTGACTTTTCTCAACGACAGTTATTCCCTACACTTCTTATTATTGTATGCGTCCCACGTTTTCCGTTTCAAATCTTACAACTATTTTCATAGATAAAAAATTCACAATTACAAATTTTCAGGACAATCTGTATGGGGTTATAGATCTGTATGGGGATTTAAGAATTTTTTTTACAACTATTTTCATAGATAAAAAATTCACAATTACAAATTTTCAGGACAATCTGTATGGGGTTATAGATCTGTATGGAGATAGAAGATTTTTTTTTACATCTTGATGAAATTATGAAAGAGACATGAGGCACATTCCAGGTTTATTTCAGTTAGTTTAAAATCGATTGCTCCCTACTATTATTTTTATTACAGACAAACAAACAGACAGAGAAGAAATCGAGTTAATATTGCATTGTCATCCATTGTCCTGAGCTATTTCTGAAGTTTCAGTCTTCAACTCATCGGAAAGTTAGTTCGAATCGACCGCTCCTTACTACTATAATTATTATTGTAACAGACAAACAGACAGGCGATAAAGCGAGTTGATATTGCATTGTCTTTCAATTCTTATTTGAAGGTTCAAGTCTGAAGTCTCAGCTCATTGGAAAGTTGAAAATCAATTGCAAGATTTGTACCGAACAACAAACAGACATCGAAACTGAGCTAATATAAACGTGGTAAAAAATAAAAAATAATGATTCAAAAATCATATTTTTTGATAATGTTTTGCGACGCTTGTCCCCTTCTTCAGAACTTCCAAAATTATGGATGGAGATATGATTTTTGTATTCTTTTCTGTTGTTATTACAATGATGACAGCGAAAAGTTGATCCATCCAACGAATTATATCCATACGTGCACGTAATCATCAAAGTATAATATCCTCAAAATTCATCTTTCGTATGATGTCTACTGGTACTTTTTTGAGCTCAATTACCTAGACCATCTACTCAGTTGCAACCCAATATTCTTACATTGTCGGATCCTTTTCCAGTAGCATAAACATATATACTGGATTCCCATCTCCTTCGTGGTATCCATGAGACGGACAATCATTTTGATACCAGTAAAAGTCACCAGAATATCAGAAAGTATACTAACGTTACAGAAAATGTGTAACTGATACAACCAAGCTTATTAACGATTCATATTCCATAGGAATAACGGAACGTATCCTAAATCGGGATGAAATGTGGTGATTATTGGAAACGAGAGATGTGTCTATCACACTAGCTTATTAATTATTATCGCATATCGGTTCATATCCATTGCCATTCGCCTTTTTACAATCTTTTATTTAGTTTCACTTGTTAGTTCGTTCGTTCGTTAGGGTCAAATCTTGCAAGTGAATTTTGGCCGACTTCTAGTTGTCCGATTAGTTTGAAATTTGACTGGTGTTCATAAATCCGGTGACAAGGTATAAGAGAATTTTTTTTAGAGAAAAAACAAAATGACGGTTTTAATATGGCGGACGAGATTTGTAATTATGGTACGATTTGATTCAAAATTGGTATGTGGGGGTTTTTGAGGTCGGAGATTATAATTTTTTTCTGTCAAAATTAATGAATTTGAGATGGCGACTGCAAGATGGCGGACGAGTTTTGTGATTATTGTGCGATTCGATTCAAAATTGGTATGTGGGGGTTTTCGGGGTCGGAGGTAATGATTTTTTGTCAAAATTCATAAACTTGAAATGGCGGCCCCATGATGGAGGACGAGTTTTGTGATTATTGTCCAATTCGATTGAAAATTGGTATGCGGGAGTTTTCGGGGTCGGGAATTATGGATTTTTTCTCAAAATTCATAAATCCGAGATGGAGGACGAGTTTTGAGATTATGGTCCGATTCAAAATTGGTGTGTGGGAGTTTTTGGGGTCGAAGATCATGATTTCTTTCAGCTCAAAACGTACATAACAATGCTCTATTAGAAATGAACAGATTAAGGCGAAGTAACTAAAAAGCAAAAAATAAAATAACTAATAAAAACACATTTAAAGACAAACTTTTATTTAAGCCGTGTACCAAAATGTACCAAAACGTATAAAATAAGTTCAAGTCATCGCTGACAATGATTTGATTATTGTTTGTTGAATTATTTGGTTTCAAAAAGCGCGAAATATCATAAAGTTAATACTTCGACAAGTTGTTACTTACCAACCAATCATTGTCCAATGAAATTAATTGGTACCTACTTTTATGAACACTCCGCGCGACAAGCTTTTTGAAACCGAATAATTCAACAAAAAATATTAAATCATTGTCAGCGACGACTTAAAGTTATTTTATATACACGGCTTGAATGAAAGCTTGTCTGTAAACATATTTTTTATTAGTAATTTTATTTATACATTTAATTTGAATTCTTGATTTGAAGAATGACCAGATTTGCCAATCAGAGCTTAGCTTCAGTGAGGAATGGTTCAGTCAATTATATTTTAATATTCCTAAAGACGGAAATAACCCTAAATTTTGATCATTGAAACAACGTGATCCAGTCCAATTCATTTATATCTACTTCATTGTGGGTTCGAATCCTTGATCTGGAGGGAAGCGAACTTTGAGTTCATCAATCAGTGCACGACTTTGGGAAAGGATAATTCAGTCAAGTATGTCTCAATATTCCAAGAAAGTTAATTTCTATTATGTTGTGAGTTTCAATCCTTAATCTGGAAAAACCCAATATTCAGTTGAACAATCAATGTACGATTTCGGAGAAGCGTAATTCACTCAATAATGTTTGAATATTTCTTCATTCTGATCAAGAGACGAAGCTAACTTTCGACTTTCATCTTTTCTACGACGATAACTTGGTCCGGTCCAATTATCATATTTCATTCAAGTAAGATTTCTTCACAATTTCTCCTCTGAATGAAGGATTATACGGATTCAAACTCTGGGTATAATGTGGATCGTTACTGAAACAAACTTTTCCATTTCAAATTATTCGAAGCATTGTTAATTTCAATGGAAACGTGAAAATACATACAAAATTATCCACAGTGATGATTATATATCTTTCGAATAATCAAAGGAGAGAGAAAGTATTGGAATCATAAACAAATGATGAAAATTTCGTTGAAAACTGATTGTATGCTTCCTATAGTGCATTAAATACACAAACATATTCTTTGTGTATTATCTAAAAGAACCTTTCTCCATTTTTTGAATTCCATATATTATAGTAGATACGAAGATTTCACAATGTTTGATATATATATATATATATATATATATATATATATATATATATATATATATATATATATATATTTCGATATGATCTCAACAAATTATTAGGAAGGTTTTTCTTTTAGGATGACATATTGAGCTATAATGTTATCATAAACTATTGACGTTTCTATGATGAAATAGATCCTGGTGGAGTTAAGATTCTAATGTAGTAATAGTGAATGACGTAAGCAGTGATCTTAAACAACTCCCGAAATGAAAACTTCCAAATATTGACAGCAATACCGCAACAAGTTAGAATAATAGCAAGAATAGGGGGAAAATCAGAGTTGTGAGGAGACAAGTGAATCTTCTGGAAAAAAAAAATATGAACTAAATGTTATATTCCTGTTTCTGGTTTTATTCCTCCGAAAATACTTGTTCATATTTTCGGTATGGGGGCTGTTTTTCTTTTCTGTAATCCAGTTTCCCAATGCATTCCCATGAAATTCAGATATTTACCCAGGCCGCAGTATTATGTTGAGCATCAAAAGGTTACCCGTCAGTAATGAACTTGAATGTCCTACCATGACTACAACCAGTTTTCACAATATAATAATATGTTAGAATAATAATTTTTTTTCTGATATGTCCAAAATTCGACATTCACCTCCTCTATTTTGAAGTATTCAGTATTTTTTTTCTAATTCGGTGAATATCACATCGGGAGTGTTCGAGCTGGGTCCCAATTCTAGCAGGTATATTCACTTACGGTTCAATTGGGTCCGACCTAGGGCCTAATTGGGTCCCCGTAAATATTAAAATAATTGATTGAAACTGAATTCTAATACAACATTGTTGCCGCTGTAGGATAGAAATTTTTTCAAAATTTTATGGTACTCAGGTAATAAATAGGGGGTAGGTACTCAGGTAATTAATTAGGAGGTGGGTATTTCAGCTATTTTTCGTATTGTTAATATAAGGTGTACCCTATCGCTATTAAGTTTATTTACTATCCGAATTTGTTAGTTGTTTTCTTGCCTTGTTTAAAGTGTTGTTAGTGAGAGAAAATCGATGTTACTGTTTAACGGGTACAAATTTTGCTTCCAAAAAGACTTGGATATGTACATGCAAAAAATCTTTTTGCAAAACAACTGGAGAAAACCTCATCATCGAGGCAACATTGGAACATAATCATGAAAAACAACCAAATCATCTCTTAAGTCGCCAACTTTTGTCACACTCCGTCGAAAGAGCTGTGTGGATAACCCTACGGAGAATCCTATGAAGCTGATACGTCAAGAATTATATAAATCCGATCTTGAATCAGTAACAACACATGACATTACCAGAGCAAGCTAAAATGCTCATCACGCCAGATCATCGATTTTGTGTAAACTTCCCAAAAAGAGTTTCAAGAAGTGGTAGAAGCCAACGAGGTGAAGACAAACCAAAATGAACATTTCATTTTGCTGAATGACAAAGTCAACTTTCAACATATCTTCTTCGGGACCCAATTCAGCCCACACCTCTTTAAAGGCAGGTAAGTGTACATTGTTTGGGACCCATCTCGGATACGTCCATAATATCGTTACCTCAAAAAAAGGTTCGTGAAAATATGTTCTAAAACAGGTAATGAGAAAGAATGTATTGATATTCACCAGACATGCATTTTATAACGTATTCGAATGTAATACCAAACTACATGATAGAGAAGAATACTTTGTTGCATTTTGGCAGAACTTCGACAATAAAAAAATCCGAAACAATAGATCCAAACCTATTTCGAGCTTCATACTTCTTACTTCAATATTACCAGTGGACTGTTTTTGAATTCCATTCCATAATAGAGGAAGAGCATCCATTTTCATACGAATTTATATCTTATGAAATTATGTGATTATTTCCATGTTTTTCAAAGTTCGATATCTCTTGCAAATTAATGAAATAAGTTTGGGAAAAATGTCATCAGTTCATTAGTGAATCAATAATTCGTGTTCAGTATGGTAATATGTGAATATGCATCTAAGTATATCTCTGAACTATCTGGTGTTATTGAATAAGAAAAAATATTTCTGAAAAAAGAATAACCTTCATCCATGTTTCATTTTTCGATATTTGACAGTGTGGTTATATACAGTGCGGCTTTTCATACTTCCTGTTAACTTTTGAATGTAGAACAATGGGACAAAAACCATTTTGAATTATATCACCGATACTTCTTTTTGAAATGAAAGACATTGTGATTGCTCGATAAAATGCGCGGGGGACACTGAAAATTTCAATCAGCATAGAGAGTCAAGTGGTTCATCGTTGAAAATATAATTCAATTCTCTTCTCGATCATATTTTTTTTTAATTTCTTTAATACGTTTTTTACAATGTGCATTTGAAATTTTAAGTATAACAAAAAGCAAAACTATTATGTAGGATTTCCATGAATTAAAAATATGAAGCAAACTTGTCAATTAATGAATTAGGTGTTTGAGATGTCCGCCTAATGCTTCTTGACAATAAAATATTAGATTCGAAAATTATTTCCGAACATTATGTAACATATCTGCAGGTATGCCAGCACACACCCGCATTATTTGTTGTTTCAGTTGCGATAATTCGTTTTCAATATGAAGAGCAGGTAAGTAGTGTTATAATCGTTTATACATCAGAAGGTCTTGAACATCGATAGAGTAATCCAACTTGATAGGCATTTCTAGTTAACTGCTTCATTATCAGTTTACCAAATCCAATAAATGGTATCCGTTATGATTATGGTCATTTAAAATAGATAACTGATTGAAAAAACTTTTCAAAGGCAAGTTTTTATTCGAATGCACTAAGAAGTACAAAATAATTGCTTCGGATGTGTAACGTAGGTTATTCCGTGAGTTATAGATTCAAAAGAAGTTCGAATACAAAAGCGACAAGCTTTTGAATCTATAACTCACGGAATAATCTACGTCACACATCCAAAGCAGTTATTTTTTACTTTTTTTGCATTTGAAAAAATGCTTGTCTTCAGAAAGCTATTTATTTTATTTTGTGTTTTAAGAACTCAAGAACGCATTGATCTATGCATTTTTGATAGAGCATCGTTATTAGGGGGGCTTTTTCCTGTTAGTTCTGAGCTATCTAGTCCTTCGATGAGGAGACCATCTAAAGATTAACTCATCCGCCATTTTGGAAATGACATCTTCAATTTATGAATTTCAACTAAAAACAATAATCTCCGACTAAATTCACAAACTCCGACCCCAAAATCCCCGACTTACCAATTGTGTATCGAATCGGGTCATAATCACAAAACTTGTCCGCCATCTTGAATTCGTGAATTTTTAATCATAATCTCCGACTCCAAAAACCCCCACATACAAAATTTTAATAGAATCGGACCATAATCACAAAACTTATCCGCCATCTTGGAGCCGCCATTGTAAATTTTTGAATTTTGACGAAAAATCACGATCTCCGCCCCGAAAACCCCCACATACCAATTCTGAATCGAATCGTAACATAATCACAAAACTCGTCTGCCATCTTGGAGCCGCCATTTTGTTTTTTTTTTCTCTAACAAAAATTTCGTAATGCATTGTCACCGAAATTATGAAGACCTGCCAAATTTCAGCTCAATCGGATGTCGGCAAGTGCTCCAAAAATGGATTACAAATGTTGAACCGGAATGAATGGCAGAATGACAGAATGACATACGAACGAAGCATACATGAAAGCTTGTAATGAATTGGGTATAGTATAGGATCCCGATATAAAACGACCTTCACCGAGATGTTTATTTGATGAAACGTATTTTATATTTGATTTAATATGTCAATAAATATATTGCATATGGGTTGCCTAACAAATTTCAGTGCAGAATATGATTAATTAATAATAAAAAAAAAAATGTTTTTCAAACATTTCACCTGTTTGATTGATAGACAAATTCTATATCAATCGAAAGTATGAAGCCCATAGAATATGCAAACAGCATATACGAGTCTATCGCTATCCTTTTCATTTTCAAGAACAAATAGCATGCGCACTCTCTTTCTTTAAATGGACGGACTTCAAACAGCTGCTATGCTGTGTCCTCTTCTATCGCATGGGATGGTTGGACCTCTCAGTCGCATATATTCACTCGCAGCAATATTTCACGTTTCAAAGTTCGACAACCGGAATTCGGGATTTTTTGCAGGCAACCCTATACCACCGTGTTCATAATGAAATAATCTTCATTTTCATTTAATTTTGATTCAATAATCAGACCGGTGCAAAATGCTAGTGTCGATTTACCTGTTTATACCTGGCTACCAGAGAGTTGTGACCGGAAAAAAATAGGCAACCTAACGTTTGCATATTCTATGGGCTTCATACTTTCGATTGGTATAGAATTCGTCTAATAATCAAACCGGTGAAATGTTTGAAAAAATATTTTTTTTCAATTAATAATTAATCATATCCTGGACTGAAATTTGTTAGGCAACCCATATGCAATATATTTATTGACATATTAAATTAAATATAAAATACGTTTCATCAAATAAACATCTCGGTGAAGGTCGTTGTATATCGGGATCTTAGACTAGTATTATTTGGGTCGGAAATGGGATTATTGTATGGATTTGAAATCTCCACCTAATTGAGCTTTGAAACGGATTCGAAAATGAAAAATTATTTAGGTCATGATTATTTATCTATTGACCGTATTTCATATTACTCATCGCAAATATGATTCCGCAGAATAACCATGGTTGAAAGTAAAATTGAATTACCCTTTCAACGATGTGCAACTCGACCACTATGCCTTGCGAAATTTAGAAGTTGATGTGCCCCCAGTCGAGTAATCGTAAAGTATCTTCTCTCAAAAAATAGGATCGGTGATACAATTCAAAATATTTTCTGTCTCACTGTTTCATATCAAACCATTCATAAGTTATCGAAGTAAGGGTACCATTCAGATCCGCACTTTTATTTGACATTACAAATGTATATTGTAAAAAAATGCATCAACGAATAAAAAAAAAGTTGAAAAGAGAATTGAATTATTTTTCCAACGGTGTGCCACTTGACCCCCATGTTATTTGAATTTTTTTAGTTGATGTGGTTCCCGCGTCATCTATCAAGCAATCACAATATCTTTCATTTCAACTAGTAGTATCGATAATATCATTGAAACCGATTTTTGTCCCATTATTCTATGTCAACCCGTTCAAAAGTTAACAGGGGGGGCTATAAAAAGCGGCACTGTTTGGCCCGACGGATTTTATTACACAGTAGCCAAACCCCTTGATCCTTGATCAGCTAATTACGAAAATGCAAAAAACCATGATCATGTCTGGAAATATAGTTGGAATGGGTTCACATTCTTCTTTTTATGATATACACTTTTATGGTTGTGAAATCCAAACACAACAATAAGCATTTCAAACAACTTTCTGGTGAGTTACTTTCACGTTATTGGCTAGGCCAATAAATTTATTTCACTTTCCGATTGCCAATGCCATTGAAATAGTTTTAGAGATGAATGTAAAGATAACGCTTTCGCGAATCTTGATCGAAAAAAATATTTTTTTGCTGTGTTATATTGCAAAGTTATTTTTTAAGATTTGTGCACACTCCAACTTCCTATTGTGTTTTTTTTTCAAAAATATGTTGTACTGAATTAATCTTTGTCATGGAAATTATTTTCTGTTGAATTATTTAGTTTCAAAAACGCGAATTGTAATAAAATTAATAAATTCTTACAAGTTGTTACTTACCAACCAATCATTGTCCAATGAATTTAATTGGTACCTACTTTTATGAACAGTTCGCGCGACAAGCTTTTTGAAATTATAATTCAACAAAAAATAATTAAATCATTGTCAGCGATGACTTACACTTATTTATACGTTTTAGTACACGGCTTAAATAAAAGTTTGTCTTATTTTTTTTTATTAGCTATTTTATTCATTATGTGAAACAAGATGCATTTTCACGCGGACCATGTGCATGTGTTAGATTTCAAGTCAATCAACTTGATGAGTGAAGCTGTGTCATACTTAATTTGCAAGATTTGCACCAAACACATATACATACATAAATAAAAGCGTATCATTTTGTATGGAAAATGACTACGATTAAAAGTTGGTTCAAATCTGAGAGCAATATATAACGAGTAAATAAGTTATCATTTATTTTTTAAGTGTACAGATGAAATAAATGTTGAAATGTTATTTGCTGAATTTTATTGTAACGTATTGAGAAAGGAGTCCGGCATACAAATGGGCTGCACTACGATCGATGTTCATTATCCGAATGTGTCGGATGTTTAGTTCGCAACAACTTTCTCCGGATGAAAGATCTTTGACCATGAACTTGATTCTGATACGACGTCGGCAACGCTTAGTCAACATTATTTCTCGTGAATCGAAATCAGTACTGTTCACTTTCATTAAATTGTCTCAATTCGAGGAACTAATTCAGAGGGATCCCAAACGAAGTACTTCAAACGAATCTGTCATTTGGAGACTAGTTACGCATATCATTTCATTAGACCTGTGTGTGTCGTGAGGGTCTCAGTGGATTTGCTTCTGAAGAAATTGAATTTTTATAATATGTTGATAATATAATAATACATTATTTTAACAAAATCGGAAATAATCAGAACCTCAATATGGCACACTCTAAATCGTCAAGCCAAACTGAAGAAAACCATTTTATTTCAGAATACACATAAATCACCAGACAACGAAAATAAATGTATTTGGTAAAATCCGTACCTACAAACGAACGTTTGAATTTAGAACTCAAATTGAAAGCAGTCTTCTAAAAAAAATGATATGTTATTAGAGTTCGCAATTTCATATGTTCTTAGATTTCGCAATTTTCGAATTTTACTAGAAAGCAAATGAACAGACAGTAAATTGTCATACCGTACGTTAGCAATTCGTAAAATCCGATGACCTAACCCAATGAAAAGGTGTTGCCAAACTGAAACGAATTTTGATCACACTTGTTCTTGAGTTGAGCCAATGAATATGTACCTAATACAAAGAATTAGAAAAAAGTTTGGTTCATTTGAGTGTTGAAATGAGTAATATTTTTTTTATTTTTGCAATGATTAAGAACCAATGAAATTTTTATTGTTTAAGTTTTTTCTCAATAATATAATATTAAAATAGTTAGAATTAGTTTCGATATTTTTTTATTTGAACACATTTGGTGAAGGAACAATTCAAAATGTTATCTTGGCCATATCAAATGCCAAATATTGATTTTTCCTACTTTTTTTTCGGGTTCATTCATATTTAACAAAATGAGATGGAATCACTTGAAATAACGTTGAAAATTGACTTTATTGGAACGTTGAACTATAGAAATTTTGAAACGATAATCATTACTTACAAATGATATGCATACGTATTCACCTGAAGACGATTGCAGATACAAGCCATCGAATCTTGTGAAAAACTTCCAAATCAATTAAGACGATGAGCTCTACTCCTCAGGTAGCAGCATCTGATGGAGAATATATAATACGCCTGCTATCAGAAGGTATGTTCGTTTTACTTGGCACACGCTATTTATAGATAGACCTCCTCATGAAAAGTAAAGACCGTCAATTTCCGCGCGTTGGTTCTTTCAGGTTATGTTCTGTTCAGTTGAAGAAAAATGAGAGACCAAATATACCAGTTGATATATATATATATATATATATATATATATATTGAACTCCATCTACAAGACAATAACTATCTTTCAAGATTCGATTAGTCCTGATGGTTTATGGTACCAATATCACCCACTAAAGTGAGTAAATGGAAATACGGAATGGACAACTGGAGTAAAGAAACATATCTGCATTGACTGATTCACATAATCTCCAAAGCATATTATCCAGACATTCATTGTGTCAAGTTATGACTTTATGTGGGAATGGACTCTCTAATATATTCACACCACCACAACCAAAGAATTATTATCCATGTCCACTTCCGACACTCTTACAGATCAAGGTATTACCATCCTCATTTCTTTCATCTCAGTGGGCTTCTTCTTACGCAATCGTCATTTCAAAGACAGGATTCCAAATTTGCAAATAGTATTATTGGGGCAATATTGACATACTCAGTTTAACCATTTCACAATTCAGCAAAGTAGTAATACTATCGTATAGCCTATATCTCATTGAAATCGAGTTGATACATGTACTTTCTGGAGTTTTGATCCTCTAATCGGTTGATTAGATTTTCAGGTTTAGTTTGTAGATTTTAATCATCAATAATACTAGAGAAGAGGATCCAAGCTTGAAGGAAATGCCCTCGAACTAGCAATCTATACTTTGAACTTATTTCGCAGTGACAACTGTGGTACTAGTCCTATAGTACTTTCACGCCACCACAACAAAGATGCTTGCTAAGTCTTCAAGAGTATTATTTTTGTATGCACCTGTTATAGCAACCCGTATTCAAGCAAATAACTATGAACATTCTTCAATTAAAGATTTAAGGTATAATTTTTTATATAGAACCGGATCCATGTTTATTCCAAGAATAACATTAGGGCAAGATAAACATAATGAGATCCACTACGTCATGGTTGTTCCAAAAAAATTGAGCTTTTTGCTCAATTATTATTACGATTAGGTCTAGACTAATATAGCTTGAAGGTTCTAGCCGAATTCATTGATATGAGATATTCTACTATGTATTGAAATAAAAATGAGTTTCAATTCATATCACAAAGCAACCTGGATTCAAAAAAACAACGTGATACATAAATGGTTTGACTCACTACGGATCTGGGCTTACTGAGAATAGTGTTGGAGAGAACATATTTCTAGCCAGCCACCAGTACCTATATCAGAACTTAGAATTATTTAAACAATATTCAACAACTGCTTCCAACAGAGGCGAATTCCAAATCAGTAGAAACAGGCTCTGATATTACCATATTTGAAAACAGGACAAAAGCCACTAGACACAGAAAGCTTCAGATTCATGGCTTTGAACTCCTGTGCCTGAGATATTGTCAGGTCAAGCGGAACTATCCTCCGACGATTCTGAGCTCATTTATTTATAGGAAAATTACTGATATTTCCCAACTTGAATATGCCAATTTTTAAATTTTCCGAATTGATATGGAATATTTTTCTCTTCGTACATCCCCAAAATTGCTATTGGTTATGATGCTGTCGTATGACTCAGGTCTAGAAATGGAGAAGGGACTATCGAAGGAATCTTACTATGCTAGGTTTTAATCTTTCGGTGTGTTAAGAAGATGATTTCACATATCTTAATCATATGCCCCTCTTCCGAATAGTATGTTTACTATTAAAAGATGTTCTGATATTTCAATCTTGACGTTACAAGTTCAAGCGGTTATGGCTTTGAAACAATTTTCGTTTTATAAGTTTTTTACTGTGATAGTATTCATAATTAATTGTCGTATAACTGTGGAGTATTTTTGTTCGAATATACTCAGTTGAAATTTTCATTTCTTCACAAAGATATTCTATGGAGTCCTGTTCAGTTTATTTGGGCAAACTATGTAAAGTAATGTAACATGGGGATTTTTTCAATGTATTTGCTTTTTGTCCTTAAATGGGAGGTTGAACAGTGAGAATATTATTTATTAGATTTGTGCTACATGAAATCCGTTTAGGATTAGAATGTGACATAAGATGGTATAGAATCAAATAATGGCAGCAATTTATCGAGGCATATTTATCAGGTCTAGAAGAAAAGTACAGAGTATATAATGAATTATGGATGATTACTGCCAAATCCAAAAATCCAATCCAAAAAATATTCATTTCATAATATTACGATACATTTCAAACTAAAACTAATATATACATATCACAGATGGTCCTTGTTTCCTCGCCTTGTTGGGGATAGGAGAGGAAGGAAGGGTTTTGCTCCATTGTTGGGGGTCTATGACTGCCCTCTTGCCCTCCTATGGGGGCGAAGTGACAGCCCCTGCAGTTGTTAGCAGGTGAGCTCGTTGGCATACTAGTTTTATGCCTGTTTAAAAAATTACTTTGATTAAAACGCCTCCTGCCTGAGCTTATGCGTTTATGAGCTTGCTTTTCATATTTCGAAAATTACGGTCCTTATATTTCACTTTATTTTTCAATTATTCGCTCCTCACGCTGGGGTAAGAAATAAAACCCAGTTTTAAAAAATTAATAGTTCAACGATTTTTGACCTTTCGGCTTTCTTCATTATTGGTCTTCGACTTCGTTGTAAAGGTCCAAACTTTGGTAGATTACGCCATGTTTCCTATGGTGATTTGCTCTGATTCTGGTTATGTTTGCCGTAAGCGGACTTTTAGGGATATGCATTCTGTAGAACTTATCAGAGATTCTCATGATGAAGTCATGCAGTTTTTCTACTCCCGCTAGTTCACGCAGATCATCCAGTCGGATGTATCTACTGCTGTTAGTGGCTATACGAAGCGCTTTGTTCTGCATCCTCTCCAGTCTCAACAATTGAGTTTTGGAGAGGCTACAGAACACCGGACAGGCGTATGTCATCGCTGGCCTAATTATCTGCTTATAGATGCGGATTTTATTATCGTTGGATAGGTTGGAGTTGCGTGCAATGAGGGGGTAGGTTCGCCTTATTGCGGCCGCCCCCCTCTGCAACGCCAACGTTATATGACTATGCAGATTCATACGTCTGTCAAGTACGACCCCCAAGTATCTCGCAGAGGGCTTTTCCGTCACTTTGCTATCTTCAATCTTTAATTTCCCGAGGATCTTCACGTTTGTTCGTTTCCTCGTGAAATTAACGACTTCAGTTTTGCTCGAATTTAGCTTTATCTTATTATTCCCTATATAGGGTATGACCAACCGATCCAGATGAATCTGGAGCTGTTTGGCAGCCACTTCGCTGTAGAACGAATGGGCATAGATCGCGGTGTCATCCGCGAACATGGCCGTATTCGTCCGAGCGAAGGTCGGAAAATCATGTGTATATAGCGAATATAAGATTGGTGACAGCGAAGACCCCTGCAGGACCCCCGCTCCGACCGCATGTTCTGCTGAACTGTTTCCGTTAACTTTTACCCTAAAAGTCCGCTCTTTGAGATAGGATTCAATGAGTTTCAGGAGATAAAAAGGCATGCCTGCTTCTGCCATTTTTGTGATTAGCCCCTCTGTCCAGACAGTATCAAAGGCTTTTTGCATATCCAACAGGACCATAACCGTATTGGGATCTCTGCTGGAGGCTTCTTTCACCCCGTGAACAACTTGGGCTATTTGAGAGGTCGTAGAATGACCCCTCCTAAACCCGAACTGCTCAGGCGGGATGATTTTCAGCTCTTCTTCGAAATCGACAATACGTTTCAGGAGGATTTTGTCCACCACCTCGGCCACCACGCTTAAAAGCGAGATGGGCCTGTAGCTTTCTAGATTGTTTTTATTCTTTCCCGGTTTGTGTAGGGGGATGACTTCCGCTTTTTTCAGGCAGTCTGGGTAGTGCTGCCACTTTAGGATAGCGTTTATAATATAGAGCAGCTGGACCAGCGACTTCTTTGGAAGATTTTTGAGTAGAATGGCGTCCAAACCATCCAGACCAGGAGCTTTGTTACTTGGTAGTTTTTTGATTACCCCCAGAACTTCCTCCTGGCTTGTAAAAACTTTCTGAAGCTCTGAGGGTGCCAATCTTACCGCTGGTGTTTCCTTTATATTCATGGCTACACTTGTGATTCTCCTATGCTCCACTGTGCTGTCTGGCTCCGTGACGTGCACCCTACTAAAATACTCCCCGAATAAATCGGCTTTCTCCTGCGGCTGTGCCACCGACCGCCCCGGACCAGTCACTATAGCTGAAATTGGTTCTCTTTTCCTTTGAATTTTTTTGACCATATCTCATAGTGAATGGTCCACGACGTTGAGGCTTTCAAACTTACGGTTCCATTTCTCATTCGTATTAGCATTTATAAGTTCTTCAACTTCCTTACCCAGTCGCATAAAGTGCTCTTTATGGACTGGGTTTTTCGTTTCTTTTATTTTTGAGTTTCATAAGATCTTCAATGTTTTGAGAAACCGTAAACTTGTCTCCCCTCACAATTATCTTCCTGGTTGTTTTATCCCTGGCTTTTTGTATGATTTGAATAAACTTATTTGTTTCTGATTCTATTTAATTTTCACTTATATTTGGTTTGATTTCTGTTTCTCTATTTATAATGTTTCTAAATTCTCTCCAGTTACAGTTTAGGTAGTCATACCTTGTACTCTTCTATTTTTTTGTATTTTTTTTTTGGTTTATATTGAACATTACGGGGACGTGGTCTGATGTGAGTTCGTTAACTGTAGTTAACTCGCTCATGTCCACTATGTTTTTCTGAACAACCAGGTCGATAATTGTCGGCGACATTCCGTTAAAAGGAAAGTGAGTAGGATCACTGCTTCGCTCTATCATAACTTCATTATCAAGGGAATACTTTAGCAGGGTTGCTCCGTTTGCATTTGTTTTTGTTGGGCCGCCATTCCACTCAGCATGCCTTGCATTAAGGTCGCTGGCCAGAATAACCTTTGTGGCTACACTAACCAGACTGTCTAAATCCCTTGCTGTGAATCTAGTCTCAGGAGGGCAATAGACTACGAATAATTATGTTCCGTCTACGAATTTAATCCCTGTATGCTCTATTGTCGAGTTTTGTTTCTGGATTTCTGTATACGGAATCCCATTTTTAACTAGAATTGCTACTCCCCCCGCGGCCCCCACGCCTCCAAGCCTGTCGGCCCTGATAGTGGTGTATCCTCTGAATTTTAAATTATGATCCTGCCGGAGTTTTGTCTCGAACAGAAGCACTATATCTACTAAATGTGTATGAATGAAGTTGCTGAGAAGCGCAAACTTCCCAGCAACTCCATTCGCATTAAACATGCATACCTTCAATGATGATTGCTGCCCGTCCCCCACTGCTGCCCGTCCCCTACTGCTGCCCGCCCTAGAAACTGTAATCATTTTTTATGTTGAGCCACAATAATAACAGAATGTTTTTTAACGGGTTTTCTCATAATTCATTCACTTCACTTTCAAGGTTTTTAGTGGTACATCCTTTCACAACTTAAAAAAGATATAATCAATCTATACTTGAAAATAAGAGCTTCCTCTTGGATTTAATCTATTCAGGGTTATGGATATATATATATATGTTGTTATGTTATGAAAAACCAGGTATATATTTTAAAAAGAAAAAACCCATAAAAAGAATAATTAATAAATAGCTATTAGTTTCAAGAGATTGTTTTTACATAATTTTAGAAGTTCTATTTCCTTTATAAGCCTATGTATGATATGAATAGATAAAAATTTCCAAATTTATATAACACAATCAATTTCAAATAATTGTTAGAATGTAAATTTGAAACATACATATATGAAATTGTAGCTAACTAAAAGTAGCCAATTTTAGAACAGCAAACTTCTTGATGACAATAGCCAATCAGGGAACAGATGGTCACATGTAGAATTTGAAATTGTAAGAGAATAAGAGCGGGAAAGTGTCAGAGGCAATTATTATTGAAATTTGTACATAGTTAATAAGAATGGAAAAATAGTTTTATGTATAAGTTATGACACATAACCATAAACAGTAAAATGTGAAATTTAGTGCGCGAATTCAAAAAATCGAATCAGAGGGAAGGAACAAAAAATGGTATCCAGGTGACAACAAAAAAGCCACAGGGAGATCGAAAATAAATTTAAAACGAATGCCACGTGATATTTTTGGGAGAAAGAAAAATTTAAAGAATTTCCACATTATAAGCGGAAAACCAACATTACCTTCATTTGTACACCATATACAAGTATCCAAAGCTGATTGCTGAATTTGTATGGTCCTTTCTATTTGGTATTGGAGTTCCTGACAGCATAGGAGTGAAAGGGAATCCAAATCCTGGTGTGTATTGAACAGCGACAGTTTCCAGACAGGTATAAACCTTCCATAGTGCACATTCCGAACTGAACAATTTCACTAATAACGCATATTCCATCGGAAGAACTTTATTTCAATTGATTTCGAACTATCAAAGAAATTTTCACTTTCAAGGTAAAAGTGAGGTTGTGTATATTTTACCAATGAACTTTTCTCATGATTATCCATGAATATTTGTAGATTCACCTTAGAGTGAGTTATATTTCGTAGTCCAGGTAAAATTAAGTTTTCCTGAATAAAGGAAATAATTGCTTTTTGATACTTTGTCGTTTGTTTTCTACAATGATCAACAATCATACTTATGACCATTGAATAAATTGAAATTTGACATATCAAGTAGTGGCTCAATTGCCTGAACCGGCTATCTGAGACAAGAGGTGTACCAACTGTGCTTAGCTGTGGTAAGGAAAATGATAACAATTGGCAGCAACGTGACGAGAGAACAGTGACGTAGCTAGCAATTATTATTACATCATACAAAATATTATACAGGGCGAAAATACTTATCTATATCATAACAATTTGGCTCACAAAAAATAGCGAAAACTAATAGCAATCTTCATTATATAACAACAACTATTATTATTCAATTTATCAATACATAACAATATATATATATATATATATATATATATATATATATATATATATATATATATATATATATATATATATATATATATATATATATATATATATATATATATATATATATATATATATAATATATATATATATTTATATATCCATATATATATATATGGTGAGTCAGAATAAGACCGATAAACTCCGACTACAGATTGCTCACCTCATTTCGAGGTGATAAGTTGATATCAAGGTATGCATCCCCTCTGAGATACAGGGTGTCGAAGGTACCAAAAAAATTAAGATTTAATTTGTTTTTTCCAAAATTCCTGAAGGATTTTTTTTTTAACCGGGTATACTAATCAAGGTTTATTAACGTGCTAATTTGAAGTTATAATTTTTTATTTTCGTAAACCAGTGGCGTAGTTACGATGGTATGTGGTCATATGTTCCTTCATATTTTCTTGGGACAAGTGAATGGACAAATGAGCGTTTGACATCAGTTCGGCTCATCGATACTCAACCTATAAATCATAACATTGCATGTGCCTAAAAGTGGAGGTTTCAGAGATATTTGAGAAACACTGAAGATATGTCCTTAGTAGAGACATAACTTCCTATGTGCAAAAATCGCATAATGCTAATTTCTTACAACATATCGGAATATGTGTCAACCTCCTGAACATTGTCAATGTTGGGAGAATCAAAAACATAGTACGGGTGAGTCAGAATGAGACCGATAACTCCATTTTTTCTTTCATCATATTATTTGATCGAATCGATGTCGCGGATTCAGTGATATGTTACCATACTTCCTTGCATATGATTGTTTTGACAGATCAACTGACAAACAAACCCATAATACTCCACACATAAATTCATAATACTCCACTCAGATAAGAGTTAAGGTCTGAAATAATTTTTGCGAAAAACTGAAGATAAGTACTCTTAATTTGCTGAAGTTTATGTTGGAGTATCATTATCAAAGCCATTTCTCATTGAATTATCTAGGAAAATAATATAATCCAATCAACATATTTTTGATGAAGAAAAACAATTATTGTGTATTAATATATATTTAAATGATAGAAACGGTATAGTGGGTACACTACATAGAAACAAACAAGGCATTAAAGCAAATGTTCGAATGGATCACCATGTTGTTCAATACACAATTGGCATCTCCGTATCATCGACGCACGCTTTGGAATATTCCTGGTGTATCCTGTATGCTGCTGAAATTCTTGCCGTTAAATCTTCCACGGATTCTACAGCTGTTTCATACACTAGGGGGTTCAAGGAATCCCCACAAAACAAGTCTAGTGAAGGTAAATCCCGAGAACGTGCAGGCCAATGTATGGGACCACGTCTACCTATCCAGCGATCATGGAATGTTTGATCAAGAAATGGACGAACGATTCGTTGGAAATGGGCCGGTGCTCAGTCATATTGATACCACATTCTTTGACGAAACAATAGAGGTACGTCTTCAAGTAGCCCAGGTAAAACATCTTCAAGAAACACTCGGTAGTTCTGCCCATTGGAACGGGGAGGAAAAAGAAATGGTCTAACGATACGATTTTCGATCATTCCTACCCAAATATTCACTGAAAACTTTTGTTGGTAGCCTTTTCGAAACATTCCATGCGGATTTCGTTCATCCCATGAATAGCTGTTCCTACGATTGAAATATCCATCTCGTGTGAAACATGCCTCATCCGTGAATAGAACATATCTGGGAAAGTCGTTTGCTCCTTCATACATCCTCAAAAACCATTCACAAAAAAATCTACGAGGGTCATAATCACCACCATCTAGGGCCATAACCTTTTGTAGGCGAAATTGATACAATAGTTGTTCACATGCTACCCGACTTACTGATTGTGACACTTGTAACCTATACGAAATAGCTCGAGTGCTGGTAAATGGATCTGCTGCTAATCGTTCAAGAATTTGTTCTTCCTTAACATTATCTCTTCTTGTTCTATTCGCACCACAATGGTGTTAACTGAATTTGAAGGACCCTGTTTCCTTGAATCGTCGATGCACAGCTATAAAAGTAGTGAAATGTGGATGATGTCTGCTTGGATATCTATGTTGATTAATTCAGCAGCTGCTCTGGCATTTCCCCCTGTTTCACCATAAACAAAATGCATATCACTGACTGAAATGATGACAGATGACTTTACAATAATACAAACTGTTTTGGGTTACTGTCAATTATGTCTAATGTAAGTATCGCTATATCAGTGTGTTTCTACCGGGAACAATGGAAAAAAGGTACTTTTTTTAGTTCCAATTTTTTTGTATGTTTATGCGTTGATCAGTGGTGTACTGGACACACAAACCACAAACTAGCATGAGAGGTTCGACTTTGCAACTAGTTATCACGAATCCAAAGAAATTATTCAAGTAGATATTAATTAATACACAATAATTGTTATTCTTCATCAGAAACATGTTGATTGGATAATATTTTCCGAGATAATTCAATCAGAAATGGCTTTGATAACGATACTCCAACATAAACTTCAACAAATTAAGAGTACTTATCTTCAGTTTTTCTCAAAAAATGTTTCAGACCATAACTCTTACCTAAGTGTAGTATTATGAATTTGAGGTTGGACTTGTGTGTCATATGATCTATCAAAACAATCATATGCAAGAAAGTAAGGTAACATATCAGTGAATCCACGACATCCATTCGATCAAATAATATCATGAATGAAAAAATGGAGTTATCGGCCTCATTCTGACTCATCCGTACTATGTTCCCGATTCTCAAAACATCAAAAAATGTTCACGAAGTTGACACATATTCCGATATGTTGTAAGAAATCAGCATCATGCGATTATTGCACATAGGAAATTATGTCTCTACTAAAGACATATCTTCAGTTTTTCTCAATTATCTCAGAAACCTCCTCTTTTAGGCACATGGAATGTTTTGACTTTTAGGTTGAGTATCGATGAGCCGAACTGATGTCAAGCGCTCATTTGTTCATTCACTTGTCCCAAGAAAATATGAAGGAACATATGACCACATACCATCGTAACTACGCCACTAAGAAAATAAAAAATTATAACTTCAAATTAGCACGTTGTTAAACCTTGATTCATGTACCAAGATTCAAATTTTTTCCTTCAGGAATTTTGGAGAAAACAAATTAAATCTAATTTTTTTCGTACTTTCTACACCCTATATATATATATATTATATTTTTATTAATATATATATAAATATTTATATATATTATGATTGTCATTTACAAAGTATTATATTATATTTTTTTTTTTTTACAAATGTTGATGAAGGTGTGTGATTTATATATATATATATATATATATATATATATATATATATATATATATATATATATATATATATATATATATATATATATATATATATAATGATTTCCATATCAGATCAGAGAAATTTTCCCATTGATTTTACTAGCATTTGGGTTAAACAAATATAACTTCTTTTATAACTTACAAAGATATCGACAATATTTAGATTACTCCTAAAATGCCTCAAATATTTTTCCACAAACTCTTTTCTTCTGCCCAAATAACACTCTTTATTTTTTTCAGTATACTCTCCTTTGTGTATGGACATTTGCGCTTTTTTTCACGAAAAATACTTTAGGATCAACCTCGGGATCCATACATGCCCCACTGGATATTATTTCATTGGAAGATATTACACCAGAAGAAAGAAGACAGATAGCATTATTTGAACAGAAATTAGGGCGACCAAAAAGGTACGTGTTTTAAGTTATTTCCTTGAAAAATAGTCTATATGATTTTTCCGAACGTTTTCATATTGAACTTTTCTGAATAACCCAAGCCTGAGGTACTTCCAGAATTTTTCAGTTCATATAGTCGCTATTGTGAAAGCTAATTCCGTTGAAAATATGATACGAAAGTAACCATCGGTAAATGGTATATCATTCAACGAGCAGGTAATTATAGCTATTACTGATAAGAAATAATTTGTGAAATAGTCAATACGCATGAGGAGAACCATATTTCTTCATAATTTCTCGGTAGTTCGTCAGTTACTTTGATTGAATGAAGTCAACAAAAATTCAAATCCCCACCAAGGGCAATATCTGAGAATGGCCAGTTATTGAGAATTCTCCAAAAACGACACCGGTTTAATGTCATGGCAATATTGTTGAAAACATTGTTTGAAATATTGATTGATGAAACATCTGCAGCCAGAATCGTGCATATTATTATCAAAGTAACGAAATATTTGTTTCGATGAAATTATATTCGAATTTACCGATATCGACCTATCAATTTTGGTGAAATATTTCGAAAGTAATACTGTTAAAAATAATGTGATCATTCCATGATTATAGTGAAAGAGATTTTACTCTTGGGAGGCTTGTTGAAAATATGGGTTTGAAATTTTCCATAAAATGTTGTGTGAATTTTTTTTCAACATAAATGATATAAGCCGGATGACCCAAATCAATAGCATACTCCTGTATCTTTATTGCTGATGGAAATAAACAAACACAAGTTTCAGAAAATTAACCGAATGTGATACTCCTACTTCCACCCTCAAATGAAGATACACACAGAAGAGTCATTACTTCATACCGGCTTGTAATAAATGTATATGCCTGAAAAATTCAATTCAATTCAACAGAATACATACAAATTATTGATTAACATTTTTCACCAATTCATAATAATAAGAAAAGATACCACACCATTTATTCACAGAAATTCATTCAGAACAAAAAAGTTACATCGGCAAATGAAAAAAATTACCACAAGGTGAAAATATATATATATTCATAATATTGGAATGCATTGAGCTTAATAAAAAATTAAGTGTAGCATATGTACAATATTAACAGTATTCCATGATGAAAAAATACGATTTTTACACTTTCTTGACAACATACATATTTGAAAATATGTTTCAACAATGCACCCTCACCAATTATTGGAGTATCGATTATATATTCGTATTCTCGATGCTGGTCTTGGAGTAATCTTATTTTGTTAAGAAAATGTTGTCTCACATCTTTTATATTTCTGTACCTACATGTCTGTCGAATTGTCCTTTACAGCAATCAATACAAATATTAGGTAGCAAAATAAATATTTAAAATACTTTGCACTGCCGAGAATAATATTCCAGTTTGCTTTAGGAAACTTCATGGCATGGGTTACACTTTGTGAAATTAAAAAAAAAAGGTTATGTAATAAACTGTTCCTAATCACCGAGATATAATTTCAAGTGAAAATATCATATTTTTTTATGGCAATTATTATGTGAAAGTTAAACTACTAATACATTAATTGGGCTATCAACCTATGTGATCTAATTCATGAGTTTATAAAGTATACAGTAAGAAGCTCTTTCATCAGACATTGAACCAATGATGAATGGGAATTCCCTTATGGCGGGAATTATCGAATATGTTCATTCGCTTATTTTGAAATAATTGTTTTTTTTTGGGATCAAAAACCCTCCACTGAGTACACCAAATTATTTTTTCCTAAAGGTAAAAAAAATCAAATGATTCACTTATCGTTTTCTAGATTTTGCCTATTAGAGAAACAAATTGAACGATGATTATATATAGACAATTGGTGTTTCAGAAACTATATCTGTTTTTCCCTTCTCAGAACTTGTGAAGAACGTTCAAAACATTTAGGTTTCACAAAATTTCTACCAGTATTTATGTAAAAGATTAATTCTATTATCGTTTCATCATTTTTGGGGCCTTCTTTCAATAAATGTATCCACGTACGATTCATATCAGGAAAATTCGTTGCCATACAGTTTTCAACATTCAGTAGAATGTAAGCGAATTGTTCAAGTTTTATTTTCCAATCATGAAGTTCTTTATTATATTCTGATAATTTTGAAGTTATGATCCATCAATTGTTGATATAATCCCGACAGATCATATGTTCAACAATATCTAAGTGAAATAGAATGCATCGCACATGGATTCCTCCATTGGAAGGAGACTCCACAAATGATGATAGATTCCACGTTCAATTAAACTACTAATTCAATATTTTTTCCTTTCATGAAAAAAATATTTGGTTTACGCGGGGCAAAGGAATACCTTAGCCTTCCTACACTTATATAGTATCCATGAATCATTTATTTTTGTATTCAGATTGTGGAATATTATCAATGCGAAAAAATATCAAGAATAACTACCGATTCCCAAAAAATTGGTTTCAAAGAATTATTACACTAACATGGATTAACAGATCTAACTGTTCAGAATCTATATTTTGCATTGTAAACGCTCTAGAACCTCTCTTTTATCCTTGTTTATGAAGATCAGGGTCTGGTGATATTCTGGGAGCACTAAAGAACGCTATTGGACAAGGTATCAAGAAGAAAGTTGGCCAAATTGCCAGAGCATCGGCTTCAGCTTCAGCTCACTTCAGCAGCAGTAGCAGCGGTGGTGGGGGTCACAGTTACCATTATCCAGAATCTCCACCTGAAGTAAGTGATGTAACGTAATTTCTAATCAAATTTTCAGATATATTTTCCACAATTTACCAAAATTGCAATTTACTGGTATCACAAACGGTGTAAATTTCAATACCATTAATATGTTGCGGAAAAAAAATTTTCTTACCGGATTTTATTAAAAATTCGCTTGAAAACATTTGATTGAAAAGTATAATATTGAATTAAGTGATGGAAAAACATTATATTTTCAAAAAAATTCTGTTAAGTACAGTTTTAATTTCGAAAAATACAATAAATGATAACATATAAATCCAAGTTTTCAATACGTATTGCGTCGGGTTCATGGCTGCTTATATAATAATAACTGGAAGGGTACATTAAATGGGATATATGAGATACTTTGGTTATACCACTCACTCTACCCTAAATTGCAATACCAGATTAGTAGCTACTTAGTATTAAAAACAGAAACTACTTCACTTCTGGTATCGGCCGATAATCTACCAAGCAAATTCCGTGATAGATACCTCTTGGGTTCTCGGAATTATACTCAAGACGAGACAATGATTATTTCACAAGAGTCAAAACCAGAGTAGATATTTCGAAGCTGATATATCGAAAATATATTTATTATTTTCAATATGAGTTGAAGGAATCTATACAGTGAATTAAATGAAAAAACTCTTTAACAAAAAATTGAACCGACGAAATACGGAACTGAAAAGTAAAAAATAAAAACTTTTCAACAAAAAATTAAACCAACGAAAAAATCAACTGAAAAGCAAAAAATAAAATAAACCTTCTTAGTCTAAATGATAATTGAGCTCCTAAACTAATGTAAGTAACTGATTTTGAGTCGGCGCCAAACAAAGAATTATCGAAGATCATTATCTATGGAAGAAGTCATCAAAACGCAGCCGTGCATCTCGCTGCCATCATTTCACGCTTCACCTAATTCAATTGCTAGTTTGTATGGCGCCGACTCAAAATCATTTACTTACATTAGTTTAGGAGCTCAATTATCATTCAGACTAAGAAGGTTCATTTTATTTTTTGCTTTTCAGTTGATTTTTTCGTCGGTTTAGTTTTTTGTTAAAAAGCTTTTATTTTTGTATATTTTTTTTTGTGGCTGAAATCTATCAATTACTACCTACTTGTTTTTTTATTACTGCCAAAATACTTACTTACCCACCTTACTTCAACTATTACCAGTTAAATAATATGATTATCTACTTTTACTATTTGTTGTAATATAAATTATTTTTGTTGTTCTGCTTAGTTTATTTCATTACTTCGTATATCATTCCATCCTCTCATTGAATATACTGATTTTGACGGAACAAGAATAATGTCAGTAGCGATCTGTCATTGTCAACTACGTATGTGTGTGCCAATGTTCACTAGTGAAAAATCAATTATCCCCTATTTTTCTACCCGTAAGGTTGGCTAATTCCTTTCGAAATCCAAATATAAGGTATACCCTATCTTTCAAAAAAAGAATAATCCAAATCGAAGAACCCAGTACAAAGTTATGCCTGATAGAATCGGTTAACGGACCAGAATTCAGAGGGTGAGTGATCAATATCCTTCATTTCGCTACCCTTAGGGGTGGATTCCGGTTTTTTAATCCAAATGGGACCAAATTCGAATTTCACCTTATCCACTGAAGAAACAATTATCGGAATCGGACGCCTCAGTAAAAAGTTATGCGTGATCATACATAAAAAAATATGATGGAAAAACATAAAATATACGGGTCGAATAGAGAACCTCCTCCTTTTTGGTTTCGTCGGTTAAAAAGAGAAATATTATTTGTTCTCCAGTTGAATTGCTTCAGAATGAAAGTATATGATTTCGATGGAAAAGTATAGTTGAAGTTTGTTTAACGATGAATGGTTCCAACTCAATGACTGCAGTGAAATTATTTGGGTCGATCCAATTGTGTATGCCAAATTCGGCCAAAATACCCTCGATTAGCCCTCATTAGTTGAGAAGATCGGATTATAATAATTGTAAATAGGCATATCAGGTGAAGATTGAGAACCTTTTTGTTACAAAATTTATTAGTTTTTATTTCCCACGGGAGGAAGTATTCAGTTGTATCACGCTATATCATTTTACGAAATAGTATACGTATAAAACAGCATTGTGTTGCGACCACGAATAAACATTGATGGTGCTTCTTCTAGTGTTCCGGTTAAGGAAAAGCATTTATCTGTCGATGCTAAGGAAATTGTAACAACTATATATAGCTCCTCCTCAATCAATAGAGGACTTAACGCTAGTGCGGCTGCGACTGGAATATGTGATTTGACTAAACTACCTGGATAAGTGGAAAGAATCGCGTCAAATCCCATCAAACCAAGAAGGAAGCGTACTTTTGATGAGAATAGCGAACTAGCTATAGAATAACATGATAAATATTGATAAATATAACTAGCATTCAAAGATTTGTATTATTTAGATTATTTAATTTGATTGAATTAATATACATATATTATACGGATATCATCATTTGTTGCCCGCAGAACCTCAATCCCTATTGAATTAAATACATTAAATACACAATTATCTAAAGTCCTACCCTTCTTATATTGCTTATTTATTGCCAAGCTCTCATCTACACAATGAGATCGATCCAGGTAGTTTACTGCAGTCATGAAGTCGGAACCGCTCATCGTACCTACTTCTATATTTCATATGTATACTGAAATCGAATTCGCAATTGAAGAGAATCTGCAAATTGAAAATGGTTTTCAGTGCTTCAAACATAAAAAACATTTAATTCATTGACACTCCGGAATAAAACAGGCTCATCTAAATTCTAATGCGAAAAATTGGTACACATGAAAATTACGAGAACAGATAATGGGTAGTTGTGATGTGAATTGCTTGGATACCAATCTTAACAAACAGTGTCTTCTCCCAAGTGGTACTGTGGAATTTTTGTGCCTTTGATAGCAAATACCACAAGAATATCTGAAGTCGTCCCGCAGCGCTGCAGTAAATGATAGAAATGAAAACTGTCCCTCATCCGAACTGGCTAGTCTTTCGTCTCGTTTTGGTAATCGGCATCACTGAGGTCATTGGATTAGGTTCTTAGATCTTCTTTTCATATCAATGAAATACAAAGGACCCTGAGATTTAGAAACTTTGAGGATTGTACTGAAGCCTTGGTTTGTTCTGATTATGACAACAGAAGACATCCCTGTCAGAATTGCTAATATATTTCGTAATGGAATAACAGACATAGGAAGGAGACATCATAGGAGTATGATATCCAGTTGAGGGGATAATAGACTGTAAAACGAGTTATTATCAGGATGAAAAAAGGCACAGCTGATGACATATCATAACCATCAAGAATCCTGAATCATATGTCACTTAAGGAATACGAAACCACCATGAGATTCATTCAATAAAGTGGCGTATTCGAATCGTAGGGTGACCAACAGGGCGTACCAACCTCATCCAGCACAGGATAGACATCGATCAAACTCCTCCGATTCGAAAACCACCAAGAAAATAACTATTTGCCAAAGAGCTGGAAAAGTTTACCTAGAAAATCACTAGAGAAGGCCTTACAAAAAATCTCTGAGTCAATGGTTCGCCGCGGTGGTACTGGTTAACAAAAGAGGTGGATCTACCTGATTCTGTGTGGATTATAAAAAAATTAATGAACAGCTTCCCATCACCTCGAATTGAAAACTCACCAACCACATTGGCAGGCTCACGACGGTTTTCAATATTGAACTTGAAGAGTGAATACTGGCAATAAGGAGAAGATTTCATTGTATCAATTTACTTTTGGTCTTGTAATGTGACCTTCGTGTATCTGGATGATGTTATGGCTATGGAAAGAATTTTTCAGGACTACCTGGCCAACCTGCGTGAAGTTTTAGGGCGATGCCAACCTCAGACTGAATGTGTTCTTCATTCCAGAAGCAATCAGATTTCTTATGCCATACAGTCTCGGCAGGAATAATTCAAACGAATGAATCGAAAATACAGGCTTTTCGAGACTGGCCAAAGCCAAAAAATGAACATAAAGTGAGGAGCTTTCTAGACATATGTACTAGGATTTGCAGATATCGCAGCGCTCCTACATACGTTGAAGGACAGGAGATCAGGTTAACTTCCAGTGATGAAGCTTTCCAATAGTTGAAGGCAGCGTTTCATTAAAGTTCAATCTTGGCATACTCAAAATAGTATGTTCATACCGGACACAGACACGAGCAATACCGGACTCAAAGCAATGTTACCACAGGTGCAAGATGAGCAAGAAAAATCATCGAATACTACAGCAGGGTGATGTCTGAGCACTAAAGGAGTTACCGTGTCACCAGGAAGGAACTTCTAGTGATCCCTTCAACAAATACCAAAAGAGAAAGTTTTTCATCAGAACCGATCTTGCGGCCTGAAGTGGCTTCTGGAAATGAAAAACCCAGAAACACGAATATCTAAATGGGTAGAGAAGCTTAACCAGTACTATTTCGAAATCAAACATCGTCCAAGAAGAATACATGTTAATACGGATGACTCAGCTGGAAGACCGTGTCTAGAAGCCTTGAAATATTGTCAGCATATTGAATGCCATAAAGGAGTTGCCGTTATCAGACGAATTGACGCAAACATGAAACAGGACCAAGAAACCGATCCAAACATTCAACTTTCTATACTGGAAAATGAAGCGAATTGGTAAAGCCTCCTGGAGAGATATTTTGGACAGAGATCTTCATCTCATCATTTTTCCTGGTTGTGGAGAAAGGACTACTCAAACAAGAATAGAAATTAACTGATGGGAGGTGGTCAATTTCTCAACTGATTCTGCCCAGGAAGAGGGTAGGTGGAGTCTTAAGGGATATACTTTCTACAAACGATGATATTTTATTGAGGAATCTTCAGAACAGTTATTGGTGAGAAAATAATATGTCTATGACTCTCTGTATCTAAGAGGGCCTTCTGACCAGACCGGTTGTCAAAGTGAAGCAATTTCAATTATGTCTTACTATGAATTTGGCGGAGCTCTATGCTGCTGCAGGCGCGTACTGGGACAATTTTGGGGGCCGGGAAACTGATTCCCGAGAGTCCATGCGATTTTTTACGGTTTTGTTTTTTCGAAATAGTTTTAGAAGTTTTCATTTAATATGCTGTGTTAATGTGTTTAGGGTCCGATTCTATTCCTAATTGGTATTCGCTGTGTGCATTAGGCTGGAGGGTATAGATGAAACTATGACAGCGCCCATGGTGGCAGAAGTAGGTGATGATCCTGGTAATTAAGCACAAGCTGAAAACTTTCAGTTCCTGAGGTCTCCCCGTTTATTCACAAATCACTTGAAAACATTGTACCATACTTCAGATGAATAAACATTATTATTATCTTAGTGGCAATGGTCACGGTTGGGTAGTATAACAACATACATATAATAACAATGAGCCCCCGCTATTGCTGTGTAGTCGATTGCAAAAATAGTACGTGTGAATTCTATACATTTCCAACTGCATCACAGGGATAAGTGAGGTTTTCATTCGATAAATATTTGAGATGTTTTCCGTTTTCTATTTGATCTTCTAGAAGTGGATAGTATAATCATAATCAAGTTCCGTGGGACGGTGTTGAGCCGATGATGAAAAGCAAATAGCAACTTAAACTGCGAGTTCGGGAACGCCTGGACGATGTTGTAAACTGATCAATCAGCCTTTTGAACAGGGGACAGAGATACTTTTGATGTCTTTCCGAGTTGTCTATCATACACGGCATTCTATCAAGACAAAGTACCTCGCAGAGGATTATTTGTGTTTTAATTTTCACGAAATGGTTTCGGTTACAAAAGCAATTGGCCTTACATGTGAACTAATGTTAAATGTAATGTAGTTCAAGTACTAGGAGTAAACATCGTTACTTGTGCTGTATACGCAATACGCAATATTTCGTTGACAATTATACGTGTTAGAGAGGGTTGAACATGTTTGAATTATTTAGGGACCGTTCAACGTTCTTACATCCCTGCAAGGGTAGCAGTGGGATCCCATATTCAGGTAAAATTGTGAACCTCATTCCTCTTCTGATTATTATATCATTTGATGATTTCATCGAATAGTTTTGAGTTGAATTTGATGTTATTTAGTGGTTTTCCGTCAGGTTAAAGCTAGGCCAGGGTAATATGGGTACTTTTTTTAATTTGTTAAACTACTTGGCTCCCCCACTTTTTTATTTTCTCAAGGCCTTATGAACCTGCGACTTCAATAAACTAACTTACCGTAACTGAAAGTTAACAGGTAGCATTAGTTTATGATATTCAAAATTTCATAACTTGACATGGATAACCTCCAAATGCGGTGAACTATCGTATCAATGCAAATATTTTTTATCATTTACTTACTTTTTCATTGACATCGATTTGACTAGTAGTGAGCACAAAATTGCTATATCGTGGTAGATTATTCAGAAATTAATAAAAAAAAAATTGTTACATAGTGAGTATTGGAAATAAAACAGTAAAACTTCAGCTATCGAGTCACAATATGGGAATTTCTGGTAACGGAGATCTTTATTTTGTTAACAAAATTCAGGAATTCAAGATGACGGTTCCGATATGGCTGACGTGTGTTCTATCATTGATGGTCCGAATCTATTCAAAATTAGTATCTGGAGGTTTTTAGCGTGGCAGATTATGATTTCATTTAGCAAAATAGATGAGAAAATACCTGATTATTTCTTATGAGGTCATTCAAGATCAAAAGTATATTTCAAGAGACCAGACAATATTGCAGATTGAAAAGTTAGGATAACGGAAGAAATTAACAATCAACCCCTAAGGTCCTACAAAATGTTGTACGAGAATTCCAAGATTATTGTCATTTTGAACATTCAATTCAATTGAAAAATAAATTGAAAAATACTTCCTAAACATTACGTGACATTATTTCCTCCATTCTACGTAAAGTATCGAAATTTCACATTTTCAAAACAAATTTTCTCAGTTATGACTATCAAATTCGGAAAACTTAATATTTCTGAATAGAAAATTAAAACAAGTTGCCACACGACCCCACTTCTCATTCAAAATTTTTGAGGAAGTGCTTATAATTCAGAGGGGGTGCAAGAAGGGGGTAATATTTCTATACCGTGAATTGTTGAATTGACAATAAAATCGACCTGTTTCAGGTTCTCTCAAAAAAATACATAATAACGGTAAAAATTAATTTATTCCATACCAATGGACCGCACTGTATATAAATGATCGCGCATCCATTCATTCGAGTTAGTCGTTTCATTAGTTGGAGTATAGTACAGTTATGAAGAAGTGTCGTGCGAAGTATTCTGAACAGGGAATTGTGATTATCCTAGTGAATTATTGAGTTGTTTTGTGAAATGAAACATGCAGACTCGATCAAATGCCTTGACTATGTCCAACAGCAAAATGAGTGGACATATACCGTTGTTTAATGAAGTGATTGAGTTATTCCGTCAACCTCAAGGTCTGGAGCTCAGTTGAATGGGCTCTTCTGAATCCGAATCGTTCAGTTCCTAGGACATTCATGTCCTCCAATTCTTCCTCAAAGTTCAGCCGAACTGCAGGAATAACTGTTCTGCCTATCTGTGGGGATGTAGGATCCTGTCTTACTTCATGTATCATAATCACAGTGGCATGCTTCAACCTACGAGTTTATAGTGTATCACAGCCTCATCCAATAGAAGTTAAATTTCAATCCACTTGGGAACGAAATATGCAGTCTCTAGATACAAGCTGAACCTCTTTCAGTTCATCCCAGTATGCAAACGATTTTTCCAGGGACAAAGATCAACTACTAGCGCAATAATCACTGACAGAACTCGAATGTTCCAGTCCCAGGTGATTTTTCAGATCACCACACCGTCATGAACATTTGGTTTTAGACCACCATAAAACATTTTTACAATTGGAGCTGATACACCTTCTATTGGATTGGGCACCCTATTCCATTGTACATGCCTAGCATTCAAATCGCCTGCAATAATGATGGGTTGATCTGCTCTCAACAGAAGCATATCAATATTCGAAGAGTTAAATGCTGAAATTATCCCAGGAGGACCACTTTTCCCGTCTGTGAATGGATACCCACTCCTGCAATGCCATGAGTATCGTCGATGGAAATGCCAGATTGAGCGTGAGAAAACAACGCTATCCCAAAATGGTGGTGCCTTCACGACACCCAACTCGGTCATTCCGATACAACTGATAATTGGGGACTATATTTCCCTCGAAAGTGAGTCGCTTGAAGGGGAGCAATATCTATATTTTTCTCGTCAAAAAGTCCTGTAATTCCAACTTTTCCAATAGGAAGAAGCTATTGCAGTTCCCACTGACAATTCTGAGAAAATTTGGAAGATCATTTGGCTCAAAATAGAGTATTGTTGCGCCATTTCGGCGAACTGCGCAACCGATGCCACATTCGGTCCAAAGCAGATAGCATATCTTTGGGGTTGTTTGAAGAAATCTGAGTCGACTGCAAAGCAGTTTCTGCCACTTTCGATGCGTATATGACCCGCTCTTAGGTCTTGGGAGAGCCTGTCTGAAAGCCCCTCTTCTGATTTGTAGTGAGGGGCACCCTCCTAATAACATGGGGATATTGGCTATGTGAGGAGTGCTTAGTGGGGACAGTCAAATCGATCGCAGTACATGAGGTGGCAGAGATGTTAAACAGTATCGGGACTGTCAAATTTGTTTTGATAATTTTACGCTAATTCACGTCAAATACGTTGTGTTGTACAAATAAGGGAAAGAATAGTTTGGGTAAGTTTTATACTTTTCCAAAATCTGCCTGGAAGTTAGAGCAAAGAAAGAAATTGATAGCTGCTGTAAAAGCGATAAAGTGTGACAACCTCACTGAAACAATTTCATTTGCGCGATATTATAACTGGATAACTGGAAAAGTAACTGAAATGAATCCAGCTCAACTCAACAACAACGCCAGGTACTTACATTCGAATACGTTTTGTAGGATGTTAATTTCACTGAGGTTTTCCTAATAATATGGGCTTGTATTGAATAACTTCAGCCGGTAATTCTCAGTTCTTCAACATCTATCAAATGTGCCGAAGCTAATTCATTACTTTTCATCATCACAGTTTGAGGTTGGAAAGATATGTTTTATGCTTTCGAATCATGTTCCCATTATAAAATCCATTTGTTTAACTGACAAATATTATAAATTGTTCTTAGATATCGATTTTTCATATTTCTTGGAGTATTTCAGTTGATTTTGATAGAAATTATCAAAACATGGCTTGTCATCTAACTGTCCAGAAATGTTGCGTTCGCCACATAACCAATACTGAACATCCTCTGTAATCATCAGTATGCTCTCCACTGCAATAAGCATACTTTGCTTCTTCTGTACTTGGTTGGCAGTATCCGAATTGCTGGCAATAGTGACATATTCTGACAGTTGCCCTTCGCCGATTCGGTTGCGACCCTCTTCGCATTCATCTCATATATCCACAGGCTACGTGAGGAATTAATTAATGCCCCTGAAGGCTCCCCCAAACTTTTCCTCGATACGCAATTTCTGTGGAAAGGGAAGTTACTATCTTCAGAAATATGTATTCGATGATTCAGGGAAGATTTTGATTCCCTCTCGTATATTACGAGCGAGTTTATTCGATTTAATTTGATTTTGTATAATCAGAGAATCAATCAGATACCATTTATTTTTTATCTCTGATTAGCAAGCATGTTTTTTTGAATTCGTGAGTGGGGTGGCTGTGGAATTTGACTTATTTGGAAGAATATTTCAAATCCATATTCAAAATGACTTCGGATCCGGTAAATTTTTACATTTTCTGATGATATTCTGAATTACTTTCTCATTTCAACGTTTTGGCTCAAATTATGAGTCGCATCCAGAGGTTTACGGGGAAATTGATCCGTTCTTTACCTCTTTATATTTAGCAGGTTGTGATGAGAGTTTTCAGTAGAATCTTACTCGGCCTTTTCACGAATGCTTTGCTTCATCAGTTTATCAATAGCAAGAATTTTCAGTAGATCTTCACCGATTTTGTGAAAGAAGTTATCCAGCACTTCCAGGATGACTTCCCACGGCAAAGAGCAGATTCCTGAAAGCACATCCAGCTTCCTCCCTATCGTGGTTTTCTCTTCTGAAACTTCAATTTTGTTCTCTTTCTTGTTCAAAGAAGGATGAATGAAGGTAGGAGGTGTACTAATAATAGGTTTCACTTTTTCATTTACTTTTTCGGGAGCGAAAATTCAACGTTGTCAACTTATGGAGCATTGGATTGGGTTTAACCGACAAGGAGTAAATATACGCTCTGTGGCTCATGGCATACCCGAAGTATGACGCCTTCATTGTGCAAAATCCGATGTATTATGTATGTCATCTTGGACAACACCCCTCCTTGGTAGGTCAAAAATGTGACAGAAAAATTAAGTATTGAAGCAGATCCCAATCATTCGTTGAAAGACGGAATAAGAACCCATGGGGTGCTCTATTGAATTCTGTCCCTGTAAAGGTCGACAACTTGTAAATGAATAAATCTGTTCATCATTCCATATGTTTGGTTTCTTGGTCGAAGATTTGAGAACAGGATCATATATTCATGGGAAAAACACCAGCGATGCATATGAACTATAAAAAGGCTTGGACTAAGAAAAATCATTATCGGGGATGAAAATCGCAAAAACCAACCAATGGCGCGAAAACCCCCTCTTCATCGTTCCATTATTGAGAATTCGCCAAACGTTAGCTGGGAAGAACTCTTTTGAATATTCATGAATATCCGCAACCGCTTAACAAATATATCATAGACCTCACGCAGTTTGGTGCATTTGCATGATTTCATCAGTCCCATATAGTATTCAAAGTTTTAACTTCGAGAATACTTTGGGAGCGACTATGCTGTTCCAGGCACAATATCTGCCACAACCTGGCTAGGGTTAATCCTGGATTCATGAAAAGCATGAAATTGAGGATTAATTTGTCGAGTGAACCGTGATCATTTCGATGAAGGGAATTTGTTCATACCCGATCGGGTGAATGAAATGCTCTATTCAAATACTTTCAGTAGTTAACGAGGTATTCGAAAGAGGGGTGTCACTAGCTGTAGGAAGAACTTGCAAGACTCCGTTCGATATTATCGATACCTTTCGATGGCTCAACCAAATATCGTGAAGTATTATACATAATTTTGCATAAGCTAACATTGCACTTACTCAGATATATTATTTCAAAGGTCATGGAAAAAGCCATCAACATCGAGCTCATGAAATATCTGGAAGACTCAGGAATTGTCAACGATAGGCAATATGGCTTCCGCCATCAGAGATCAACTGGTGACCTGCTCGCTTACGTCTCACATATATGGCAGAAACTTTAGCTGTGGCATTAGATATCTCCAAGGCGTTCGATCGAGTTTGGCACCAGGGACTCCTCGCCAAGCTTCCGTCTTATGGCTTGCCCCCTCAGCTGTGTTCTCTGCTTGCTAGTTTTCTCTCAAACAGGTCTCTCCATGTAGTGGTCGATGGAGTTTCATCTGACACTCTACTCATAAATGCTGGTGTTCCGCAAGGATCCATTCTCGCACCAACACTATTTCTACTTCACATCAACGACCTGTTGAAAGCAACTTCATGTCCAGTACACAGCTTTGCCGATGATAGTACCCTCCATACCGCTTTCTCTTCCAGGGCCCCTATATCAGCCCGTGAAACCAGAAATGAACGAGGAAGACATGTTAATAATATAAATATGGACTTAGCAACAATTCTCGAATGGGGATCTAATAACTTGGTAGAATTCAATGCAAACAAAACACAAGCATGTCTTTTCTCTAGAAAAGCCGATCTCACTGTGCCTGACATAACTTTGTCAGGAGTAACCATACCACTGAAGCCATCCATATCGATGCTTGGTATTACTATCAGCAATAACCTTTCCTGGGAAAATCACGTGAGGTCCATTGCCAAAAGTGCATCCCAAAAACTTGGTTTTCTGTTTCGTGCCAAGAGCTATTTCACCCCCAGTCAGCTGCTTATGATCTATAAGGCACAGATCCGACCTGTCCTGGAATACTGTTCCCATATTTGGAGTGCGGCACTTAAACATATCCTGAGGCTATTGGATTCTGTCCAAAAAAGGGCAATTCGTCTCGTCGGTGATGCCTCGCTTACAAACTCGCTCACTTGTCTGGAACACCGTAGAAAAGTTGGCGATTTGTCTCTATTTTATAGATATTTTCATGGGCGATGCTCTTCTGAAATATCAACAATCGTTCCTGCTTTGGCAGTCTCTTCGAGATTAACCCGTCAAGTTCAGTCATCACACCCCTTCGTGGTCACTTTGGAGACCTGCAGTACATCACTTTCCAAAGACTCGTTCATCCAACGAACAGCGAGGCTTTGGAACTCATTGGCTAGAGAGGTGTTCCCCGAGGCATACAACCTTCAGAAATTTAAGAAGAACACCAACTCCTACCTTCTTTCCCTAGGTTCCCACGATGTTCTCTGAACATTACAGGATACCTTCATGGAAAAAAAAAAAAAAGTAGTAACGTGCATCGAAAAACTTTTACCAATCCGCAGTAGTACTCGCTTTTCTAAAACGTCAATTGAGAGACCAAATGAAGAATATTATTTTCCAGAGAGGCGAGTTCCAAAGAATGAAGAAATCTTTTTGATGGTATCCATTATATGATGAACAGAAAAACATACCTAAGCCCTCGGCAGCTCAACAACCAACCACTAATCAATGTCTCTCAATCATCACTTTCAAAGTATCCGCATGTCATGGAAATATTCTTGACTTTCCATTCTTTATGAAAAGTCGTTTGCTCATTAATTTGTGACCCTCAACATGACGAATGACCCAGGGGTGCGTGTAAGCTCCATAACTTCTTTCTATCCAAGCAATCGACTGGATTTTTTTCAACGATAGGTACGACAGTGAGGCACATCCTAAGGCCCGGTATTTTCACCTCCGGTTGTACTAGGAATAAATTAATCGATGGTTAGAATGTGCTTTTGCTTCATCAATAAACGTTTAACAAAATCATATTCTAACCATTGGTTAATTTATTCCTAGTATAACCTTAGGTGAAAATACCGGACACCAAAAATATTTCTATTTATTTACAGTAGGTAGTCCCAAAATAAAATACACAAGTGAGTTCTGTTCATTTAATCAGCAACACCCCATTCCGGTTACATTTTGGATTGGCCACTAAATTGTCGATATAAGGCATTTGGGGTTCTCAGACTTAGCTGCAATAGTTTTTGACATATGTCAATTTATGGCTCAAAACAGCATCGTGCACAGACCCACAGAAAAATTCATAACTTCAGGAGTATAGAAGATAACTTAACCAACTTTTCCACATCGATTCCTCAGGTTTCAGCATATGTTTTGAATTACAGGACAACACGGAGTCGATGTTCCATCGCCCACTACGATTTTTTGGAAATAACAACTAACAAATGGCAATAACTCGACATTTCCAAATGAAACACTGTATATTTCATTGCATCATTGCATGGCTTTTCATAGGAGCTTTTTGCCGATATCGGATTTATGAAGAGTCTACTTTGTGAAGTTTACGCGATTTTTTGCAAGAAATTTTATTGGTTTTTTTCAAAAAAAAAGGAATTAAGTGGGCTGCGGTCGTGAAATTTGACGTATCCGTGTACTTTCTTAATAATGAATTTAACTGGCAAAGAATCAGTCATTATGGTCTACTGTATTGGCGAAGCTGACAGAAATATTTCATTAGAAATCATAATCTACCATCAGAAACAAGATCTCCACGGCTGTCTCCATTTCAAAAGGTTAGAGATCGGTTTGAACTCACTGGTAGTGTGTCTTATACCAAAAGAAGAGATTGTTGGTGGTCGGATCAATGAGAAGAATGAGTTACAAGTTACAGAAAAATCCTCACTTAGCCACTAGGAAAATAGCAGTGGAAACGGATATTTCACAAAGTAGTGTGAACAGAATAATAGTGGAACATAAGTTTAACCCAGATCATCTGAACCTGCATCAAAAATTGTATTGTGCAGATTTTGCAAATAGAGTTGCGTTTTGTATTCGAATGAATGGCATGATTGACGAGGATTATAATACTTTAAACAAAATTATATTTTCTGATGAAGCAACGTTTAAGACCAACGGATCGGTCAACAGACAATGATATTCATTATTAAGCAATCGAAAATCCTCACTGTTGGAGGACTGTTGATCACCAATGGCGGAGAGGAGGAGGAATTATTGGAAATCACATTATGGGACCTTACTTTTTCGACAATGTGCCGAGTGGTGAAAGGTATTTACATTTTTATCGCGAACATCTTCCCAGTATGTTACAAGAAGCAGATTTGAGGACCAGAAGGACCATGTGGTTGCAACACGATGGTGCTGCAGTGCATAACCATAGAATGCGAGAATTTTTAGATCAATCCCATCCTAATCGTTGCATAGGAAGAGAAAGTATTATCCCTGGGCCGGAAAGAGTTTTCAGGGATGGTACAACAACTTCAGATGATATGAAAAACCGGATCACGGAAGCCTTCCATTCAACAGATGGAATAATGCTTGGTACAGGAACATTATCAATTTTGTTTTTGAAGAAGAAACTAATATAATTTTATCTAACAAACCTGTAAAAACTGTTAATAAATTATTTACAAAATTGAAGGATAAACTCCTGTGTGGGATAATACTGGAGTTGTCTACAAAATTAATTTTCGTGATGAAAACTATATTGGTGAAACATCAAGAAATCTAAAATCGAGAATTATTTCTCACAAAATCGATATTCGTTCAAGACCAAATGCTTGCACTTTATCACAACATGTAAATAGTACAGGATATTCAATTGATTTTACAAATATTTAATCTTAACTAAAGAAAGTAATTTATTAAAAAGATTTTATTTAGAAATGGTTTACATAAAAAAGAAAGAAATTCAATGAATAAAAAAACTTATTTTCAAAGTTTGAACATAATTATTCCAATATCTTAGATATTGAAACAAAATTGAATATAAAAAAAACATATATTCAATAATCCATCAATAACTTGAATCAACCTTTTACAAAAAATTTATAATCTATTTTATTACACCCTATATACATCTTTTATTTATAAACTTCATCTTGACTTTTCATATAATTTTTTTTTTTTTAAATATGTCCATCATTAGTTATACCATATTTTTCAGAGTGACTGAAGAAGAAATAAACTTATTTCGAAAGCTTTCACAAAAGTAAAAATAGAGTTTGATTAAAACATAGCTTCATCTCCACAAAATATTTACATTTTAAATAGTGTTCAAACAAATACTATGTCGAAACGTCGTTGAATGAAATTATACGAATTGACTGAATCAGACCTTCATTCCGAGAAATTGAGGAATATATATATATATATATATATATATATATATATATATATATATATATATATATATATATATATATATATTCCTCAATATATATATCAGGTTAAAAACACAAAATTAAAATTATGGAGTTTGAGACATATCTTACTTAACACAATATTGAAAGGTATACACTAAAATAATTAATTAAACACATTGATTTCGAAATATAACACGTTATTTAACACAATATGAAAATATCTGTAATATATATGAGTATTCACCTACAAATTATTTTATTTAAACTTCTGCGTTTGCATCGTACGAACGTTATTGTAGGTGTGTTACTTCGATGTTATCGAACGTGGTTTGTCTTTCATGCATTTCTACTCTTTTCATAACTACACTGGATTGTTCAGATTGAGTTATAGTATATGAGCCTGACTGCATTTTGGCAGCATGTAAAGATCAGTTTTCGTTATTACTACTATAATCGAAGTTAAAAAAGGTTGGTATAAATCTGGCATAAGTTTTTGATATAATTTCTATTGTAAATGCTGTTGGGTCTTTTGGAATATGAATCATTTCAAGGAATGTTCTTACTCTTGGGTTCCTTTTTTTGTCAAAATTTCAACGTTGTTAGTGTCAAATTTATGTTGATGTTCGTTTTCGTGTTTGGATAAGGCTGTAATATCAGTATTTGAGTACTTGTGGGCTTGTATTCGTTTTATCAAATATTGTTTTGTTTGACCTATGTAAGTACATTGACAGTCTTTACATGGTATTCCATATACTGTATGAGTATGTTCGTTTTATGGTATTTCTATTTTTAATTTCTAATAAATGGTCTTATCCGTATTTTGCAATCGGTGTGATATTTTGTGTTTTTCCATTGTTTTATATATTTTATTCGATAATTTGTCTATGTATGGTAAAGGTATGTATATTGTTGTTTTCTTTTTTTATTATCATTTTTATTATAGGTTTCATGTATTCTTTTTTATTGTTTTTTCTGCAAAGTGGCTGGGGTAATTATTTTCTGTCAAAATATTCTCGATAATTTTTATATTACTTTTCCTGAATTTTGGGTGAGCAAGCTTCATATATAATAACCATTTTTTGTAACTTAGGGGTGCGTTTGACGATTTGTGTAACGATTTGATGCATTTGGTTTAATAATCCAGTTTGTGAAAATGTTTTCAGAATTGTCGTGTATTATTGTTGTATCAAGAAAGTTTATTTTTCTATTGTAAATTTCAATCTAGGGTGATGTTATTCAATTTTTCAAGAAATTGAAGAAATATATATATATATATATATATATATATATATATATATATATATACTAGCTGACCCGACAGACGTTGTCCTGTCCAAATTTCTATGTTCCCTGAAATGTTTTTCCCGAAAACTCTCTCCACGTAAATTTCTTTTTTTCTATGTTTTCTTTTGTTGACTCCTTCCGCTTCCTGTTGTCCCGTTATCCCGTTTTCCTGTCATCCCATTTTTTTCATCCCGTTATCCCGTTTTCCCGTTATCCCCTTATCCTGTCATCCCGTTATCCCGTTTTCCCGTTTCTTCGTTATCCCGTTATTCCCGTTATCCCGTTATCCTGTTATACCATTCTTTCATGATCCCGTTATCCCGTTTTCCCCTTATCCCCTTATCCTGTCATCCCGTTTTCCCGTTTTTCCGTTATCCCGTTATTCCCGTTATCCCGTTTTCCTGTTACCCCGATTTTTCTTTATCTCGTTATCCCGTTCTCAATTTATCGTACTACAATTATTATATTCGATTGCCATCTTGCAACCCTATTGCGGATCTGTGGATAAAATGAAAAAAAAAATCGCGATGGAAAAATAGGGGTTGATCGTAGAAGGGTGAAAATTTAGGGTTGTATGTATTATAAAAAATTAAAAATGAAATTTTATCTAAAAAATAAAATAAAGGGGTGGACCACCCTTAACATTTAGGAGGATGAAAAATAAATGTTGTCCGATTCGCAGACCTAACCGATATGCACACAAAATTTCATGAGAATCGGTCGAGCCATTTCGGAGGAGTTTAATTACAAACACCGTTTCACGAGAATTTTATATAGTAGATACAGTTTCCGCCTCGCTCTATGGGCATTGAATACTAATTTATGACTATCGTTATATCCTCCGATCGTAAATTTTCTACTTTTGAAATAGGAATTCAAATTACTCAATAGGACCAAAAGCGAAATACCTCATAACCACAAAATTCTCTGGAGGGTTTAGATGAAAATGTGATTTTCTCATCCAGTTTCATATCAAGTATAACTTGAAATATTTGCACCCAATCTGTTTACATCCTGTATATAAAAAAGGTTGAGTTTATTCATTATCTTTCTAAAACATTATCGAGCATAGTGAGAAGGATGGGATATGGATATGTTTGAAAATATGAACAGGATGATCCAAAAAACGAAAACAGTTCAATACGAAATCTGCATTCAACCAATGTACCATACTTCATCTCTTGAATTATCATCCAATTTATTTCGCATTCTTATTTTTTTCAAATCATATTTGAGATATAAAATCTTCGACATCTTTACTCAATTACAATTTCTGTTGTTCCAGAGCTACGATCACAAATCATTAGACTTCTGGTCATTAAAGAAGTCGATTCTCAACACACTCTTGCAGGCAGTGAAAGCCATCAAAGGCGGCGTGATCGCCGTCAAAGGACAGCTCATCAAAGGTAGTGGAAAGCTCATATCTGGCAGTGGAAAACTCATAAGTTACAAAGGGGATGCAATCACAAATCTCGGTAAAAACATCGCAACTTCCGCAGTTTTGGTTCCATATCACGGCCACCATTCGTCCGGACACAAAGGTAAGAATTGCATATTTCGTTATATTGTACTAAATAGTGCCGTACCAAAAAAAAATCCATATCCTTAGATAATTTGACCAATTATTGTTAGAAATCAATAGTCGACTCTTCTGGTATTCTCAAAATGAATACAACAAATTAGCAAGATACGTTGTTTCATACGATACCAACAGGCGCGGATCCAGGATTTCGTTCAGGGGGGGAGGGGGGTAGGTGGGCATTTTTTGTGTAATAACTTATTTTTCGAATTTTTTTCTTAAGAATATAGAAACCCATAATGCAGATGCTGTGAAGAAATACAGTTGAATTTGAATGGTGCTCTGTCTTTAGAAATATGAGGTAAAATCGCATGGTTGTAGGCATTAAAAAAAAATATTTTAATTTGAAATAATGTAGGTAACCAGATATATTGATATCAAAATAATAGTTATTCTTAACTTGAATATCAAACTCCAATCTCTTCTTTGCAAATGGTGTAATAACTTTCTGGGTATCAATAGAAATATGCCTATGGATGTGCATGAGGGCAACACCGAGAAGGCGGTTTTCTGTCATGGTTAATGTAAGTAAGTAGTGAGCGATTCATTGAATAATATACAAACAGTATTTAAACAGTAGTAACAGATATTTTATTACAATAACACTATATTAAAAGTAATTTATTTTTATTTTTGGATTTAAGATTCAAAACTTATAGTTCATTTTCAATTTGTTCCAGAAACGAAGACATGAAGCTTCTCAAATTCTGTGATCCTTTCACATTTTTTGGTAGCTTACTAAATTCAATCCAGGCCTTTGAAAAATAGAGAATTTATACAGTTCTTTGATTTTGGAATTCATTTTTCGACCTTGTCACATAGCCATGAATGGGATACATGCAACGATAATACTCGACAAAATTATCAAAAAATAATCGTGCTTGTTGGTTGATTGTTGGCGCGCAACGAAGTAAACTCTGTTTTATCTGTATTCTCAAGTGCGCGAGAGAAATGAGTCGCGGGGGAAAACAAAACGCATAAAAATTAAAACATATAGTGTGTGGTGGCGTGGAATCTACGAACATAAACTTTTTTTATTATAGTGATGCGTTAATAACGACTCTAGTAAATAAAGTGATGTCCTAATGACGATTTCAAAATTTTGAAATCGGGTAAAAAACTTGCTTCGGTCGTGCGTCAGGGTGGGGGACAATTGCGCCCATTGCACGCCCTCCCCTCTCTATCCGCACCTGGATACCGAATAACTCTTAAACCATGTACATGTACAGTCTTTCAAGGTGAACAACCTTCATCGTAGTCCTGAGGCTGCGCTGGATTCTGTAAACCACGTCGTTGATCCGCTTCTTCACCTCGTACGGTCCTTCCCAAACCGGTGTCAGTTTAGAAGATAAGCTTTTCTTCCTACGTGGATCGTACAGACAAACCTGGTCGCCCTCTTCAAAGCCTCCTGAATTAGCTTTCAAATCATAACCAGCTCTTCCGAGCTGTTTCGTTGATTCTCAGCAGGCCATCCCTGGGTGAATCTGCATAGTCATGTCCACCTCTTGGGTGCTTGGTGATCCGAACACACAGGGCAATCGAAATTACTTCCGAAGATAATGCTTACCTCAGCTTGGTTGAATCGTGGACGGCTGCTTCGTATATGCCATCAGAAATAGTGGAAGATGTTGATGTTTTCCACTACATTGGAAAGATGGACTTCCATAGATTGGTCGAGTCTTTCAACCATGGTTCTGATCTTGTTACCCATCAACTCGTGAACTTTCTTGACTTCTACTCAAAATGTCTTCCTTGTTCGGAATGTAGTTCCATCCGTATTCCGAATCTTGAAATCATGTTGTCCACCAATGAACTGGCTACTCTGGATATTTCCTGGTCGGGAATGGCATGAGCATCCACCCATTTGCTGCAATAGCCCATGGCAACGGGAATGTATGGAATGTATTTGTTGCCATCGTCCGTCAAAGGAAAGGGTCTACTCCAGATGGCCTCCTGATTTTCCTTCGTGAATTTTCTTCAAGATTTCACTTACCCCTTCCTGGACTAAACCAATTGGAGAAATGATGACCTCCTGACTCCACTACCCTCTTGTGTAGTCCATTCGCATCACCATGCAGTTTTCATTGTTCATAGTCTTCCGACGGTCATAGTCTTCCGACGGTCTCATTGGTATATTATCTCCACTCGTAGGATGAAATTGGATGTAAGTGGTATCACATTTCTGGTTCTAGGATACTGCTGCGAACCAGGAAAACTGACGCACCAGTGTCTCTTTTTTTCACCTTTCCTCTGATGGTCGAACTATCAGTTGTATTTCTGATTTTGTTGACGTGGAAGATCCCTTCGTTATCCCTTGCCAAAATGCGCGTCGATATGCTGGCTGATTTTAATTTTTCTGGTATTTATACGAGGACTCCATAGATGGTGCCATCGTCGTACGGGAGTTATAATGGAGGGGTGTCCTGGCATGATGACAAGCGTGGTGGTACCTTCACTTTGCAGTCTCTCTAAAAATGTCCACTCCTACCATATCTAAAGCAGTTTCCTAACAAATGGTTTGTAGCGCTGTCATTCCTGTATTTCAGTTTTTCCAATATTCTGAGCATCTATGTTCTTGTGTCCCCCCTTTTATTTTTTCCTGAGGTGGCTCTTCGGTCGATACCGCTCCCACTTTCGGCTCCAAAGTATTGAAAGCCGCTACTACTTCCAGGAACGAACCAAAGCATCACTACATTCCTCGAAATATGTTAATCTCAGGATCCTTTGTATTTCAATGTCCCTCAATCCATCAATCAATACCTGCCCATCAATTTTACTTCTATATCCTCGGGGGCTTCTGGATAGGAGAACTGTATAAGTCTCATGATGCCTGCTCCAAATTGCTGCAGACTTCTACTTGATTTCTGTACTCGTGTTATTGGCTGTGCTCGATACAGTTGTTCTCTATGTTAGTCACCGTATCTCAAATCTGAAGCAGATATGGTCTATAACATTGTCGAAGTAGATCCCCCCAGTCAATCTACTATAAGCGCAGTGGCCTTTTTTCATCGTCCTATCCACCAGCTGTTGCCGCAGCTTCAAATAGCGATGAAGACACCATGGTGACAGTCCATCAAAAGTCGGTGGTATCACGGAATTGTGTGATTTGGCAACTTTCTTTTCTAGCTTTTTCAAATATTGCATAGTTGTATCATGAACCACCCGCACTTCTTTCTTTGCTTCTTGTCGTACTGCAGTAACTTGTTTTCTTCCTTCTTCCTCGTACTGTATCAACTTCTTCCTTCAGTACTCTTTCTTCAGTCCTGCGATTTGTCCTTGGTTTTCTGTACAATCAGCATTATTTCTTTGTTCCTCCATAATTTTCCGGAAATTTTCCTGCATCTGTTTATTTTACTTTTTTTTTTCTCTATTCCGTATCCTTCAGTTTTCCTCTCTGTCAGGGTTATTTCTCTTTATCCCGACGTTTCTCCTCCTCCTGTCAACGTTTTTCATTCTCTTGTTTTTGTTCGGCAACTTACTGCTTGATAATTTCCATTGTGGCCTCCATCTCGTCGTAGGATGTATCTCTCGTATTCACCATCAACTGTCCTCGAATAGTCATCAAATACCCTCAAGTAGTCACCAAAATCCCACTTCTGACACCAACTGTTACAGAACTGGGTTCGCTTTCATAGAAATACTCCGGTAATTTTAATGTCCGTTTATTCCACATCTAACACAACGCAATAATACACTCTGATAACTCAATATTCGATCGCACTGTACCAAATAATTCTCCTTGACTTCGCTGATATGAATTACTTTATTTCTCTGTAAAACAATATTCAAAAACTGCCGCTTCCATGATTCGCACGTCTTATATATCTCGTTCCTGCCTTTTCGAATCTTCTTGAAAACATTGGGATCATTCGATGAGTTAATCGGAATTCTCAGACGGACTGGTTGAAGAATCTAGGTCAACGGACGTAAACAACTTTTCGCTTGTGGCAACCAACGCAGGGGTGTACTCTTCATATTCTGTTATTTTCGTAACAATACATACTCGATAAGCGCAAATAGTTCTGATGATAATATCGATGTTACAGAAATTGAATTTGGTGGAAATATATTCTGTAATCTACCTGTATCACAGTTTTCAACATTGATGTTATTTATATTCATGTCAACAACAATATAGTCAATTTTCATTGAGAATTTCGAGTTTCATTTTTATTAGGAAAAATACAATTTGGCAGTACATGAATGAAAATACCCACACCACCTCTTTGTTTTCAGGAAAAATAAATAGTTTATAATTGTTGAAACTGCAATAAACTCGTTTCTTCGTAATATTTCCGAAACAACAATTATATCTGACTTGCAATCATTAATTATGATTCCAAGTTCATCAATTTTGTTTTTAATTGATTCAGCATTCATGTATATTATATTTATAGAATCATCAGATTTGGAGAGGACTTTGGAATTGTCTGGAATTTCTCAACCTTTGTATTCATTTCAGTTACTGAAATCAATCTTAAACGTTTTTTGTTCAAAGAATGTTAGCCTTGTCATGCTTCCAATTCATTTCGCCAACCCTGGACCCAGGCGTGAGTAGAAGTTTTGTAAATATATCAGTCATTAGAAGGAAATTCGATGAGCCTTTCACAATTTTATTGTTCAATTGACATGAAGAAATATTTTTTGTGCAATCGCACGTGAAATGAGTATTTCGCGTTCTCAACACAGTCCGCGGAATTCAATTTCGCGGCCGTTACTTATAGCAACGGCCGCCAAACTAAACGTCACTTCCAAATTTGACATTTTTAAAATACGACAATGTCAAGGATCATTTTACATTCTGTTTGTCACACCAAATAACATTTTACGTACTGCCGTTCAGAATTTTCAGGTATCGAAACGGAAAACGCCAAGTTTACAATACTTCTTAGCTCTAGAGGAGTGCAAAATACTAGAATATCACTATCAGTATCAGACATATTTGCGTTTTGTCAAGAACTGCCCAAATGGTTTGTATATATTCAACCATATCATTTCCATAGCAACGCTGCGACTTTGTTAACTAAATTGAACTGCTGTTGATTTTAAAGCAATCATATATTTATTTGCAATTGTCTAGTTTAATAATTTTGACGGTTGCACGAAAAATAGTGTGTATGCCATGACCGCGAAACTTTTCAGCAACCTCAAGATTATCCTGCCTCGGCCGCAAGCGGTCTCGGCGATAACTTTTCTTTCGGTACGCTAAAAGTATTTCGCGGCCTTGGCATACAAATAACGATTCATGCAATTCCACGCGAAGTGAGTATTTCGCGTTTTCAACACAGTCCGCGGAATTTAATTTCGCAGCCGTTACCCTTAGCAACGGCCGCCAAACCAAACGTCACTTCCAAATTTGACATTTATAAAATATGGTAATGACAAGGATTATTTTTTATTGAATACAGCATTAATTTTGAAACGAACAACAAATACAAATTTATATTATTTTTCAGGTATTAAAACGGAAAGCGCCGAGTTTTAGCTAGATACTAAAATATCACTATCAGTATCAGTCATATTTGCGTTTTGTTAAGAACTGGCAAAATATTTTGTATATATTCAAACATATCATTTTCATAGCAACACTGTGACTTTGTTAATTAAATTGAACTGCTGTTGATTTTGAAGCAATAATATATTTATTTGTAATTATCTAGTTTAATAATTTTGACGATTGCACAAAAAATAGTGTGTATACCATGGCCGCGAAACTTTTTAGCGACTTCAAGATTATCATGCCTCGGCCGCAAGCGGCCTCGGCGATAACTTTTTTTTCGGTACGCTAAAAAGTTATTTCGCGGCCTTGGCATACAAATAACTATTCTCTAAGCGTATCCGAAAAGAAAATGCATCAGAAAATCAGTCGTTGAAAGCTTTTTCATTCGGTTTGTAATCTCACTTGATATATCTATTTAAATAGTTGACGTTTCGGGAAAATGTTATAAACCATGTCAAGGGAAAATACAATTGTTTTGATAACATATTAAAGAAGTTCTTCTCAACAAACCACCTCAAGGCATTGGCTCACGAACAGATATCTCTCATAGTCCAAGATCCCAGAGCCGACAAACCTATGTCATTTTAGCAAAGCTGAAATTTCAAGTATGAATATTGTGACATGTAGTTGAGAACGTATGCGTACTTGCTAGTTAAAGGGGCCCTTTACAGGTAGCAGGTACAAAAGTACATAAAAAACTTTCTCACTTACGTTGAAGTATGGTAATGCTTTTGACAATTGATATCGTCCAGTTAGCCGAGCGGTATTCATAAGCTCTGGATCTCAAAAGTTAGCAGGGTTCGAATCCCCACGCCTGACGATTTTTTTATGTTTTCCATCGAAATTGAGAAATGATTTGTTTTTTTTTTATTTGAATATTCGTCCCAAAACAAATAATTTCTCAATTTCGAAGTTAAAAAAAATCGTCAGGCGTGGGGATTCGAACCATCGCTAACTTTTGAGATCCAGAGCTTAAATCTGGCACCTTAGACTGCTCGGCTAACTGGACGATATTAATTGTCAAAAGCATTACCATACTTGAACGTAATTGACAACGTTTTTTAAGTACTTTTGTACCTACAACCTGTAAAAAGGGCCGCTTTCAAGCAAGACGCATACGTTCTCAACCATATCACACTATTCATACTTAAAATTTCAGCTTTGTTAAAATGACGTAGGTTTGCCGGCTCTGGGATCCTACTCTATAAGTGTTGATTTGCTCCAATCCGAAGGACCGTATTGAAATTTCACTATCAAAAATGACATTAGCGAGACTGATCAAAACATGGATTGCAGATAGTATTTAAGATATTTTCAAAGAATCGCAACTTCCAAACCGTTGGGTTCTAGAAGTTATACCGATGGAATGGAATATTACGGTACTGACGTCATACCAGCTGCAAGCTACTGAAAATTTGAATTTTGAAGCAGAACTAGACGTTCCATCTCATCCTCCAAAATGTATATTGCATCATATTTTATTATTTCTCATATTTTGTTGCAGATTATGGTTATTCAGAAACACATTACTCAGCTCCTAGTGCGCCAGAAGAAATATATCATGGATACCCGTCTGCTTCTGGCGGTGATTATCATGTACCTGAACATTACCCCCCACCACATCATGGAGGTGAGTACCAGTTTGGGATTATTAAAAAATATAGAATATGCATTTTTGGATCCAGAATTATATCACCTGTTTTGTTCTTCCATCATACAGGGTGTTGATTAATGGATGATTTTATGAGAATGTCCAACGGCTTGGCTCTCGAAATGCAGAGTGATGAATTATTTCTTTTAAGTGCTGGAATAGTTATTATTTGTGGGGAGAACACGGATTTGATCTACTTCACACGAAATTTTTTAAACTCAATCGAAAATTTGAAAAAACTCTTTCAGATATTGTGGAATTTAAACAAAAGTTGCTTTCAGATTCAAGTTATTATTTATCGTCTTTTCAATGTCAAAAAACTCAATTCCGTAAAATGAAATGTTGCAGGGCAGATTTGTTCCTCTTATTCTGAAAATGACGGAAAATAATATATAAGTAAAATGAATCATGGTATAGTGTTTCAAGAGCATTTTTTTCCTTCACCTACAAAATTGCAGCAAGGTTTTATGCTACGAAATATATTTCCAGTGAGAATTCTGTTTCAGAACCTTTTTCTCAATATGCGATTTCAATGAAGGACGCGCTCAAAGATACCAGGAGAATTGCTATCAACATGTCTCTTGTATGCAATTCTTCAGATCTTTTCCGCTCTGAACTGGAGTTTGGTACACAATTTTAGATACCATAAAGAAATAATTCAAGTGTATTCAGGTCGGGTGGTCGATGATATGATCCATCACGTCCGACTTGGTTACGGCTTAATTTTCTTCCAAATACTGACGTGTAGCTAAATAAAGTTGCTGGAGCCCCATTTTGCATGTACCAAATGCGATAATTATCTTCAGTGGGACCTGCTATCTCAATAAACATTTTTGTTTATAGAATACGTAAATATTCTATCACCTATCTTAAGTTTATTAAGTTTAGTAGTGTAATGTATTTGTCAAATTATTCATACCTATAGAGCATGGTTTAGACGTCATTTGAAAAATCATAATTGAAAAATATAAGTGAAAGCTAACAGGGAAGAGTTGTTGAAGATGGGAGATCACCAAGGAGTGTCTCAAATGATTTTCATTAGAAATTTAGATGAAAACTGGAAACTCTGGATGCAGAAAGTCCTTGTGCGTTTGTTTCGGTCTTCGGTCTTCGTTATTACTAGCCAACATGCGCACTGATATGCTGGTATCTATCCGAGGGCTCTTTGGATGATCTTGTCCTCGCAGGTGATTCAAAACGTGGGATATCGTGGCAGGTGATGACAAGCGTGATGGTTTCCTCACTATGCAATGCCTCTTGAAATATCCGTTCCCACCACATCTGAAGCAGTTTCTTCTTGATTGGTTATTATACGTCCATGGTTATTACCGCTGCTATTCCTTGTTTCTGGGTTTCAATTTTTCTAATATTCTACTCAACTTTCAATCGTTGGATTTGCGGTAATTCGGTCGGAATGTCGAATAAAACCAATTTTTAAATTGTCGACGTTTCGAAACTTTATTGTTTCATTCTCAAGACTCTGAAGTACAAAAACAAGAACATACAATTAAAATGAGATTCTAGAATGTGTTTTTTTTTTTGGTAAAAACAGAATAAATTAAGTAAAATTGCATCGTTAAAAAAAACAATATTTAAAAACACTTCGATCACATTACAGAAAACAACACTGATGAGTACTTACATTTAGGATGGCTTTCCAAGTTTGAAAAGGGTGAAATAAATAATTTCGACATAAAATATAAATAGATACTCAGTTCATGAAATACGTTAACACAGACATGAAGTAAAGGAACAATGAACGGTCGGTGAATCATGTTTTTATAATGTAAAAAAGGCTCATGAAAGAAATGAGTATTGGAATCGGAAAAAGCCGTTCAATAAAGATCTAGGATTAATGTTTTGTCTTTTCTATTAGATTGAAATATGAAGTGTGTAGGTTTTCAATATCGGACCTTTTGTTAACACATTTTGTTCCATGTTTTGTATTTCGATCATTTCGTTCAAGAGTCTTTTTTTTAATCGTCTGTTGTCCTATAATACTGGCTGAATTAAAGTCGAAAGTATGAAGTGATGATTCACAGTGCTCTGCAAGGCTAGTGGGGTTTTTGATAGTTTCAAGCGGGTTGTGTATATTTTTAACTATCAGAAACCCCACTAGCCTTGCAGAGCACTGTAAATCATCACATCATTCTTTCGACTTCAATTCCTACCTCGCGGAAACTCTAGGACCAATATTTATAATTTTTCTAGAGGGTTGAAAATACGGCCGAAAACGGGAACTCTCGCTTGCGTAAGCTCCGCCCACTTCGGATCTTTGATAAAAAAATATTATTTAAACTTACTAAATATGAAAATTAAGAACTGAAAAAATTCAGGCACCTACAGAATAGATCAATGAACAATAATCCGCCGATCAAAAATTTTTATCGCGATTTTTCAATTAGTTATCCATTAATTAATTAACAATTTTTTGTAGCACGAACATCAACATTGAAAGTGCGATAATTGTTAAACTATAAATCTGGATTTTTTCCTTTCATGGAGCTATTTTACAAAGGCTATAGAATAAATTCCGTTGGAAAAATTAAAAATTGTTAATTTTCACTTTGTTATTAACAATTACTTAAGTTAAAAATTATCAACCTCGATTAAACATTGAAAAACATATTTTTTTCATAATATTGCTATTGGTCCGTTTTCTTATAATCATAAGGTACTTAAAAATGATTTTTAATAATTTTTTTCCCATATTGTTTAAAAAATTGTTATAAACATTTCTTCTTCTTTTTGGATATTTTTTCAAATTTCAAAAATTTTAAATACTTTTTGAGATATTCGCGAAAAACCAAACCCCTTTTTTCACTGAATTGTTTATAACTTTTGTAATTTTTGCAAGCGCTACTCCAAATGTTTCAAAAAGTTTCTAGATGCAATGACGAATTGAATGACACCTCGATCATAATTTTCCGAGGCGAATAAAAAATGTTGAGCTAAAAGGCACATGTTGACTAGAGTATATGTCATCCCGAATGAACACGAAAGCTGTATTATTTTTAGTAGTTCCCTTTTAGAAAATAATGTAATTTTTCGACTTTCTTAGTTAACAAAGGTAGTTTGAGAATTGGTAATTGGACAATATTAAACATCTGCCTCCGTGGCGCAATTGGCTAGCGCGTTCGGCTGTTAACCGAAAGGTTGGTGGTTCGAGCCCACCCGGGGGCGATATTTTTTTTAGTTTTTTTATGATTTTCTTTTTTTATAATTTCATTGATGCGATGGTCGCTTTATGTACACCCTTTTCATTATTTCAAACATATCAATCTGATTTATAACAGGTTAAAATAGTCAAAAAACAGATTTCTAACTCCGAAAGAAATATTTTCAATATTTTTCCATCATTGCAAAGTGAAATCACTACTACCTACTATAGAAAATGTGTTTCCCAATTCCTCCGGTCATCCTGATAATCATGGAAGCGTGAAATAGATTTTACAAAAAATTGCTTCATTTTTACCGGTTTTTTCAATTTCCGGAAAATATTTCTTTCAATATTCAAATAGGAATGTTACTTTTTTCAACACGAATACCTTCCAAGAGGATATCTTGAACGATGAAAGATACTGACTAAAGTTCATCTTTCAGTCGCAGAAAATTCCACATCTGATTTAATGAACACTCTGTTCATAATTTCAAACAAACTATTTCATTGACAAATTCTTAGTTTTATTCCAATTTTAGTGGGAGCTAATTTCCAATATATTTTTTTTCATGTGATAGGTATTGTAAATATATCAAAAACATTTTTGTTCACTGCAAAACGTATTCGATTGTTGTGCGATTAGGGAAATTAAATAAATTCCTCTGTGAAGATTGTTCCACTTTACGAAGTGGAAAGTTATCGTCCTAAATACTCTCTTGAGTGTTGTTTTATTCATCGAATTCTATTGGAACTCATTCCCTCTTCATAGTGAAACAAGGAACGGCACTACCTAATTTCATTAAAGTATGAAGGTTTTGGGGATTGACGAGGAAATAAACTTTCACGTTGGAATTCGAGTTCATATATCCCTGTTGATTTTCTCCTCTGTAGAGTTAATATGTCTGAATTTTTGTTGTCTCAGATTTGGTAGTCCTGATTGAGTATATAATAATTGTTGAGAAAATGAAATTGCAAAAGAGGAATCAATGCATTCTATAAACTATTATTATGAAATTTGAAATGAGCTATAAGAGCAGGAAGTAACAACTTACATAACGAATTATATTAACTATAGTAGGAATAAATAAAAAAAAAATGTTGAAAAGGGAAACATTCGCAATTGAATATTGAATGGAAATATTTTCTGTGAATTGAATAATCCACGATAAAAATTAAGTTATTTTTTATGAATGTCTATCAGAAAACAACTACTTTCCCGGCTAAAGCCACGCTGGACATTGAACTACATCTGATGTAGGTATTTTTGTATTATTAAAATTCTTCCACTTTCGAGCGAATTCAAGACAAGGTATTATGATAATTAGGATTCGATAATGTTATAGAAGTCAATGGTGTTCAACTCATACAGTAAAGAAACAGGTATATAAAAAATATATGTATGTCTGCCTATGTATTTGTTGTCGCTGCTTGTTGATCTGAGTTAAATTCGATTTGTTTTTTTGTCAGCGAAAATCTCCAGTAGATTTTTTTATATTTGCAACTTTATAATTGTTGTTACTTGGGAAAAAATTATAAATTGTCACAAACATTTGTTTTGCAGTTTCTACAAGAATAGTCTTTTATGGCTTTTATATGCCATGTCTTGTTAGCCAGAAAAAATGGATGAGTGTTTCTTCACAATCCAATAATAGCTGAATGTCTCTCAAAAGTTATAAGAGTATTAATAGAAGTGGCACTATCAATCAAATCAATAGACACTAGATTATTGCCTCTTGCCTTGTTTGAGACAAGAGGGTGTTTTTCTCTGGAATAAATCAAGACGAGACAAGAGAATGGGTCTCTCGAGACAAGACAAGATAATAGACAAGGTAATGCGAGAGAATAACGTCACATTGAGAATTCAGGAAGAAATGGTTGAGCTGGTTTTGGGGACGAATACTACCCCGATGATGCATCAATGTCATAACTATTCTTGGTCGACTTTGAAAGCGGAAATTCTATATTCAACCAGTATGTTTGTATATTTCATCGAAAGCTATCCAACCAATTTGAATAGTGATACTACAGACCCAGAGAAATATCTTCGCCTATTTGAATGTTTTTATATGAACTGGGGCAGTCAGTAGTATGTATGTCAGCGATTATCATTCAACCGATTCAAATGCAACTTAATGTATAGTGATCCTAAAGACCAAGTGAATCAACTTCAATTTTGATGAGTATTCAGTGAAATCTGGATAAATTTAAAACATCTGGAAATACCACCAGGTGAATGTTCGCCGAAGATGGAATGCGATGTCTACACAACCTTTTACTTTGATGTTTACCAAAAAGAGAGTTATTGTTATACCTAATTATCTGGACAAATTTCATGGTATTTGGTTATTAGCCTTCTTACTGAGTTTATCGGGTTTATTGACAAATGTTAGTTTTTATTATAAGTAATAGTTTCTTCTGTACAGCGTATTATTTGGAAAAATAATGGCTTCCAGTATATGAAGCAATATAAGAGAACCACATACCGTGTAGTTTCAGTTATAAAATATCCATAATGTTTTCTACTGCATCGAGTATACGATCACTACGTGTTCTTTCCCTCGTCTTTTTGTACCATTCTACCTAATAGCATTTGGGACGTAGCCACATACAGTAGACGCCTTTTAATTAGGCAAGAAGGTTGGATGGGCACATCACCGATTTCGCCCCCTCCTATGTAGACAGCGGTGTGTACGGTGTATGTTAATTTGATTTGTTCTCTAGTGCAATAAACTGTAATGGCAAATAAATTCAAATAACTACGAACCAATAGAATGATAGTTTGCGCCGACTTTCGCCAGGATAAATGAATATTACTGTACCTTACTACTATATTTCCATCACATTGAGCTTTATCGTTAGTAATTAGCATATCGTGATATCTCCGAATGGAAAACAAATCCAGCGGGACAAATATTTCAACCTACCGGCTCAAGTTACTACGTGAATAGTAAACACTTCTACTGAACCATTGGTACGGGGTTGCCACTTTTTACCCGTCTTCGACACATCCGAAAAGGAAGGGTAATAATTTTAGCAGCCTATGTATGTTTGTATTTACGAATGTTCCACCGTAGCGTCTAAACTACTCATCCGATTTTGAGAATGAGGTGTCATACAATTCGTTATTACATAAGCTACATTTAATACGAATTGAATCAAAATGGCGGATGTTACATAAAAAAAATGGAGGTCTGATTCTTTATGCTATCGTATCGAGTGGGATTCCAAATGAAAGAGGAGAAAATTTAGAGTTCATATATATAATATAGTGCAATATTTAATATAAATAATGATTCTAGCAGTCTATGTAAGTTTGTATTTACGAATGTTCCACCGTAGCGCCTAAACTACTCATCCGATTTTGATAAATGAGATATCAATCGATTCGTTATTATGATCTGGGTAACATAACCTTTTTATACGAATGAACTCAATATGACGGATGTTACATACAAAAAGTGACCGTCTCTGAAATTTGTTTTGTGCTATCGTATCGAGCAGGAAGTCAAATGAAAGAAGAGACAATTCCGGGTAAATAATAATGATATGAATATATCAAATATATAAAAATATACCAAGCCCCAGAAAAAAAAATTATACTATATTTCAGCATCTATGCATACTACTAGCGCTTTCTTTCGGCAGTTCTGAATACCAATCGTGTAAAAACAACAGAATGACTACCCCTCCTCTTTCGTGTTTCTGTTTCCATCAGATATACATTAATTTTAGAATATCACATATTATAAAAATCTAATAAAATCGAATGCTGCCCGAACTGGTCAGGCGCGTGGGGGCAGACGTCGTTGACGGTGGCGTAGGTAATAGTGCGGATTTTAAATATTTTTTAATTTTGTACTGCCATTCATGCACATTGAATTATTCCATAATTATGTATCTTCATTTCTAAGTAAAATAACTTATAATATGGTAAAGGTTCTACTTCATTCTATTCCGTATACTGAACAATTGTTTTATCATGTCCTAGTCTAGATTGTTTAATTATTGAGTATCTCATCTACTCACGCTAACATATCGTTCTTCATTTTGTTGTCGTATCAAAGAAAGATCATAGGTATAATTTTCATCCAGGGATCATTATTCAAACGATTTGAAGGCAACTTTCTGTTTGGTGATCCTAAAGACGCAGATAATATTTTATAATAGTGATTTCCTATCATTATATATATATATATATATATATATATATATATATATGGGGTGACTCAGCTGCATACTATATGAACGATTTGAGATTTGAATGCAACTTGTCGGTATTCCTACACAAAAAAATCTGATTCTCTATTCGACCTGTATGAAAATTAAAAAAACAGTTCCATAAATTTGAAAATGCACAAAATAATATAATTGATAGCGAGACGTTTACCTACTACAACCTCTCACTATTTTAAACTGTACGTATGCTAATTGTTATATTACAAAAACCTACTATCCATTCGGCATGTCATAACCTTGCTGTATATTTGGATATTTACTGAATGAAATTAAAATTCATATTTATTCAATATTTGCAGAATTCAGCAACAAAAGAAAATTAGATTACGAAATAGTATTGGTTCACGTTACTACTTCCGACGATGAGACGTGTACCTTCACGTTTGTACATTATCGAATTGTTTACTCGCTGGCTCCTGCTTTTTCGAAAACTAAGGCCGTACCTGATTGGACATCCATCGCGTGAGCGTGCGTCCGGCGATGGTCGGTCGCGTCGCGTGTTGATCACGCGATGAAAATGGGTGTCCTAATAGCGAACGCCTATTCGTGCGATCAATCGTCGTCGGTCCAATCAACACACCATCGCGCGACCACCTAAGTGCACAGTTGTTGTTTTTCAAGTTCCTGTTTTCATACTGAAATGTCTTCTAGAATAGAAGATGCAGAATTCTGGAGAGAAAATGTATATTTTTCATAAAAAAAAAATTATTCATCGATTACGAGTAGAGGCTATAAATTATAGTTGAAATTAACAACTATCACGTTTTTTAGAATTAAAATACGAAACAAAATGAATCAAAAAATGACTTTAATTTTTTTGCAACAATTATATTGAGAAAAATATATTGAAATTATGGAAAAAAAACTGTCTTTTGAAATGAACACGAAGGGAGACGGGAAGCATATTTTTAACCGACGAAATCAAAAAGAAGGAGGTTCTCTAGTCGACGCGTATATTTTATTTTTATTTTTCTTATGTATGATCACGCATAATTTTTCACAGAGCAGTTCGATTCCGATTAATCTTTTTTCATTGGATAGCGTGTACTTCAAAAAAATGTATCCCTATGGGTAGCAAAATGGAGGATATTGATCGTTCACCCTCCGAATTTTGGTGCGTTAACCGATTCTATCAGGCATAATTTTGTAGTGGGTTTTCCGATTGGGATGATTCTTTTTTTATTGGATAGGATATAGCTCATAGTTGATCATATTCCAATTTGGAATGGAATGATCCACCCCTATGGGTAGAAAATAGGAGAGGATTGATTTTTCACTAGTGAACATTGGCACACATATGTAGTTGACATTGACAGATCCTCCTACATCCGTCACAATAATTACATTCTATGAAAGAATAGAATTATAAATGATAAGTGATAAAATCAACCAACCAGAACGTTCAAAAGTTATCTATATCATATAACAATAAATAGGTAAAGTAGATAATCATATTATTCAACACTTAATAGTTGAAGTAAGTATTTTAGAAGTAATCTAAAATTAAGTAGGTAGTAATTAGTAGATTCCAGCCACAAAAAATCGGAAAATTAAAACTTTTCAACATAATATTAAACCGACGAAAAAATCAACTGAAGAGCAAAAAATTATAAAAAAAAAAACCTTTTACAAAACAAGCTTTTATTCAATTACCCTAAAAAGTACAAAATAATTGCTTTGGATGTGTGACTTAGGTTATTCCGTGAGTTATAGATTCAAGAGCTTGTCGCGCAAAGTTTTCATTTCGAATACAGATGCGACAAGCTTTTGAATCTATAACTCACGGAATAACCTACGTCACACATCCAAAGCAATTATTTTGTACTTTTTAGGGTATTTGATGAAAGCTTGTTTTTGCAAAGGTTTTTTTTTAATTATTTTACTTTGTGCTTTTCAGTAACTACGCCTTGATCTATGCCTTTTTGTTAAAGTCGTTTCTATGAGGCCTTTTTCCTGTAAGTTCTGAGCTATCTAGTTCTTCAACGAGGAGACCATCTAAAGATTAACTCGTCCGTCATCCTGGAGCTCCCATCTTCAATTTATGAATTTTGACAAAAAATCAATAATCTTCGACTAAATTCATAATCTCCGACCCCAAAAACCCCTAACACCCACATACCAATTTTGAATCGAATCGGACCATAATTACAAAACTCGTTCGCCATCTTGGAGCCGCCATCTTGAATTTGTGAATTTTGACAAAAAATTCATAATCTCCCACCCCGAAAACCCCCACATACCAATTTTGAATAGAATTGGACCATGATCACAGAAATCGTCGAACATCTTGGAGCCGCCATTTTGATTTCATGAATTTTGTCAAAAAATTCATAATCTTCGACCCTGAAAATCCCCACATACCAATTTTGAATCGAATCGGACTATAAACACAAATCTCGTCCGCCATCTTGGAGCCGCCATTTTGTTTTTGTTTCTCTCTAACAAATGCATAATGCATTGTCACGGGAACTATGAACACCTGCCAAATTTAACGTGAATCGAACAACTAGACGTGGGTTAAAATAAACCTTCTTGTCTTAATGATAATTGAGCTACTAAACTAATGTGAGTAACTGATTTTGAGTCGGCGCCAAACAAACTAGCTATTGAATTAGGTAAAGCGTAAAATTATGGCAGCGAGATGCACAGCGGCGTTTTGATTACTTCTTCAAAGTAATATAATAATCTTCGATAATTGTTTGTTTGGCGCCGACTCAAAATTATTTACTCACATTAGTTTAGTAGCTCAATTATCATTAAGACTAAGAAGGTTTATTTTATTTTTTTCTTCTCAGATGAATTTTTCGTCGGTTTAATTTTTTGTTAAAAAGTTTTTTCATATTTTATAGAAAACATTAACACTGAAAATAAAAAGTTTTTGTTTACCCAAGTGTTTCAATAATTACAAAAGTAATTAATTCGTGATTTGTTCATTTGACGTGGAATCATCTGCGACTGGAAGATGAACTTTAGTCACTATCTTCCATCGTTCAAGATAACCTCTTGGGAGGTATTCATGTAGAAAAAGGAAACATTCTCAATTGAATATTGAATAGAAATATTTTTCTGGAAATTAAACTACGACGATAATGAACTTACTTCTTATAATAAATTTAAAAAAAAAGAGTATTTTCTTTTGAGTTAGGGTCCTTTCACAATAATTAGCGGATGTAGTTCAATGTCAATCCTACGTCATATTCAGAATATCAGTAGCGAAGATAGTATCAATATATATATATATATATATATATATATATATATATATATATATATATATATATATATATAGAGATGTACACGGTCATTGTGAATCCCATGAAGCATATGAACGAGACGCAGTTTAGCCCGGAGTAACCTTGTTAGTCCCGATATCGGGCTCAACAAAGTATCACCCTGTATCTCTTCACTGGGTGATCAGAATTGAATGCAGGACATTTCCCCACGTTTTAGATCGGGACACACAATATACCATTTCCATAACCAACATACGCGATATAGTTCTTTGGTTCGAACTGTAGGGGGCGCTTTCCGTATATAGGGATATACACTGCAGAATCATATACTTCTTTGTAGAGCCCACAAACTTTTGTATCTTTGTGTAGCCCTAAATTTGGCAACATCGCAATTGCTGCCTTCATGAATGTAATATATATGAATTGCTGGATCCGTGATCTGTCCTAGCGCAAGGAGTAGCTCATAGTTCAATATAAAAAATATATATTTATTGTTCATTTTTCAGATTAGGGAATTTGAGTTTGAAATAGTTACGATATTTGAAGATATATTTACCAATTATTTTTCTAAGGGGAATTTTGTGTGATCAAACCATCTACATGAAGGATGGTTGGAAAAAAGTACAAAATAACCAATATTGGCTTGAAAGCCTTATTCTTCAGTTTTCATCGTAGATTTAATTTTTGTGCATCAAACGATAAAAATACATTCACACTGATGTAAACTAGATAGGGAAGACAGTCTACCAAGAATATTAGGCAAATATAATTTCCAACTGAGGAGCGATATAATGATTTCAACCATCGTGAAGATTGGATATCGAAAATCTCAACCATTTTTTAAGGCAAAGAAACTTTTTTATTGACTTCCTTGGAATGCAATTTTGCGGTCGTTTTAAAGTTAAATTAATAGAACTCTTCATGGTTTTTTTTAACAAATCCACTTACATTAATTGATAAAGAAGGGGGAAGGAAAGAACAGTTCACCTATACAGAATAGGTTGAACCAACCGAAATCATCACATTCAATTCAAGCCCAGATGAGTATGTTGAAGAACGATATTTTGCATTGAACCCAGGGAATACTCTCATTAGTTCTAAATTGCGTAAAAATACATATACATAAAGTTGCGGTACATTAATTTATTTTTTCAATCTTAGAAAGCTGCAACATCGACAATATTGAAGTAATAATTCAACAATATGCATCTTTTTGTTGGTAATTCAAAGATCTGGTTGAATGTTCAGTGGTACCTTATGGGTACCATTGAAAGAATTATTTGTTCTCTACAAAATCTGATTTTGTAATACTTGATTGAGATTATCCCCTATATTATTTGGATATTAAAAAATATTAATATCGGGAGGGTGCTTAGAGATCGATTGTGAATAAATTAAAATACAAGTAGTATATATTTCGTCCAATTAAATTTAAATATGCAGAAATATTTGATGGAAAAAAGTATATCGGAGAAGCTAGTTTCAGGAACAACTAGAGATAACAAAATTGAGCTTCTCAGAAAAGTAGGCAATTGTTTTTTTGTGCATGTTTTTCGACCATAGATATCTTTTTATATGGGGAACGAATCAGAACCAGCAAAAACTGAACTATTCGCTGATAAGTACTCAATATTTTTTTGGGGTATTCCAATCACATGAAACCATCAATTTACTTGGCATAAAAACAAAAAATCTATATTTTCACAATTATTATTTTCATGAAAACATCTAGAACAATCAACGGCAAATTTTATGAGCAGCAGTTCGTATAGTGATATTTTTTTCTTCTATCGGAAAGTTTTTAGTATCTTTTGAGTATTGATATCAATAAAATATAAAAAAAATCAATTTTATATTTAATATATGAGATATTGAAATTGTTATTCCTTCTCTTCCCGCTAAGGAAGCGATCGACTATACAAAAAGCCTGAACAAACAATTGGATGAGAGATTGGTCATCTTATTTTTACTCTATATTTGACCCTGAATGGAAGGAACATTATGTTCTCATGAAGTTCTGAGCGGTGCTATTTCATGAATTATAAAAATAATGTATATTATGACGAATAAGATTCAGTCGTGCAGAAATACTTCCCGAAAACTCGGACCTGAAACAGTAATAGGTATGTTTCTTTGTAGAGGAGAAAAAAACAAGGAGTTGAATATTCCAGTTTCTGATGAAGGTACAGATTTGTTTTTGATTCTCAAATCTTTCAGAGAATTTTTTATCTATTGATATTTCATTGCAAAATTTTGGAGAAATATTCGTTCGGGAAAACTTGAAATTATCGAAAAAACAGTTTTGGTTCAATATTTTTTCCTCCGAATCATTTGCCGAATGATAATGAAAAACCTTATTGAAAAAAATAAATATATATCACTCTATTGCCTGTTGCTTGAAGGAACTCCTTCATTGACTTTCATAATTTGACTCTATAGTTAGATCATTTAATATTTTTTCTTACTTGATTTCCCCTGAATGAGTTCATTATTGGAGTATATTAAAAAATAATCAGCACAGATAATTTTCGAACAAAAATCTTATATGAAATGAGTTTTCGAGTTGAGTGTTATGATTTTTTTATCATATACTTCTTCAAGAATAATGTTTGATGCGATCTTAGACACTAATGAAAATGGTAATTTTTGGTGGTGGCACTTTTTTCTTACAAATTTAAATTGTGTTAATATTGTTTTGCTCAATATTGTACACACAGTGGAAAAACTTATTTATAGTTATGATATTTTTGAACCCGTCAAATGAGAGAGTCACCTGAATAAAAAACACATTCATTAAAAAACACATTTATTGAATTTAACATTATAAAAACAATTCAGAATGAAATAAAATATTGATTTGTTTGAAAATATGAACAGGATGTTCATAAAAGCAAGTGTTGAATCATCTGCGACTGAAAGATAAACTTAAGTCACTATCTTCCATCGTTCAAAATAACCTCTTGTGAGGTATTCATGTTGAAAAGAGAAATATTCTCAATTGAATATTCAATAGAAATATTTTTCTGTGAATAAAAAAATCCACGATAAAAAATAAGTTATTTTTTGTGAATGACTTGTGTTTTCTACAACTACTTCCCCGGCTAAAGCCACACTGGACATTGAACTACATCTGATAGATATCCTGCGAAGACCCTAACTCAAAAGAAAAAATCTGAAATTGAAAATTTGCTTTTTCATTGAGATGATAATTTGATTTTCTATTCCAGTCTTGATTAGGAACTGATTGAGATGAATGGGGCGGAGAAGAATGTTTTCCAAAAGAGAGTACTCACCAGAAATCATTTGTAACATTGACGCAAGAGAGGCATCGCGTTCACTAGATCTTCAATACATTTTTGTCGACGAAAATCTATTTCACGCTTCCACGATCATCAGAAAGACCGGAAGAAATGGGAAATACATTTTTAGAAGCAACCTCACTTTGCAAAGATGGAAAGTTAGAAACATTCCTTTCGGAGAGACACTTTGAAATCAGTATTTTTTGACATTATAACCTGTCATGGGGTATGATAGATTGATTTGTTTGAAAATATGAACAGGATGTTCATAAAATTAGATATGGAATCATCTGCGACTAGAAGATAAACTTTAGTCACTATCTTCCATTGTTCAAGATAATTGTGGGGTACTCATGTTGAAAAGGGAAACACTCTCAATTGAATATTGAATGGAAATATTTTTCTGTGAATAGAAAAATCCACGATAAAAATTAAGTTATTTTTTGTGAATGTCTAATAGAAAACAACTACATCCCCGGCTGAAACCACGCTCGGCATTAAACTACATCTGATAGATATTCTGAAAAGAAAAAATCTGAAATTTAAAATTTGCTTTTTTATTCAGATAATTATTTGATTTTCCATTCCAGTCTTAATTAAGAACTCATATAGATAAATGAGGCAAAAAAGAATGACTTCCAAAAGAGAGTACTCACCAGAAATCCTTTGTTGCATTGATGCAAGAAAGGCATCGCATTTACTAGGTCTTCAATACATTTTTGTTGACGAAAATCTATTTCATGCTTTCACGATCATCAGGAAGACGGAAGAAATGGGAAACACATTTCTTAGAAGCAATCTCACATTCAAACCTGTCATGGGGTATGATAGATTAATTTGCTTGAAAATATGAACAGGATGTTCATAAAATCAGATGTGGAATCATCTGCGACTGAAAGATAAACTTAAGTCACTATCTTCAATCGTTTTGTAGTGCAAGAGCTGATGATTATTTTTCCAAATTATTTGAGCAATATGCAGACTCATGTAAAGAAGTGAAGGATAGGTATATAGGAGTGTACCCTCGTGGAATATGCAAGGAAAAATGCTCTGTTTGCCTAGTCTGATCAATATTCAATTAATTTATGTTTTATCGAAGGTAATGTCATATGTGCTAGGGGTTTAATCGCTAATTTATTTTTAAATTCTCGAGAAAGCATTTCGGCTGGAAATGTTACTGACTGCAATTTGCGGTCTTATTATCTGGCCGCAAATTGCGCGAGTTAAATTTCCCAGAGACAAAATGCTTGAGGGAAAATTTCAAAGATTTCACGATAAAATCCTCTAGAACGAATGATATTTGATGAGAATATTTCCCAAATAACATTTGAAACTGGATAAAACTATCATAATCCTTGTTATATTTGAATTTTCAACGGGGAAAATTACAACAATTCTCATCGTTCCAAAATTGAAGGAATCGTGTGTCCGTTTCTGAATGCTCGACCCCGACAATGTGGCCATTCCATAGTTATCTTTGGCCAATCTATCTTTCAAATAATTGATTTGAGAATATCAAAATTCATTCAGCTATTTTTAGATTCGTAAATAAAAATATATTTTCTCAAAGAACTGTGCTATTCGTTCATTTTTATTGCATACTTGGGAGTGTTTATCCTCCAATACACTGAACATTGATATATGTTAATAATCAAATTCCAATTTGTATGATCCTAACTTGAAAAGTAACGAAACTCCCATAGAAATTTCCAACCCACTATATCACCCCTTTAGGGGTTGAATTTCGGGAAACACTGAAACACGTATTTATGTATTTGTAACAAAGACCTATAATTTCATTTTAAACTCCACTTAAAAAAACTAACCCTTTAACCTTTTTTTAATTTTAAAACCAAAATTTGTGATTTTTATTTACAAAGATAAGCCCAAATACCAATTTTCTTGACTCTTACTTCAAAACTTTTTCTTCTCTCCCCCCCCCCCTCTAAGGATAGAATAAGAATACACTGAGGTTTATATGAAAAACTTCATAATTCTCACATATCTAGTTTCTCCAGATACGAGAGTTTTCTTGATTCAGAATTATATTCTTCTGGAGCTGAAAAAGTATCTCACTCGATGTTCCATGGTGTGAGACTACTGATCGACTTTCCAATATTTCTCAGTTTCTCTGCAGATATTTCCATATAACCATTACTCGTCTCGCAGCTACTCAGGTCGGAAAATTCAACTTCGTCACCTGAACCTGACGAAAAATCCACATTTTTGGAGCTATCAGGTTTTCTCATACAATAATCAACCTGATAATACAAAAAAAATATACTCATCAACTTCAAAGCGAGTCGCTTATTATTGAACATAAACATTATACTGAATATGAATTATGTGCTCAACTTTTTGCCTTTTCTCAAGTTATAATTTTGAAGGGTCATCGCCACAATCTGTTTACCTCTGCTGGGCATTTCTGCAAGTCACCGCACCGCACGCTCACTGATCTGAAATCCCCAATAAATATTTTGAACTGAAAACCGCGCGAGGCAGTAGAGGCAACGCCGCCGGGACACACAGAGGCCATTTCAATATAGGCAATATACGTTTGGGATTCATAGCGTAGTGAAAGAATAATTGGCTCTACAACGTTTCAATGGAGTATACAAATTTTTAAATATTGAGAATTGTTACCCCTCTAAGTGTGCTTCGACGGAAAATGATGGAATGATGTCATTGCACTGAAATATACTCTTCGCGCATTCTGAAAAGTGTGGGTTCAAGAGCGACCCGTTCATTTGGTGGGCTTCACAAACTACCGTGTACAACTATATATATATATATATATATATATATATATATATATATATATATATATATATATATATATATTGTATTGAAGGTGTATTGAATACCTGAATTGATACCAGGCCAAAACCAGTTCCAGTTCACAGATAATTTGGAAACAGAGAGCTTTTATCATGGAGCCGAATAATAAATCAAAATATTCTATTATTTATATTTGGCAATTAACCTGAATCACTGAAAATAGGCTAACTATCCAATGTAGGAGACTCAAGTAGGTACCTCTATCATTCCTATCATCATGACTTACGTTATCTTCATTCTCAAATCATATGATAATCGAACAAGCAATGCATCTTCCTTCTTTGGGATAATTAAGAGTTCAGGAAGGTATCGCAAATTCAACGAACCTGTAATTGAAAAAGCTGAAATTTAGTTTCTAATATATTCCACTCGGCCCTTTAAATTCCACTCGGGCATCACTATAACAACTAGAAGATGACCAAAGAGTGGGCATGACAATATTCACAACATAATCCGTATTCCGTTTCCATACTGAATTAAGTTATTTCACAGAGTATTACTTTAGATCATGCTATCGTAGTGATAGCCATGATAAATACTTCTTCATAATCTCTTCTACTACAAACTGAATATGAAATTAGTCACAAAACCCGTCATTCTAGATCATAAAATATGTGGTCCCGGTACTAGTCGTTCGAGCATTTCACTCGGTAGTGTATTTGAGTGATGAGTGATTTGAATCTTTCGACAATTAGCTTCACTTGGTGAATGACGTGTTTAGAGTCAGAAAAATATATTTCTCATTCAAATCTTTAGCACGATTCAACTTGTTAGATATTTAAAAAACCTTTTGGAAATAAAAAGTGTATCATAACCTCCTTCAACTAGAAAAAAAATCAGATAATAGCAAAGATGAAAAAATATGGGAACATTCAAAAGATGTCAGAACCTCCAGCTTTGGAGAAAAGTGGAGACAGTCCAAAAGGGTCATTCAATAATTTCAACAGATTGTTAATGTTCAAGAGGAATAGGTACAGCCTCTTCCGAAAATTGTGTGGTGATTGCTCAAATTCTCGTTTTCTATAAATTTTGTCTCTTAAAGTTCTTACTCGAATCTGATATGGTTGAGTTGAAAAACAGCTATAGCTGACACTACGCCTTTTCATCGTTCACCTTCCGTCCATTAATTAATACTGTTGAATTTTTCCTTTGTTATATGTGGAATTTGAAATGATGAATAAAGCCGCTTTATTATTATTATTATTTATTATATTATATTCTGTTGTTACTCAATGCTGCATCGGCTGAATTTTAGTGTATTCTTGATGATTCCCTAAACGAGAATGGATTCTTTTCTAAATATAAACGCAAGAGTTCCTTCGTAGGGTTCATAATATTTATAATTCACTTAGCAAACTCTGCATCATTACTATAACAAGCAATTGACTTATGAGGTGAGCGAATAAATCATTCTTGCCCTTACATCAAACATTTCATGGAAGTTGTAATCCATCACAATTATGCTCAGCGGCCGCTTGTATTTAATAGTTATAATAACAGTAGAAATGTTCTGCCCGTTTTTCATTTACCATTATTAATTTATTTATAATATGGGAAGTTCTAAAAGTTTCACCTCGCTTTTGCGTTTAATCTGGCTACAAGTACAAATAGAGAGTTGCTATTCAGTGGTAATTTGTTGTTACTTCATCAACTGTAGAATATATCCAGACAGTACACAGTATATCTTGGCTTTACGTATATAGCCCCAAGTCGCTTTACAATCTACAACTGCTACGCTTCCGGAAAATATTATATCCATGACTTGGGGGTACACTGAGAGAAATCAGCAATTCGATCAGAACTAACAAGTAGAAACTCTCAATGGGAAGGAAACTTGACCATCGGTAATCAAAGAATAATCCCATATGTGAAAAACAAGACTTGACTCCACTGAATAATAGCGACAACTAGCCTCAGGACCAACGTAATCGACTGGCAAGTGAGTGAAAAGGAGACTTTGAAGGACCACAACTTTATAATTTTCGATAAAGTAGAGGATAAACGACTTCCCATAAATGAGTAGGCGGCCAAAGACTGGCAATTGTAGAAGCTGGATCGGCAGTGCAATCCTAGACATGGAAAATGTGAAAGCCATAACGACTGTAAAAAGCTTCTCAAGGAATTTAGTCAACATATATAATCAATCAATGCCAAAGAGAAAACCAGTCAATAGTTGAAAACCAGTTTACCGGTGGACCGAAGAAATAATAGCGGAACTCCACGAAGATTGTTTTCGAAAACGAAGAAATACAAATAGGGTAAGAAAATGCCTAGAAACTGCATCAAAAGGCAAAAAAAGTCAGCTGAGAAAATGTAGATGAGGATACCTGGGCAGATGGCTACAAAAAGTTAACTTTGGGCGTGAAAAATCCATTCCATAGCGCATCCCGGCAACTGACTCTAGATGAACTGAGAAAGAAGGAAATTGATAAGAGCCTAGTGAGCATCATAGCTTCCTACCTGTCCGAGAGGCATGTAATATTAGAGATAAAAGGTATTGATAGAACTAGAGAAGTATTACCACCGGGGTTCCACAGGAGTCAGTTCTAGGATCTACCTCGTGAAATGTTGTTTACGAAGACCTGTTGAGAATAGAACTACTCAATGCTACTACACTGATAGGCTTCGTGGATGATATTGTCATGGTAGAAACATAGGTGAACATCGCAAACACAGCACTTGTGAGAATTATTAATTTGATTGGAAGCAGAAAATTATAGTTAGCGCCTAAAAAAACCGGAGGCAATTTTCCGCTCTAGAAAAACAAAAATAGCCCCAATAGAGTGAAGTTCAGAGCACTATAGTGAAGCTTGGCAATGCAACCAAGTTCGTGTCTGGCATTAAACTTACGTTTATTGAACATGTAAATGTACTTGTAGAAAAACAGAAGAAACTGGTATGAAAGGAGCAAGCTTATCATGAAGGTGCAAAGGATTTAGAGGCAAATGTGCATCAGGATATGCAGTACTTGCAGAACCATATCGGCAGAGTCATAGCAGGGGTACATCGGATAAAACTCTGCATTGAAAAAAAAGAAGGAGAACTATCAGCCAAGAAGCGAAGGGAGAGCAACATTGTGCCAGGAAACTTGAAGAACTGGAATCTATGGACGAAGGACTAATAACGGAAATTGGGCCATGGATAAACAGATCTCACGGAGAAATAGATTATTATCTCTCACAGGCACTTTCAGGATGCTTCCGGAAATATCTATATGAGAGGAAAATCAGAGTCAGGTAAATGCTTTCACTGCATAGAATCGGACGACGTAGAACACACACATTTTTAGTTCCCTAGATGGCATAAAGAGATAAATGAATGCGAAAGACAAACAGAAAAGGTATTCATCGCAGAAAAAAAAATGGGAAGCCTAGGTACATCTGAGAAAAAATGGAACTATGCATTTACTGGGCTATTCAATAATCTTGGAAAGTATTCTCAACAGTGATATGAGTCGAAGCTTTGATGGATAATCAATATCACTTTTGGGAGAAGAAATGACCACAGTTGTTTTGGAAAAAGCTGAAAGAAAACAGTTGAATTTATTTTGAAAAGAGCCCATAACTAGGTGGGGTTAGTTCTAAATTGAGCGGAAAGAATGGTAATCTACACCACAATAAAAACTCATTTATTTCTATCGACGAAATAGGAGATGCATTATTAAAAAGGGGAGTTATGCGTGTGTGAGTGTGTGTTGATTATGGCTCTCGCGCGTAATAATCTATTATATTTTTACTTGATTTTGGGTGACTTTAAATTAATCCACTCCTTGAAACAGATTCCTACTTCACCCGTCTTCACTTTATTATATTTATATGATCTTCAATGTGCTTTTTTTCTTCTAAAAAAATTATTTACCTTTTCAATTCAAGCCTTCTCAAAGAGACATCTTCTGTACGTACACCTTTTTCTCATATATAAAGTAATCTAGTCAGGAACCTCTTTATCTAATCAGTAGATATTACAACTTTGTTTGTTAATGTTAGTGCTGTCATGATTAATATTGTAGTAAGTTTTAGATTATTTTACACATATTTCCCCTAAGTTAATTTTAGATTGCCTGATAATGACATAGTATCTTGTCTACATGCATGCCTATTTCTTCAATGGAATTTTATGCCTTTTTATTGTGGAGCAGACTACCACTCTTTATACTCAATCGAATAAATATTTTTTTTGTTCATTATGTCTTCTACAACTATGTTTAATTTACCTATGCTATAAATCTTCCATTATGACTGTTTGAGCGATAATAATTCCATCGCTCAATCTATCACAGGAATATATTGACGATTGATTGTCGAAGATGAGGAGGAATTTTCTCCAAATATGTGAAATCAAGGAACAATTTGCAAGAATTCGGTGTTTTTCACCCTGGAATTGAGTAAAAAATTAATTCTGATAATTCGAATATAAATTGGAATATATACTTATTTTAAATTTTCAAATATATGATAACTGCGCTAGAGTTGGTGGATGTGCATTTCAAACTGAGAAATAAACGATTAGTAGAAACATGCCTCTGTAGAATGCATGCATCTCGACTATTTGGTTTGTTAATAGGTTACTATGACTTATGATACTATCAGATGGTTTATGTGTTAAGAATGTTTTATCAGCGAAGAATATATTTTTTAAATTTTTTTCAATCTGACAATTTGGTAGTGAATTCGGTAAGATTGCGAACAATAACATGTACATGTACGTACAACTTGTGATTCCATAAGTTTTACGTCATTTCGTGTACTATCTAGTCTTTATTAATTACCGAACTCTCCATTTTCATTTCAAGTAAAAGTAAAACTGTCCCAGTTTAATCGTGATGTAGCAAAAACCTGTTTTATATTAATGGTTGTATGCAAAATGTACACCCAGTAAAAATGTTACTTTCATCGAAGCGCAGCGAACCTTCTCAAGTGTGGCATCGAAAACATTTTAGTGCACTCCCAATTGTAATAATCAACTGAATCAGATAGTATGAAAATACTTTCCTAGCAGTTTCGAAGTTGTTCACGGTTGGTTTCCTCTAATAGGTACTCTCATGCTCGATCCAAAATCTTCAGTCTAACACATAACTAGTCATAATATTCGTACCGGGTGAGCAAAATCGCCAAATTCCTTCATGTTCCGGCCGCTGAAGCTCGAAGGGATATAAATCTGGTCCTCAGAAATTTTTATGAAAAATGACAAAAGAAAGTTTATCAGTCAGTGGAAGATGATAAGAACTCCAGTCTGATCTGTAATTTTGTTGATATTCGAAGGAAGAAATTGGGCGGAAGCCATTGCCGAACATGTCGGGTGGCAGCCTTTCGTAAAAAAAATATTCCAGAAATTATTATAACTTACTGTTCGGCATTTCGTTATTATCCCTAATTATTCACTACAACTCAAAACAATACGGTCGCCAAACATTTTGGTTCGCTAGGAGCCAGTTACACCTGCGCACTTCCGTATTTCTGGTGTCATTATGTGTGACATCATAGCTCACTGTTCGACGTCAATTTTATATTATAACAAATATGAAATGAAATAAAAGTTTAAAATATATGCCGAACAAATTAACCGGACATACATTTGTCATAAACAATAAAATGCAAACATTGTAAACAAATCATACTGTACCGTTCGGCGATCGTCTTTTATGACTAAATTCATCATATTTCATCAAACAATGTAACCCCCGAACAAAATGATCAGCTATGTTATTCGTAATTACTAAGGAAAGTTTGCATCAATATCATTTTATTGAATTGGATAAGCAGCTAGTTACTTCATGTTTACTAGCTTCGGAAAATTACTTTGCACATATTTAAAAATAAATTAAGGTGTGCCGAACAAAAAATGCAACTGCCGAAAATGTATGTTATTAAGGGGGGCTCCCTCACCTATGCACTTATGTCTGATGGAGGTGACATTTTAACATCATGACCTACTGTTCGACGTTTGTTGAGTGCCTTTTATTACAGTAGATAAATCGTAAAGCCAAATTAGTCGCTTACACCAAATCTACATAAATAAAAATGAATTGCTCTGTTCGTTGGTGAGCGCATAGCTCAAGAACGGCTAGACCGATTTGGCTATTTTTTTCTTTAATTTGTAATGGCTCCGAATAAGGTTTTTAAGGGACAGAAAAATTAAAAAAGTTGCCCGAAAAATTGGAAAATTCAGGAAAATGTTTTTTTCTACGTGATTTTTGTATAACTCAAGACTATTACTAACGATTGGAACGATGGATATGCGTTAACTTTTTTTTGTTTTGTTCGTTATGGTCCGGAAAATTTTGGGAAAAAAGCAAATACAAAGGAAAGTCGGAAAATTCGACAAACTGCAAAAATCATAATTTTTTTATGCACTCTCTATCATAGCTGATGATAGGAACGACATATTTGATTGATTCTTTTTTTTTAGTTGACTCTCCACTAGATAGCGCTGCAGCGCATTATTTTCATACTGTTCAACCGATCGTCATGAAATTGGTATAAGCAGATATTTGAATACGGATAATATTTTGCGCTATCCATTTTGCTATAACTCGCATAACGGGATAATGGGAAAACGGGATAACGGGATAACGGGAAACGGTTCAATGGGATAACTACGGGTTAACGGAAAACGGGTTAACTGGAAACGAATTAACGGGATGGGTTGAGCGGAAACGGGTTAGCGAAATAACAGGAAACGGAATAATGGAAAGCAGGATAACGGAAAACAGGATAACGGAAAACCGGATAACGGAAGCGGAAATCGTCACAGGGATAATCTTAATGGTATAACACAAGAAAAAACAGAAAGAAAACAAGTTCTACGTGGACGAAGTCTCGGGTACCAGCTAGTTTTATAATATAATTGTTGCAACCCCAAAGAAGTCAATATTAAAATTTAACTTTACTCTAACGATCGTCACTATATACAACGACGATTAATATAAAATGTCATAAAAAATGTGACCTGTCGAATAATAGGATAGGAGCATTACAAAATACCAATTGAAATACGTGTAATTAATGAAAAAAACTCATAGAAGAATATGAAAATGATACCCATATGGAAAAACTCACAAAATTATCATTTCCATTACAAATTATATTCATTTGAGTTTCGTCCTCGCTTCCATCGGACATTCTACAATCACACTTTTTGTTTAACCGACCGACTCCATTCTCGATTCAGGTTCAAAGGTGGAGTCTGCCTTTACGCTAAGGCTAACCTTTCATGCCAGCGTGAAGAGAGTTTGGAACCGAAAGACTTTGATGGGATGTGGTTCAAGCTTACCTATACTGATGACTCAAACCCTTGGACTAAGTTCCCTTCAACTAAGAAATCATCAATGTTGTTGGAGGATTGTCAACACTTACATACCGAATACCGCAAGAAGAACATTCATCCGATAAGACCTATGGTTTGACGAAAGAAACTGTCATTCCCTAGCTGCCAAACACCGTCCATGTGGTACATTGGCCCTGGAACGATTTCAGGCAAAGCATATACACATCGGCAAACTGCATCGTTTGAAAAATCCGGGGCCCTAAACCTGGAGAAAACCCAGAGCAAAGGCAGAAATATGTCAGAAGAGCTTAGGGAAAGGGATATGCAAAGAGACAATAGAATGCTCAAAAGATGCCCACAATGCCAAAATAAGATCAAAACTTGCTGAATGTCCTAACGGATCCCGTTCATTTTGGTCTTTCGCCAAAGCTGTGGGAAGAAACTCCACTTCCAGCTCATTTCCTCCTCTAACCAAAGAAGATGGAACACTAGCAACGACTGCCCAGGAAAAAGCCAATATCTTTGCGCACCTATTTGCTGGAAATTCCACTCTGGATTCATCGGGAAAACAACCCCCAAACATTACACCTATTGACAGTCACATGCCGAGATCACCTTTCGCCAACGTACTATCAGAAAGATTTTGCTGGGTCTCAACACCAACAAAGCCTGTGGATCTGACGGAATCCGCCGATTGTTCTCAAGAAATGTGCCCCGAACTAACACCGCAGTTGTTCAACCACTCTTACAATTTGGGGTATTTCCGTCCAATTGGAAAATTGCAAGAGTACAGCCAGTCCCCAAAAACGGCAAAAAGGCCCTACCTAGCAACCTACAGACCTATCGCACTGCTATCTATTATTTCAAAGGTCATGGAAAAAGCCATCAACATCGAGCTCATGAAATATCTGGAAGACTCAGGAATTGTCAACGATAGGCAATATGGCTTCCGCCATCAGAGATCAACTGGTGACCTGCTCGCTTCCGTCTCACATATATGGCAGCTATCTATTGAAAAGTATGGAGAAACTTTAGCTGTGGCATTAGATATCTCCAAGGCAGTTCGATCGAGTTTGGCACCAGGACTCCTCGCCAAGCTTCCGTCTTATGGCTTGCCCCCTCAGCTGTGTTCTCTGCTTGCTAGTTTTCTCTCAAACAGGTCTCTCCATGTAGTGGTCGATGGAGTTTCATCTGACACTCTACTCATAAATGCTGGTGTTCCGCAAGGATCTATTCTCGCACCAACACTATTTCTACTTCACATCAACGACCTGTTGAAAGCAACTTCATGTCCAGTACACAGCTTTGCCGATGATAGTACCTCCATACCGCTTTCTCTTCCAGGGCCCCTATATCAGCCCGTGAAACCAGAAATGAACGAGGAAGAAATAATAATAATATAAATATGGACTTAGCAACAATTCTCGAGTGGGGATCTGATAACTTGGTAGAATTCAATGCAAACAAAACACAAGCATGTCTTTTCCCTAAAAAAGCCGATCTCACTGTGCCTAACATAACTTTGTCAGGAGTAACCATACCACTGATGTCATCCATATCGATGCTTGGTATTACTATCAGCAATAACCTTTCCTGGGAAAATCACGTGAGGTCTATTGCCAAAAGTGCATCCCAAAAGCTTGGTTTTTGTTTCGTGCCAGAGCTATTTCACCCCACTCATGCTATGATCTATAAGGCACAGATCCGACCTGTCCTGGAATACTGTTCCCATATTTGGAGCGCGGCACCTAAACATATCCTGAGGCTATTGGATTCTGTCCAAAAAAGGGCAATTCGTCTCGTTGGTGATGCCTCGCTTACAAACTCGCTCACTTGTCTGGAACACCGTAGAAAAGTTGGCGATTTGTCTCTATTTTATAGATATTTTCATGGGCGATGCTCTTCTGAAATATCAACAATCGTTCCTGCTTTGGCAGTATCTTCGAGACTAACCCGTCATGTTCAGTCATCACACCCCTTCGTGGTCACTTTGGAGACCTGCAGAACATCACTTTCCAAAGACTCGTTCATCCAACGAACAGCGAGGCTTTGGAACTCATTGCCTAGGGAGGTGTTCCCCGAGGCATACAACCTCCAGAAATTTAAGAAGAACACCAACTCCTACCTTCTTTCCCTTGGTTCCCACGATGTTCTCTGAACATAACAGGATATCCCTTTTCGTGGGAACCAGAACAAAAAAAAAAAAAATGACCTAACCTCAAAACATCCATCATTCGAAAACTATCAATAGTTTTGTCTAAACTATCGATTGTTGAAAGAATCGATGTTTAGCTAACACTACGTGAAGCCCAAGCTCAACTGCCGTTTAATAAGGACGCCGCAGTGGCGTATGTATCAGTGGCGCACAGGGCCGCTATAAATTCGATGATATTTTTTTATGATTCCCTCTGTAGCTATTATTTTATGATATAAACTGATAGATTGCGTATCAATGAACATCCGTACAATGAAATAGGTGCCAAACAGTAAGTTGTAATTATATTTTTTAACCTAAAATCCACAATTTGCCGATGTTTTCACAGGTGTGGTTGAGCTCCTGGCGAACCAAATTGTTCGGCGACCGTATTGTTTTGAATTGTATTGAATAATTAGGGAATATTAACGAAATGCCGAACAGTGAGTCATAATAATTTTTGGAATATTTATTTTTACAAAAGCCTGGAGCGCTAGTGCCCTCTATAGCCACCCTACATGTTCGGCATTGGCGTCCGCCTGAACTTTATTTTATTAGTTATTTGCAATGCATCCCGAACGGAAGTTTATAATTCCAAAATCTGGGTTTTCGGAACACTTTAATCGCGCCGGTTCAGTATCTTGTAGCCAGGAATTTTGGTCGGCGATGTGATTTCCATGGGAACAATTTGTGGAATTTAAGATTGCTATGAGCGGTGAGTTATGATACATGAAAAAAGTGTTATGGGCTCCCGATCTATTCGGCGGAGGTTTTCTGTAGACCAGACTGATAGTTGGTCCCAGGAAAACAAACCCAGTCACTTTTCTACGTGGAATCATAACCTTACCTTATTTGGCTAAAACATCTATCGAAATTGATCGCCAAACAATCAACACTTCAGTAGCATTATTTTGTGTCTTCTTTCAACTTTTTCATTTTGGGAACTATTGGTTGCCCTAAGAAGGGCCATTTGTTTTTATGTATACTTTTTTCTATATTATTCTTTCAGTTCATTCATTTCCTCCTAATTGGCTATATAACTTATTTCCATTGATCTCTGCAACATGTCGTTTGTTCAGTTGTCAAAGCTGTTACCTTGCATGGAGTTAGAAAAAATGTGATTTTTCAGCAAAATGAAAAATGTTTTGTAGTTGAATTTTGTATGGAAAAGTTTAAATGAAGAATGTACATTGTAAACGAAGGTAGAAGTCAATTGTGCTATAAGTGGAGTGGATGTATGATGAAATTGAATACTCAAAATCATTTCCTCGAAATTTTTCGAAATGAGGACATGTTTCGGAGCTTTGAAGCTCCATCTTCAGCTGATACTAAAGATCTAAAAAGGAGGGATAAGTTTAACATATAGACCCAAAAAAAATTTGATTAGTTTTCTCAGCTCATGACATGAGTCTATTAAGTTCACTATGGAAAAAGATAGGCTTCTAGACTTGTTAATTAAGGAAACTAATCACAAGTTCGAATTTTCGATTCACAGAAAACCAACACACACCAACACGGTAGTACCTTATGACTCATGCCATTCCGTCTCACACAAACTAGCTTCTTTTAATGCACTATTCCATCGACTTTTTTCGATCCCCATGAACACACTGAATTTATCTAATGAACTAAACATTATCTGAAAAATATGTTTGAATAACAATTTCCCTTCCTATCTGATTGAAAGAATTCATCACAGACATATGGCTAAGTCCATCAATCAGAATCTTTTCAACCCATACCCTTTATAGGTAAAGTTTCCCAAGATATAAAAAACATCTTTCAACGCCACGGTGATGATCTGAACATTAGTTTTCACACGATGAATTCGCTGTCTGAAAAACTAGTCAACACCAAAGACAAAGCCAATCATTTAGACAATTCTGGTGTATACGAAATTACTTGCTCTGAACCATCGTGCAACGCTACATATATCGGACAAAGGGGCGTAAAATTAGTACCAGAGTTAGAGAACACACAAAAATCATAGACAAATATAAAAAAAAATTCACAACCCACCCAATCGAATCAATTCTTGCAGTTTTTTTGCTTACCATGTGGTTAACTCCAACTACTATTTTGATCCCGGTAAAGATATAAGAATTCTTCAGATTGATAACAAGGGTTCCCCAATGAATTGTCCAGACATTTTCGAAATCAATTCTTCCTTAAAAGACCCCTCTACGACTTCTTTGAATGAATAGATTAAATTTGACTGTATTCAATTCTTCGATTCTTTGAACTTCTAGTCCAAGTTAACATCCACAGTTTGGTATTTCTCCTTCACCCTTTTGTTCCACCCTAAATTTCAGTGTTATCCCCATAATAATAGATGTCGCCCTATCATGTCATTCACTCACTGGAGGTTCAACAATTATACACAAGATGGCCTCACTATACCTTAGAACGCTTACTTTTCTCCTCTGTTTTCTTCTGACAATTATTATTTAGATAAAAATGTGGAATTTATTCAAAATGCAAATGGTCTGTAAACTATACCATGCGTCTTCTATAGGGAGTGGTATTGTTTTATCCCATTTACTGGTTAGGATGTGTCAAGGCTATAATGCTTTGCTGACCATAATATATTAATTTTTATGTTGTTTTTCCTCCACAATGTGAGTATTCACAACCACACCTCCTATCCTCTGATGTAAAAAAATTTGGTATGTTAAACTTATCCCGTTCAAATCTCAAGTATCAGCTGAAGATGGAGCTTTGAAGCTCCGAAACATGTCCTTGATTCAATAAATTTCGTGGATATGATTCTGAGTATTTAATTTCATCAATGTACATTGTGTTGAAAAGAGAAGGAGTCAATTTGATAGTGTTTGTTTGTTTAAATTAGAGTTCGAAAATCGCTATTTTGAACTTTCGAAGGGATGTTACTCCAAAAGTATTTGAGAGCGAGAAGTTTCTCTTAGAGATTTGTTTTCCGCAGGGGAAAATACTTAAGTAGGTACCTCTGGTTCTTGGGAAACCTTCAAAAAGGAATTAGAATGATTATAAATAGCTGTTGGGAATGCCGTATTGAGTATTACTTCAATGTGACGTCAGAAGAAATAGTAACCAATAACAATGAAGATAATATCTGAAGAATAAAAAACCGATAACTATTTACATGTATGTGTTTTTAAGTTTGTATAGATGTATGGACATCCATAGAAGCATACTGGGTCTCATATGTGTATATACCGTGAGTCCATTTACTGCATAATTCTTCGATATCTTGAAAACCATAACACATAGAGAAAAACTATGCGGTAAAACATTTTCAACTTACTGAAGTTGCCTACTTCAAGAATATTCCCCACTGGACAGGATGTTTCACAAAAGCGACACAACTTGAATTCGACTTCTTTTAAGGCATAGCCTGTATTTTTCACTTGAAATTGTTTTCCTTATTTTGCTTTTTCGTCGAAGTAAAAGGAAATCAAAATATATTGCAAGATCATGATGAGTAAGGCGTCGTATATTCATTTATTTGGATTCTGAAAATGTTTTCTGCAGACACTAGTACACCATTATAGTGTTTTCGTGATGTTTATTCACGAGGCACTCAAATTCCCCATTCCTGGGCGCTTACATTGTTGTAAAAAAATCAATTGCGGCGTTACAAGTTATTTTCTTATTTTTATTTTTATTGCTGGGGCGTTATGTGTAAGAAATAGTTCATTCAGTCAATTTGAATATGGAAATGTTTTTTGCAGACAGTAGAACTAAGGCTCTAGGTATTTTTGCGATATGTTCATTCACAGTCTGTCAAATTTGTTATTTTTTTTCATTCAAATGAGATTAACTCGTGATACCAAATGGATCATCCTTTATATTCCATCTATGAATGATCATTGCATTCGCAATCATGGAATATAATTTTATTGTTCGTGGCGTTACCAAACTGAATATGAAAATGAATTTTATGGGGGTTTTTGTTAGCATAATAGTGGAAATCATGACGATCAAGAATACCATTTCTGTAAAATGGTGATTCATACTTAAACGAAATTTTCCAAGAAAGATAGACTTTTTTCTCATTCTGTGTTGTGTCCATTGACCAGATTAATTCATCTTTCAAAATAATTTTTTGTAAATATAAAAATATCCAACTCAGCGCTATTATCTAAATTTGAATTGCCATTGAGAAATGTTTTGGAGCAAATTTGACTACTGAATGGATTGAAATATTTCCTATTAGGCAAAATATCTCGCTAGTTCGAGCTGAACTAGAAAATTAGGCCTTTTTACATAATTCCAGAAATTATCAAGAGATATTATTTTCCATGAATATGATATATTGTATGAATCAAATATCCAGTGTACATTATATTTGGTACTAACAGAGCGAACAAAATATTCTCCAGGATGCTTTTTTCATATTGCTCTGAGTGTACCTCCACAAGTTTAGTAGAATAGATTTTTGGCAAGATTACTAATATTTCGAATGATCATAGAATAATTTTACTGAATTCAGAAATAACATAGCTACGGTTTGATTTGTTTGCGATAAGACGATAAGTTTGGATCGTAGTGCACGTCAATTGGCTACCGACTTTTGAACTTTTGACTCCCAATGATCCCATGTATTTCGAGGCAATCATCGCAGAATAAGTTTCACATTTCATTTCTTTGTGAGTATGTAGCCAATAAACGGAATGAGATATGTATCAATGTTGATATCACAGTAAATTCAAACCGAATATAATGATAAAAAAGCATGGAAACCAACCGATAATTTTCAGAAATACACAAGGTATTGAATGGATAAATATATCACGTCGAACTGTACTATATATTTCTACATACATGTATAGGAGAATCATTTCAGTGCTATTTTCTACATTGAATGAAAATTAATCCCTATATGATATAAATCTCCTTCTCCATCTTTGATCAAAATGAGGAGTTGACATACCTCTAATTCTGAACAAACGTGATAAAAATTGAATAGTTGTCAGTCTGCATCTGCAAATAGAATTACATTCTATTCACTGGCAGTAGAAAAGGGGGATACACGTCAATGACTGGACTGAAATGATCCTCTTCGCAAGACCCAACTTGATTATGTTTTAATTGATGAGAGAAAACTGACTGACCCTTTTCACATTTCATTTTTTTTCCAATATAACCCTCATTACTAACTCCATATGCCACCTTATATCACAGTGTTAATATGTGCACACAACAGTGAATCGTACATGACTCGTTTCAGACAAGCTCCGAAATTCAATTGAATTTTAAGCTGTGATCAAAAGTTTCGTGCGAAGTTTTATCTGGGAATATCAAAATTCACTCAGGGACTTTATTGAAATCGTAAATAAAAGTTCAACGAAGTTATACACTCATATATAAGTTTGATAGAACATAATCCTCCTTTTTCTTTTCTGGAGGTGGTTTATATATTTTATAGTCAATAATTTCGTGAAGATATGAAATATTCATTTGATAGTTTTATTCTCATAACTCATGTTTAGAACGAATGTCAAGAGACATTGAAATGCATTGAAGTATTTTTTAGCCTCAATAAATATTTGATATTCAAAATAAATGTAGAAGTCACGAAGCAATCATGAAAAAAAGTGTGATAAAGAAAAGGCATGTATCAGATGACCCTATCCATTATTTACTGGTATCATTTACTCATGGCCTATTGATTTCTACAGAGTAAGTGATTACTGCGTGCGAAATCAATATGGTGTGAGTAGACGCAATGGATCAAAGATGATGGATGGTTTTCTTCATTTTTTCGACTAGAATATTAGCCATTATGCGGTATGACGATGTTATTTTGATTTTCAACAGTAGGCTCATACCAGAACCGCCAGAGAAAATGAACTGGAAAGAATAATGATAGATTTATTACCCACCATATAAATTACAATTTGTATTCAAGTTTTTTATATAGATAAGGTGATGTCATTTATTTGAAATGGTGTGAAACATACATGCCATATCATGACGTAACCTATTCGTGAGTATTTACCCATTTTCGTTGTTTGACCTTATCTGAAAATGATATTTGATTGAATTTACGTATTCCATATTTGACGAATAAAGGATATTTGTACTTTTTGTATTCGACGAGCATCCACAGTTGGAATATCAGAGAAAATAGCTTCCGATTCATCAGTAACTTCCTAAAAAAAACGAAGATTTCAAGTAATACTAGACAATTCCCGCCTAAAATCCAGCGAAACACTCTTCTTAGTTGCCATCAATGACATTCTTCCGAACTGTGAATCTACAGTTGGACAGGGTTAGCTATCTAACCTAACCTGGGCAGGTTAGGTAAGGTTAGGTTGCTACAGAGAGAAAGACTTTACGCAAAAATCCGAAGCTGATTCAAAAACATCTACAAGCAACGCTCAACGAAATAGAAAAATGGTCCAACAAAACAGTTTTCATAGTTTCTTCTACTGAAACGGAATGCCTTTGGTTCTCTAGGAAGCATACACACAAATCTCTGGATTTTGTTTTTCAAAACAACTCGCTGGAATATGAGGAATCTTATAAGTTCTTCGGAATGATATTCGACCGAAAACTGTGAGTGTCACATAAAACATCTCAAAAGGACCTGCCAAAAAAGTTTGAACCTAATGAGAGTAATAGCTGCTAAAAACCTGGGAGCAACAACTCTATGCTAATGAAAGACTATAAATCGCTGATCAGATCAAGGATAGACTATGGATGCACCGAATATGACTCTGCTAAAAGGGAACACTGAGGGTGCTAGACGTCATTCAGAGCACTGCTATACGAATAGCGTTAGGAGCAAATCATAACATCCCAATAATGTACAAAAGGCCTTATAGGTCGAGGTACGGAGGAGCTGAAGAACCTTAAGGACCCCCCCACAATCTACCATTCCAATAGAAAGCTTATTATGCGAAGATGGACAACATGCTCTGTCAATCAGAAGACAGTATATATCTTTGGTGTATGCTTCTAATATACGCTCCAATACCAGCAATCCTGTATTTGTCAACCGTGTCAGAAACATATACAAAGAGAGAAAAAGAACCGACCCTCCACGAGAAAATAAATGGACATCTCACATTCCTAAATATTACCATTCCACGCTGCTATGAACCTAATTCACTCACCCCTCCTCTCTTTGCAATTAATGTCCCCATTACTTACATAAGTTCAACTCATCTACACAAGAATATGACGAGCCCCGAATTCATCATCCGGAACTCGCTAGCTTTACTAGGAAAATATGAAAATTACCACCATAATACCGTGCCTCAAACCCCGGAGCAGCTTCACCAAGGAGCGTTTAAATACCAATGATGTGAACATTCTACACCGGAGAACTCTTCGCTATACTGAAGGCTTTACAATACTCCAATGAAATTAAGTTAGAGAAATTCCTAATTATCTCGGAATCACTTGGCGCGATCCTCGGATTGAATTAACAACATCCTGACCACCCAATTTTACAACTCGTCTAGAGAGAACTTCGCTTATTACACTTAAGGAATGCATCACTTCGTGTCATATGGATACCTTCACATATAGGAATAGCTGGCAACGAAGCAGTGGACAACTTGGCACGAGCAGCAGTTACCAATCCGGATTTCTAAGTAACCCGAGTAGCAGAACGCAATGACGCTAAGCTTTTACTCCGGAACAAAGAGACCAGCATATGGCAAGAACAGTGAAATAATTTGAAATCGAAACTACAAGAAATCAAACCGTCAGTGCAACTGCGTAAATTGAGTGCACAAAATCGTAGATAGGAGATTATACTCACACGACTACGTCTTGGATATACAGGCCTCCCTCACGAATACCTAATAAAAAATAATAACGTACCTATCTGTGACGTATGCGATACAAATATAATGATGAAACTCATCTTAATTGAGTGCACTAAATTGGTGGATAATTTAGTAACAACAGCAAATCAAAATACTTATATTCATAAAATGATATAAATATTATCAATGACATATATATATATATATATATATATATATATATATATATATATTGTGAACATCACATAATCGCTAATAATCCTAAACTTTGAAAAACAAAAATATTCCTGATCTTGTCAATATTCATGCTCCCAAAGAAGCTTCCACTACAAGAAACGAGAAATATGCAAAATCGTGCACAAAATTAGAATAAAGTTTTCAATAAATTTTTGAAAAGTCATTATATTATAAACAAATGAGAAATTATACAACGAATACAATCAGAGCTGGAAAAAAGCATATCTGAACTCAATATTGAGCAAATGTACAGCCAAAGAAGAGTGGCATGAACTCGAAAAGTAAAAACCATGAGATTCTGAAAAATGTAGAGACATTAATAAATATTTTATTGAGTCTACGAAAACCATGAGATTCTGAAAGATGTAGAGAACATTAATAAATATTTTATTGAGTCTACGAAAACTTGCATGCCAATAAACAGTGAACTGGACAATTATTAAATCAGAATTTCAAAAACTGGAATTGAAAGCAATTTTGTTTTTACACAAGTCTCCGAAGAAACTAATAGTAAATAAAAAAATCGCAAGCAATTGGCAATAATGACATAAATATAACAATCATTCAACTGGTCCTGTTATAATACCCTTTATCACATATACAGGGTGTCCCTGGACTTCCTCTTTACCTCTCGGAAATGTACAGATGGGGTCAAAATATCACCAGTACTCCATATAACTTTTGTCCCTAAAAGCCTTCGTTACCAAGTTACGGCCCCTCAAAGTTACAAAATGAAAAATGTTTTTCTTTGATAACTTTCAAAGTGAATATTCAAAATCATCTAAATTTTGGTGATTGACTAAACAAATGAATTCCTTCGATGAGCTTTCATGCAGGAGTCAGTTGTTTTGCTACAAAATCAGGAACGGACTACCCCCGATGGTCCACACCCCAAAACTTTGGAATGACTGGGATTTTCAATATATTTTAACAAACAAGGTTACCTGGACAATTTCCTGGATAAAAGTACTCGTAAGGAAAATCGATGGGAGCAAGATTTTTGATTAAAATGCATTTTTGTTCGACGACATCCAACCTGAGATGTCTACCATTATCCGAAAAGATTAATTTGTAATGAAAATAGAAATGATAGGTACAATGTTCATAAGGAATTTTTATCATTCAAACACGTTTACCTTACAAAACTCATGGTGTAAATAATCAATCGCAAGCCTCAAAAGCAAACAGAAATGCAAAATCCGCTACAAAAACTGCTCGATATGACCCCCGTCTTTCTCAATACATTTTCTTAGTCGGCGCAAACACCCTCTTTGCACTTGAAATAGCATGCAAGGGTCATTTCGTATGGCTTCACAATGTAATGTAATTCTATTCAACAAGACATCTCTGGTGTGAATAGGTGTAGCGTGAACGAGGCTTTTTGGATGCCCCCACAGTAAGAAATCCAATGGATTTAAATCCGGAGACCGCGGTGGCTATGAATATGGCCCACCTCTACCAATCCATCCGTGTTTTGTCAAAACATATTGACAAATCCCAGTCATTTCAAAGTTTTGGGGTGTGGACCATCGGGGGTAGTCCGTTCCTGACTTTGTAGCAAAACAACTGACTCCTGCATGAAAGCTCATCGAAGGAATTCATTTGTTCAGTCGATCAACAGAATTAAGATGATTTTGAATATTCACTTTGAAAGTTATCAAAGAAAAACATTTTTCATTTTGTAACTTTGAGGGCCCGTAACTTGGTAACGAAAGCTTTCAGGAACAAAAGTTATATGAAGTACTGGTGATATTTTGACCCCATCTATACATTCCCGAGAGAAAAAGAGGAAGTCCAGGGACACCCTGTATAATAAGCCAATGTATCTCGAATAACTATTTTTCCAGCACATAGTTTGGTGAAGTCACCCATTCACCAAAAGTTAGTCAACCAATGGAATCTTCGTTAGTTTAGTATACTGCGAACCTGCTCCAAAATTATCGAAAAATGATGAAAACACCAGTTTCATTCCACTTTTTGACAATCAATATCCTACAACCCAGACAATCGAGATTCAGAAAAGGGTATAACTGTGCTACAGTCCTTTGAAATGTGTTGGACGACATCTAAGAGGCGACTGATAAAAATGAAATGTGTATTTTATTTCTATTCACAAGATATTTGATTCAATAGATCAAATATACACTTATAAACCTTACCTTACTTCAAATTCAGTTAGTCAGCATGCTCTTTAATGGCTTCATATCTGCATAATAGAACACAAATAGTAAAAATTAGCGATGAGAAATCCACTTCCATGGAACTGCCTTGTGGAGTACCTCAGGGTAGTATCCTTGGTCCTCTCATTCACATTGTATACATTCAAATTTTTGATTCTGGGTATAGCTGTAGATTGTATTACTACCATCTTGATTCCTCACAAAATTCATGAACCGATCATGTTCTGAAAATTAATCCAAAGAAATCCGTGGCTATGATATTTTTGGTAATCAAAATATCTCAGACTCGACGAATAATCAAGTCGCCTTGAAAATAGGAGATGCGGTAATACCTTTCAAATGATCACACAAAAATTTGGGCTTGATAATAAACATATCTATGTGTTACTTCAGTGAGTAGATCACAAAAATAGATAAAAAGACAGCAAAAAAATATGGATTTTTTTTTCAGAAATGTTTTCAAAGTTTCTCGACATGGCTCTCCACATTCTGAAAATGGAAAGAGTTTATGTCAAGAAAATATATACAAATGTAAAAGGGAAAATAATTCAATTCGCCATATAAGATACCGCATTCCTCAAAGTACTATTGTCTTTCAAGAATTACCAATCGAAAAAGTAAGCTCAAAATCAATCAAATGATAATTTTTATCCAAGGAGAACTTCATCTATTCCCGTTCTCAAAAATTATTGAACTTTTTCTAATATATAGTATTAATATCAAAAAAATGTTGTTTATCACACGTATTCATTCATCTAAGATTATTAGGATTACAATGAGTTTGTGATAAAATTATATCATCGGTCAGCTGTTGTTGTTTGCGTTTGTTACCATCTATTTGTGAATTTCCTTCCTCAGATTCATTGAGGTACTTTTGTATTCCATATTTCTCAATATTTCAATCATCACCTCATATCATCTCAAATCCGAATAAGGAAGTTGGTTTTCCTCGATCAAAAATTCGTTTCTTGATTTCTCATACGGAAAACGGAAATCAAAATATACTTCCAAAATTGAAGGTTTTCACAGTGTATTGGGTACTCAATATTGTTTCTGGATTTTTTCCATATATAAGTGAATCTGAATTGATGACAGTTTTTCCAACTATCAAATCACTCAGGAAGATTCATCAAACATTGGCCACTCAATTGAACCATCGAATCAAAATCCCGCTTTCACACAATGAATGTATCATTATATATTATATAATATAATCAATTATGTTGAGTAATTAACGTACTGATTTTGGTGTGCGAAATGGTGCAAGATATTTTTTATCGATGAATTCTCCATGTTGACCAATTCATCAAAACAATAATATAGTAAATTGTCTCGAAAGTAACTTCACATCATCTTAATATGTTACATTTTCCCCTAGGAGCTGATGGATTACTGATAGTCAAGAAGATACAAGGTGGAAATCATCATAAGCACGTGGAAGATGTGCCTCCTTTCAAACCAGTCGAATCTTCAGGTCCTAGCTTCGGCAGTATTATTGGTAAATTTTTATGGGCATCTTCATCCTTAGATCCACATCAGCCTGAACCTTTTGGTGATACAGCGAGTGCAGATATTCATCCTGAATCCCATCATTCTGAATCACATTTCTATCATCATGATAGTCATGACAATGAGATATCTCCATCCGCGGCAGGTTTGGCTATTCATGGAAAAGGAAACATTGTTGATCATGAGAAATCTGAACAACCATCAACAAGCTATGGTACGCCTTTTGAAGAGGCACCTAGTTATCTCAACCATAATCTTGACTTTGTTGGTTCATCATCAAAAAATAGTGCCAAAGTTGTTAAAAATCCCAAAACGAAGGAAAATTCTGCCCCTATTTGGAATACCATCAACCCCATTGAAAATAACCGTCAAAAAGATAAATCTATCGGAAACTCTCAGGTTGTTGATTCAAATCAACCCCCCACATCTAGTTCGAACTCCAACTCATTGGGATATTCCCCGGAAAATCAAAATTTGATTTCTTATTTGTCTCCCACTCGAAACACAATCACTCCAACTAAAAATAGTGATGATACAATTCTGAAACTGAATATCGATAACTATCAAGTCATACCACACTCAGATCCGAATCAACCTGCACCCTCCAGTCTGAGCTATAACCCCAACTTTCTCAAATATCCGTCTTATAATAAACATTTTGTTGTCTCCAATAATAAACCTGATTTCAATTCACCCAATCCAACAGCCAGTCAAGATCACTCTCAGGTTTCTTACCAAATGCCCTTCATGCAAGAACCATATTCTCCTAATTCTAGCCCCATAGCTGGTAGCAATAGCTTGCCTAATATAGCCGACTACCCTGATGGATTTCCGCCTTCACTTCAATACTCTTCGACGGGTCAGTCAGATTTTGACCAGAGACACATGGCATCAGAACTCTTTAAGCAAACATTTCCCAATCCGACACCTATCGTCGAACCACTATCTAGTCCCTCACCCTATTTAGAAAGCCCTAAAGCTACTTTTTTCCTACCAACGCCTAATGCTGTAGTTGAGCCTTCCAAACTCAGATATTCAACCACTACTAAGCTTAAGTACAGGACTCCAATGGTATCCCCGACAAGTTCCCATAAAGGACTTTCGAACTATAGGACCAAATACAATACTAATTCTCATGATGGAAATATTGTCAGATCTGTGTCATACGAGTTAGGACCGAACGGACCAAAAAGACTGACATGATTTTTAGGTTAGTGATTTTGGGAATTTGCTGCTGACTAACACTGACCTAACTGCTTCAACGTGGAGGAATGATTGACTAACTTTGACTCAGTAGAATTCATACATCATTATATTTAATTCATGTTATGAAAGAAAACAAGACAATAGAGAAATGGTTGATAGTTATTGGGTGGAAATTTTTGTAGCTCATATTCGACTATTGTGTTAAAAGGTTATTAAATAACTGAACTTGAGGAGTTGAAGAGCAAGTAGTTCAGGAGCCTGTATTATAATAGCAAAAAATTGGGAGGCAAGAAGTGAGAAATGGGTAGTTTGGGGGTGAGAAGTGGATATAAGTTCTGTTCTGTAAAATGTCTGCTCCATTCCTGCATTGATGATGGTGTCCTTCAGCTTCTCATTACTCAACTTCACATCAATTTCATTATATTATAGAAATACTTACCAAATATAGCTGTGCATGATATAAAACATCTATGTTTGCCTATGCCTTTCTTATATTGTTTATTTTCTATTTATTTTTCACCCCCATAATTTGACCCCATATTTGCGAATAAAATATCAGTGGGCATCTCAGCATTTTCAATGCATTGTGGTTCAAAACTTATAAACTTCCTGTATGTGCTATTCTTTGAATTATAAATATTTATTTTAATTGATTATCGAAAATTGCATAAGTAACCCCTTCACCACACTTACTCACTTCACACCTATATGCACATTTCGATAACTAAGTTATCATCATAGTGGGTGTACTTGGTCGTGTAGTTTACCTACTAATGATGAAACCGAAATGCACATATAAGTGTGAGGTGATAAAGTGTGGTGAAGGGGTTACTTGTGCAATGTTGATTGTATGGCACCACAGCGTCCTACCGGTCTTCATAATTAATTATACTCATTCGAATATTTTATTCATCTGTTTTGCAGGCAAAGATACCCCAATTAGCATAATAACTAACATTTTTTTATATAAACATCAAGAGCTTTGATTATAAATCAGTTTCGTCTTTTGTAAATTTATTTTTTATTTAATTCTGTTATTTTTTGTGATATATATATATATATATATATATATGAATAGTGTAGTAGTATTGATAATTTCTTAAATTACATTCTTAATTTTTTTCAGAGTTACCCAATCGAATCCATCACCAGAATTACGAACATTTCGATCCCTACTTTGACTGAATGGGAAGAATTTGCGTAGCCATACGAGCTCACACATTATCTGACTGATCCAGCTGAAGGCGTTCATAATTTTGTTCACCATGAGCAATTGGAGGATTTATGAAAAACTCTTTATGAGATTTTTTTCATTCTCCATATTACAGTTATGTACTGAAGTTTTATAGTAAATCAAACTGATCACACATTTTCTCTACCGTGAGTAAGTTTGTTACAAAATACAGATCAATTACGAATGTTAGTTGCAAGAATTGTCTAATCACCTATTTATTGAATTCATATATTATTATCATTATCCATCTTCAATATCCCATGATTTTCAAGACCTCATTCAAATTTCTATTCATGTTCAATTACAACAGAAGATGTGGGAATAGACGTTTTTTCATGGTATTTCGACAGGAATAATTACCATTTGATGGAAGTATACAATATAAAACGCAAAAAATAGTATATTATGTAAGAAGCACAAATGAACTTTTGAAAGGTGAGCATGTGTTTGGCAAACGACCAACGATTGGCAAAAGTTCACCAACCATGCGAGCCATTCCAAAACACTTTTGCGTCAATTTTTTTCCAAACGTGAATTTATACAAATCTTGATTGAATTCAGTTAGTTAGTAATAGTGAAATATGTAACCAAAGTTATTTCAATTCGTCAACTCCAATATGAATACTTCAGTCATTGTACTTCATTCATGACATTTGTAAGATGATTTCCATTCCACTGTTGACTCATAAAAGGGTTTTCACTTCATCAATATGTTGTACTGAGTTCAATTCCGTGGTTGGAATTTTGTTTTATTTATTACTATAAATAAGTTACTTTATAGAGAATGTGTTTCGAATAAATTATGGAATAATTCAATACAACTTTATTTCATTTCCTGACATAAACAGCACACATTTGTGATCTTTACGGTAGGTAGATCGTAGATTGTAGGAGGGTAGGAAAGGCTGTACAGCTTTTCGGTCTATTCGAGACCCGGAATTCCGAAACTTCTTGCGAAGCGTATCAGTTCTATGCGAGCTGAGTTTTTAATATCTGAGGGCGATAATGGAATGGGAACTGATGCGATTTGCAGAAGAGCGATTAGCAATCACAAAACAGGTTGCGGAACTCTCGCAATAACGACACATGTCAGGGTTCCTTCAATCCATTTTTTGAGGTGGTACCTCAAAGGATAGTGTGAAATAAGTAAGGAGCCGTTTAGCTTTCTTCGGTGATGGGCTCAAAAGTATGTTCGCTTGTCTTCGTCCTGGAACCTCATTCCAGTCAGTTTTGATTTGATTGAGATCCCATCATCGGAACTTTTTCTCAATGTGTGCTTCATAAAATCCACATGAAGGTTCTCCGCAGGAGAATCATGTATTTGCACTTCTAGCAATGGGCTCAAAAGCGTTGTTGCTTGTCTGTTGAAATTTTCTTTGATCAAATTTCCATCGTTGAAACTTCTTCCCAACGTGAGTCCACAGAAAGATTCTGGGCCAATGAGTGTTCGCCCCTTCCCTTGTGTGCAACCTCTTCGACCACTGATTCCAACCAAATTGATGATGTCTGACAAATGGCAGATAAATTATCACTCATGAACACCCACAAAAATCTCGATATTTCAATTGTTTAGCATAATAATTGAGATTATTATCAGTAAGGGGTTTGAGAGGAAGGGCATTCACTAGTTTTATTATTTACATGGTATGAGGTAGATGGCGAGAACATCAGAATATGGTTTCAATAATATTCCGCTGCCTATTTTTCCCAAAGCAATCGCTTCCATCTTTCTGTTATGATTTTAGACCACCTCAAGATCATCTCCGCTCGCTCTTGCTGAATTGATCGCATCAATCATACCTGCAGCTGCAGCTGCAGCTGCACCCACTGAACTACCGATTGAAGACAATCCAGCAAAAATTGGTATCAATGATGGACTTCCATCAACTTTCGAAATGGAAATTATGCGAGGTATGCGGACTTCACTCATTCCACCTGCTTCTTGCAGATATTTACCTGGCTCTTATAATGCCATGACTGTGTTTTTTCATTGTTCGCCAAGAATTGATCACCACCAGCTTTACATAATTCATCCTGCACTTTTTGAACAACTCCTGCTTCGAAAACTACTTTTCAGATTTGATGTTCCTTATTTTTCTGCGAATCATGTTTCCACTTTGTTTTACGTTTTTCACATCAAATCCCATACCAAAACTCCTCTCTGCCTTCATTATGTTGGTAACGGCTACTATTTCCCTAATGCTTGCGTCCTTTGATTCGATCCTATCCCAGCAGTGTATTCGAGTCGTTTGTTCGTTATATGTCTATATATAACTTGTATATGGTGAAATTCTCCAGATATTAAATGTCGTGTGTTTTACAGGCCCTATCCAATTTTTTTATTCCTGAATCGTTGCATGTCAATCGTTTCCGCAATTCGTTTTCTGATACACAATATTGATAGATAGATGCAATTCAACCGGTATTTTATTTATTAACGAATTCACAAATACTGGATCTTTTTCATATTTTCCGCACGGTAGTAGATATTTCAATGAAAGATGTATCATAAAATTCCATTATCAAGTGTCGAGCTGCCAAGCAATGCGCATTGTCAAGCAGGAAGGAGAATTTGCTGTAGATAATTCAGATGAATAAATAGGTGTTGGATTGAATGGGATGATTTTTTTCATTTTTCATAGTTGGGGCAAGCCGGCTTGTGTAACTCATCCACAATATTTCGTTTTACATTACTGACCATTTTTTTTTCGGTTGTATTGCAATTATGAAGTGATTGTTCGATATGAATGTATCAATAAATTAAATCTTTTCCAGATGCTTTCGAAGCAACAACAATCGTTAACGATCCACCAACCAATCCTTTAGGTTTATTCCAGTTATATAGTTTTCATATTTTGTTGTGAACACTTTCTGCGACTTCAAACTTTCCATCCTTCCGTCACGTTCAAAAGTGTTTCAGAACCATTTTTTGACTTCAATAATGGCTTCATAGCTTCCTGATTTCTTATATTTTATCCCATTTCTCACTTAATGCTGCTTGCACAGTGTTTTTGATTAATCCAAGATGTCGATACATGTGTTTCGAATTTTCACATCACCAATTCCAGGCGACTTCTCGAGATATATCAAATTATATTGTTCTGAAATTCCAGTACATTAATGTTATTGCCTTGTACCATCCCAATAAGAAATATTTCCATCATCAAAGCGTACTTCTAGATTTCCCATCTTCGGTGCGTTAGAGGATCTACCCGTATAACCATAAATCGTATCATATGCACTATTACCATTTATTACTTTTGCTGTTTTTGTTATTTCATAATACTCCTAACATTGGACGATTTAAAATCTGCTAAATTCGCCAGGGATGAAGTGGAATAGGGGAGTTCCAGCCATGTTTTCACTGTTCTCATATTTGATGATTTCAGTATTCACCCGAAGACTATTACAGATACAAGCAATCGGAACGTCGTGAAAAACTTCCAAATCCATCAAGACGATGAACGTCCGAAACGAGAGTCATTATTTCAATATGAATACCTGAATGATTGTTTTTTTTTCAATGGCTGGTGCTGATTGGAATGGATCGAGTTATTAAAGATGTAGACGGTTTCACAATGATTGCAGGAGAGAGGGCATTCAGTGTCACTTGACCCGCCCCCACTCCAATAGTTAAGTAATGTAATCGTGCGGAAAAAAATGTTAAATTTTTCGCATGAGCTTTATACTATCCGAGACGGCTGCTCAACCAGACTTTGACTAGGGACGACCGCGTTTGGTGCAGGACCGCTCAATTGACGGGGGTCAAATATCTCACTTGGTCAATTGACCGGTAAATTGACTGTTGAATTGACCGATCAAAATTGACTTCGTACAGCCCTAAAAATGTTTTATTACAAAATAACCCCACTCTCCCTAGGCCCGAGCCGGTCAAGTTCTGGGATGTCCCACAGCTAATTTTTTTTTATCGGATCATAAAGTTTTTCAAGTGCCATCTTATCTTCCACATTTTCACTTTTGTTAGACTTGAATTTCTGTCGTACAGCTTCAGTCACTTGAACTCGACGTTTCACATTCACTTTGGCTTCCGCACATTAATCTCTGAGAATGTTCAATATTTCGACATATTGAAGTAACCTCGACGAAGTTCAGTGGATGATTGAGTCTTTTCAAATTGAGATATCGAGGATATATGAAACTGATGAATCCTTTGAGATATCGTCCATCACATACTTTTCGGTCTTCATCGATGACAAGGAATCCAAACTGATCATCCCAAAATATCATACACAAGATTTAAAACTTCTTGGATATGACATCAGTCGAGACGTAATCAGAAAAGACGTGAGGTAAATTTGCCTCATCTTGCTTGGATATGACGATGGAGTTGTATTGTCACGAACCACTGTTTGGAAACTCGTGAATATGTATGTGCAAGATAGAAACAATCGACATCTTTATGGTTTATGATCTGATAATATTGTGTTTTTCACAATCAGTAGAGATATCATGGTATTTGATGGAACAATTATGAGCCCGCGAACCGATGATAGAAGTAGTGGACCATGACCACCTATTTTTTCATCCAAATTGTCTAAGGCAGATTCCTTTTTCTGCTTGACAATGCGTACTGCTCGACACTTAATAATGAACATTTTATAAAACATGCTTCATTTAAATTTCTACTAACTTGCGAAGCAGACGTGAGAGGAGCGCAAACAATTTGAATACACTGCTTGCGATAGACAGAAAGGCGTTTCGGATTGGGCTGTGATGTAAAAAATATAAAAAAATCAAAATAAAATGAATCCAGAAAAATAAGGATAATAAAATCAGAGTAGTTTTCGGAGCAGATGTTGTTCGAAAAGTACAGAATGAATTACTGCTGGGGGGTAATCAATTCGTGGCAAACAATGGAAAAAAAATCACAATGGCACTTAAAGCGGTAGGTGAATATATGAGGGTAGCAGGTGGAAGGAGTAAACTTCGAATACCTCGCATGATGTCCATTCCAAAAGTTGGTGGAATTTCACCATTGATACCAATTTTTGATGGATTGTCTGCACTCGGTACGCTGGCGGGTAAAGCTGCAGGTATAACCAGAGCGAATAATCCAGCAAGAGCGAGCAGAGATGGTCTAAAGGAGGTCTGATTCCATAACAAAAAAATTAAATCGATTGCTTTGGGAAAAGAGGGCAGTGGCATATTATTAAAATCATATCGCAAAGGTCTCGGTATCCATTTTAAAGCATCTAAATAAAAAAACTAATCGATACCCTTCCTCTCAAACATCTCACAGATATCGATTTCAATTATTATGCCAAACAATTGAAGTTTCTAAATTTCCGTTGAGTGTTCATGGGTGATCATTTGTCCGCCATTTGTCAGCCATCATGAATTTAGATGTTCTCAGTGTTCGAGGAACACATTGGGTGGCATAAAGAAAAATTGGGAGAGTTGGAACATATTTCGACAGTTTTGGAGATTATTTCGCTGATTTCGAAGGGGCACTCGTGCAGTTCTTAATATTATGTATAACTGTGAACGTGAACAGAAATACAATAGACACTTATGCTCGAAGTTTCTGTCTTACAATCACGTGAAAAACCAAATGGATTTCCACCAGAAAAGGTTCGAGAGGCTACCAAGAAAATGGGGCTCTCTCTAAACGCATATTCAAGGTTACGCAGCCTGTAAAGGGCAACTTCCTGAATTGTTCAAAGAAGTCATGATTTTTTGTGTAGCTTATGAAATTGCAGCATTTTGAAAAGGGCTTCCCAAACACCTTCAAGATGATATCGATATTTTTATAACTCGATAATAACTATGCAAGGGTTGGAACATCAAATTCCAGTGATGTGAATGGCGAATCCATACCTCGTGGATGAAAATAGTTGTCATGGATTGGGACTTCCAGACTTCTATGACTAGAACACCATTATCAGCTTCACAGAAAAAACAACATAATCAATTTTAGGATTTCCGATAATGACTCAGAATATACACAATAAGAATGCCATGGAGTACGTATGAGATGGAGGAAATGAATGCTGCCATACAAAAAAAATGCATCACATATTCAATGATTACAATAAAGACGTCAACACAATGGGAGAGACATCCATCCTCCTTGCAAACAACAATACAATGAGGATTCAATTCGGATATTTTCGAAGCAAGTCACACAAATGAATCTACTTCTCCTGTGAATATTGTGCCAGTGAGTCTCATTCAGCTGGATTGCATTATCATTTCAGGGTCATACAGAACTGAAGATAAAATATAATGCAAGAACCAAACAACATTATTAATTCGCCTATCAGCCCTGAAGGACGTCAGTTCAATAACATTACTCCGCGCATATTGAATAATGGAAATAATCTCATTGATTTTGGTAATGTGGAAGAGATAGTCGCCATGAGGAAATTGATGTAATGGGCTTCTGCTACAACAAACGGTAAAGCGGTGAATACGAAACCTCTTCACCAAACAAAGTTCCATCAAGTATTGCTAAGAAGAAAAGATTTTCCAGGAAGAGGGTCATTCCACAACTGTATGCTGAACGGCAAAATCATACATTCTTGTCAATTTTCTGAAATTTATTGGACTATTCAACAATAAAATACAATTCGTTTCAGAAGAAGAAAAAAATAACGAAATAAATTTCCTAGACATAACTCTCATTAATAAAAAAAACAAAAAATCCTCACAAAATGGTACACAAAAACATCCTTGGCAGAGAGATATTTAAATTTCAATTAATGTCATCCCTCCACCCAAAAAAAAGGCGTAATCATCGGCATAACTGATCAAGCCATCATATCAATCATACGTTGTCATTGAGATATCTCAATTTTCTGAAATTTATTGGACTATTCAACAATAAAATACAATTCGTTTTAGAAGAAGAAAAAAATAACGAAATAAATTTCCTAGACATAAGCCTCATTAATAAAAAAAAACAAAAAATCCTCACAAAATAGTACACAAAAACATCCTTGGCAGGGAGATATTTAAATTTGAATTGATGTCATCCCTCCTCCCAAAAAAAAGGCGTAATCATCGGCATAACTGACCAAGCCATCATATTAAGCAGTCCTTCTCTACCAAAAGATGCCCCCGGAAAAGTAAGACAAACGTTAAAAAACAATAATTTTCCAATGAAACTGATAAATCATATCACAAAACAAAGAACATATAAATGGTACAACCAAGCAAAACAAAAACCAAATATAAAAAACTACCATTCATATATGTACAATGCCACTAAGAAAACATTAACTTCACAAAAAAATTGATTACCAAATTTGCTATAAATCCAACAACACATCAAAAAACTTATTCCCGCCACTTAAAAGTCAAACCCCAATTATGAAAAAATCTAATGTAATACACAGCATTCCATGTAATGATTGCGAAAAAGTCTATATAGGTATGACGTCACAACTCTTAGAGAACAGGCTAAAAGAACACAATTATATAAAGAAATCTAGTACGGTACTTAATAAACATATAATAAACGATGACCGCAACCCTAACTTCAATGATACCAGTATTTTAACGGTAGAAACCAACCCAGGCAAAATCACCATGGAAGAAATGATTTACATTAAAAAACACAACAATGCAATGAACGACAGAACTGACATTCTATAATCTCTATGAATAATAATATTAATAATATAATCTCTATGAATAATAATATTAGTAAATAAACATAAATAACTATATAAATTCATCGTCCCTAATCACATCCAACACAAGTCCAAAAATACATACCCCTATCTCCCCCAAAAACAGCATCAAGACACACGACCATCTCATCACCACTGTGAACATGACTTTCTACCGAATAATTCCGATTGATACAACTAATTGTCACATCTGCCCTCTCGAATACATTCCATTGCAAAACCGCATGAAGACAACCAACACAACAAGCAACGTTTTAAAAAATAATCTGAAAGCATGTTTCACACTTTCCACATCCAATTATCTATCCATATTTTTTGCTAAGGTACATTACCATAGAGTTATATTATATTTTTTTCAAATCAATAATCATGTACTTCTTATTTCAGAAAAAGACTACAAAATAATATGCACTTTTGTAAACCAACATAAATATTAAAATTGAAAATGTCCGGCCAGGGACGAAACTATTTTCACTAAATTGATGTTTTACTACAAGAATCCAAAACAAAAAGTACACTCATTTTCTGCACGCTTTCGCGAACTATCATTATTTTACCTCTCAAGAGTCATATTGGCTTTGTGGTTTCTCCAATGTTAGCTTCATCAGCGTCATTTGTTCCGGAAGCTTTTGTGCCTTTGTCAATTCTACATCCAAACATCAATCTATTTCACCACACTGAAGAATTATTGCCTTTTCATTAACAATAGCTTCTTCATACCAACACAACGTTGTAATGGTCCACAGGTTCAAAGGTCAATATAACCCAGTAGCAATGTCGAGACGGTATCTGCTGCAAGAGACTTTTTTCATCTTCCTTTAGTATTGGAAGGACTGGGTTTCGAAAAATTCATAATTTCAGAAATTTCATTATTGGTTTTTCTCCTTCTGGAAGCTCTTTTCACTTCCACCTCCACTTTTTTGACTCGGAGATATGGATCACTGGTGGGGAACCCGCTGGTAATAATTGGAACGTCCTAATATTCAATTCCAAGTCATCACTAGTTGTCAGTATATCCGTCATCATGAGAAACCCATCAAAGTCAAAATCTTCTAGACCATCTTTCCTATGCATGGTAGTGATATGATTTTCACTCCGAACTCAACTGGAAATGCACCATTTACTATGCATTCCATTGTAGCTTCGTTTGACCAGTCACTTAGCAATGTTGATGAAAAACTGCAACTTCCAATAGAATTAATTTCGTATACTTAATAATATTTTCAAACTGATTGTTTAGAATCAAAGACTGGAACTATCATGTTTGAAGACATGCCACCTTTTATCATAAAAATATATATTTGAACAATTGTATGCTCATTTCATATTGGCAATTGGTTCCGATGAAATCTTAGTCTGACAATAAGTGTAACAATTTCATTTGAAACGAGTAACAATCAATGAAAACTTCAATGAAATCCATTTGGAATTTTGCATATAAACATGCAAGAAAAATGTTTTGGCAATATACAGCAATTGATGGAATATATTCCAGAGTAGAATAATATTCAACATTGTTCATAGAAAAAATATATTTAGTCAAACATTTTGTGATTCATCAATAAATGTTTACCAATATGTTCATTATATTTCCCTACCCTAACTAACATGAAAAAACACTCGAGATCGTATCATTCTTGAACTATGTCAATTTTTACCTCTATTATACAAAATTTGCCAAAGCAATAGGTGGTGTCAACTAAAAAGTTTGATCAAAAGCGATCAGGGCTCTTAGGCATCTTAGTACTAAAATAGCGATGTTTGTTGCTATGGTTTATTTACGAATAACGATTGTGTCTTTTTGACCCGACACCGAGAGACATTCCGTGTGCAAAAACCGTTGACCGCATTCTGATTAATGATTTAAGTTAAGAAAGACTTAAGGAATGACATCATGGAGGTTGCCGGGCGGAATTAGTGCCAATTCCTTTTTTATTTTTTTGGCCCTTTAATAGGAAGTTTCCATGGCTGTAACTGTCAACAAACGTTGTTTATGACTGGAAAAGGTTGTTTGGATAGGGTATGGAATGAAAAACAGCATGATCATAATACAGTACGAATTTAATTGTTAAAAAAAAATAAGTGGTTTACATATTAATAAATAATGGAAAATAACTGAATTTTTCATTTATGCAGGTAAGTTTTTACAATAATTGTAGGTGCATTTGCAAAAAGAGATACAAGTAATCTCGCTTTTTTGGAGCACTTGCCGATATCCGATTGAGCTGAAATTTGGCAGGTGTTCATAGTTCCGGATGCAATGCATTATACAATTTCTGTTGGAGAAAAAAACAAAATGGCGGCTCCAAGATGGCGGAAGAGATTTGTGTTTATGGTCTGATTCTATTCAAAATTGGTATGTGAGGGTTTTCGGGAACGGAGATTGTAAATTTTCCGTCAAAATTCAAAAATTCGGAATGGCGGCTCCAAGATGGCGGTCAAGTTTTGTAATTCTGCTCTGATTCGATTCAAAATTGTTATGTGGGGGTCTTCGGGGGTCGGGACATTATTAATTTTTTGTCAAAATGAATAAATTTATGATGGCGGCTCCAAAATGGCGGAGGATTTTTGTGATTATGGTCCGATTCCATTCAAAATTCATAAAATCATAATGGCGCTCCAAGATGGCCGATGATCTCTGTGTTTATGGTCCGATTCGATTCAAAATTGATATGCGGGGTTTTTGAGGTCAGAGTTTAAGTCGAAGATTATTGATTTTTAGTTCAAATTCATAAACTGAAGATGGCAACTCCAAGATGGCAGATGAGTTAATCTTCAGATGGTGTCCTTATTGAAAAACGATGCTTCAACAAAAATGCATAGATTAAGGCGTACTTAAGTACTAAAAAGCACCAAATAAAATCATTAATAAAAAACCTTTTCAAAGACAAGCTTTCATTCAAATGCACTAAAAAGTAAAAAATAATTGCTTTGGATGTGTGGCGTAGGTTATTCCGTGAGTTCTAGATTCAGAAGCTTGTCGCTTTTGTATTCGAACTGAAAACTTTGCGCGACCAGCTTTTGAATCTATAACCTACGTCGCACATCCAAAGAAATTATATTTTATATTTTACTTTTCAGTACATTTGAATAAAAGCTTGTCTTTAAAATGTTTTTTATTAATTATTTTTTTCAACTACGGTTGTTCTACGGAATCACAATTGCGAGTGCAGCTTTTAATATCCCCCTCGTCCCTTCCTGTTAACTTTTGAACGGTTCGACATAGAACGACGGGACCAAAACTATTTTGAATGATATCACCGATACTATTCTCTGAAATAGACGACATTGTAATTCCTCGATAGATGGCGCGGGGGGCACATCAACTTAAAAATTTCAAATTGCATAGGGGGTCAAATGGTAGACCGTTGAAAGGATAATTCAATTTTCTTTTCACAATATGCATTTTAAATTCAATTATACTTGACATTTCAAAGGCATATTGTAAAAAACAACAAAACAAAAACAATTTCCATGTTTCCCAAAAGAAAAAACAACAAAAACCTACCTAAAATTGAATAGCACCAATATCCAAAACCATTCAGCAATATAAGGTAAAAACCAAAAAGTTCGACTTTCAGATATTTTAAAAATATTCGAAAGGACGTATGTGTAAATTTCAAAATCTACTAATAAAATAATCATTACAATAACGCATTTCTTATTTCTTGCTAGAACACCCTTTTTCCTCATTTCACAAAAAAGAGCTAATAAACGGCAATTGCAATTTACAAACTTGTCCCGAAGATAGACAATCATGTATATCGTTTGAGGCATTTTGGGTTGCCGCGATTTACTTTACTTGGAATAGTATTTTACCGAACATGAAAAAGCCTAAGGTTACGATTTACTATTACATTGGATGCGTACACTGACGACCATCGAGTCGGACGTACTTCAGACGACTGACATAAACAGTTTCTGTCATATTGAACTGGTTATATTGCATACCGTAACCGCACGACCGGTTTTGAAAATCAAACTTGTTCGTTAATATGAGAAATATCCCTGGAGAAAGAGAATCATCAATTAAGAATTACTTTTGGAAGAGGTAACATTTTTCAAATTCGATTGATTAAATTCGTTACAGAGCAGCAGAATTATCAAAATTATCGATTCTCAATGTGCGAGAATATTTAACTGATTTTCAATTATGCCAGAAAATCCCTGGAAGAAGTCGTGGAGGCTCCACACCTAAATAAAGCTCATTAGGGGTATACCCAATTGAATGTAAGACATATGTCACAAGAAAAATGTACATTTTTTATTCGTCTACCATAGTTCCCCCCATAGCAGAATGGGTCTTGTGGGTACCAAAGTGATCTATGACTGGATGATTTTTTGGTATGGAGGTATGAGCTATTTGGGAACACACATAAGTCCCGTTTTAAAAGAACTCCCTTAAGGAGAACCAACATGATTTGCAACCTGCCGTCTACAGCTCAAGATCCTTTGGGCTAAGTTTTTCATCTTGAGCCTGATGTTATTCCATGCTGGACAAAATGTCCTGAATTGAAGATGGCAAAACACTGATTTTCAGGAATCGGTGAGTGAACACATGCATGTCTAGACAGTGCAGTCGCTACCATATTTTCGCACATGTTTTACTTGAAACAAAAACTCTTATAGTGATAGAGCCCATCTGGTTAGCCTTGAAGAATGTAAGAGGCAGGTGGCAGTTAGATGACAAGCCATGTTTTGATAATTTCTATCAAAATCAAAAGAAAAACTAAAAAAAATATTAAACATTGTCGATATCTGAGAGCAATGTATTATATTTGTAAGTTAAACAAATTGATTTCATAATGAGAACAGGATATGAAAGCATAAAACATATATTTCCAACCTCAAACTGTGATGAAAGGTAATTATTAATTAGCTTCAACACATTTGAGGAATATTGAAGAAATGAGAATTAATGGCCAAAGTTATTTAATACAAGCAAGCCCATAATATTACGCAAACCCCAGTGAAATTAACATCCTACAAAACATCTTTGAATGTAAGTACCCTGCGTTATTGTTATTGAGTTGAGCTGGATTAATATCAGTTACTTTTCCATTTATTGCTTGATTTGGTGAGACTTCTGTGTTCCTCCTTGCCATAAAACGTTTGTACAAACGTGTGAGCTCATAATATCACGTAAATGAAATTGATTTAGTGAAATCGTTAAATGACGTTGAAACACTTACTTTATCGTTTTCACAGCAGCTATCAATTTCTTTCTGTGCTCTAATTTCCAGGCAGATTTTGGAAAAGTATAGAAACACAAAGTATTGTTTCCCTTTATTGTACAGTTCACAAAACAACGAATTTAACGTAAATTAACGTGGAATTATTTATAAAAACAACTTTGACAGTCCCGATATTGTTTCACATTTCTGCCAAAGCACACGGTGCGATCAATTTGAGTGTCACAGCAAGCACTTCGCACATAGCTAATAGCCGCCAGAATCCATTCAATCAAGCTGAATATGAGTTTGTCAGACATCATCTTAATAAGTTACTCGATAGGTCGAGACAGCTGAAAGTCCGATTCAATGACGAAGTGCAACTGGTGGGCATCAAGACACACCCATACACGTTGTCATTATCGGCTAGATATATTTGGTTGAGCAACATTTTATCATCCCCCAAGCTACCATTTTAACTATTTCCTTTTGGACATTATCGATGTGGAATATGAATGGGAGTAGTACCTCACAAAAAATGTTTGACTTGTCTGTCATTCTTAATGAATGAATATTCTTACGAATTCACTCCGCCACTGTCTATAATCTTCTATGTAAACAAACCCAAAGTAGGTTGCTGTGACACGTCACGGAAGGATCGAGACCATTCCCGAAAGTTCAACGACTTTTCTGGTATATTCAGCCGTGTGGCCGACAGCTATATATATATAGTGTATCGCACGCGAGCGAAAAGTTAGTTATTTATTCTATCAGTTGAAGTTGAGTTGGTAAGTTAGTTGTCGTCGGACAGTTGTCGTGGGAAAATAATTTGTTTAATTATTGTATTGTGTTTTCGAAATGCTAATAAAGGACATTGATTATATAGTCGAGTATTTTAATTTAAGATGATTCCTAGTTTCGTCCTATCGATGATTTTAGTGAATATCCGAGGATAATTAATGGCGAGTACGAGAAATATACCCTACGACGAAATGGGGGCCATGAATGGAATTGATTCGACAACAGTTAGCCTAGTAAGAGATACAGCTGTTGAAAGAAAAACAAGAGGAGGCAGTCCATCGACAAGAGAAGGAACGGCGGAAGTAGAAAAAACAAGAGAAAGCGGAACGTCGAGAGAAGGAGAAATAACGAAGACAGAGATATAAACAAGAGAAGAAGGAACGTAAACAGAAAGAAAAGCGAGAAGATGAATGAATGCAGGAAAATTTTAGGAAAATTATCTAAGAAAAGCAGAAAGTAATTTTTGAGTCGAATCTCCAGAAAACCGAGGGGCAAATCGTAGGTCTGAAGGAAGATGTTTTCAACATTGGGGCCAAAATCAACAAAGTTTGGTGAACGATGGACGACAATGAGATGAGAAACGAAGTCAAGTTGTCAAGAAGAAGCAAGTAACTTTGGAAGAACAACAGAAAGTAATTTTTGAGTAGATTATCCAGAAAACCGAGGGGCAAATCATAGGCCTGACAGAAGATGTTGATAACATTGGGGCCAAAATCAACAGAGTCTGGAAAACGATGTAGTAGAGGAGACCGTGGGAGGTCGACCTTCACCGATCTGATAACTCGATGAGACATATTTTTAATCAAATATAATTTATAAACACATATGCCCATGATAACTTGCCTATCAAAAAGTGTTCATAGCTATTTTTAATTGAACTAATTTTAATCAATTTTTTTTCATCACCTTCACTCTTCTGATAACCGGATGAGTTTCACCTCAACTGATAGTTTTTAAAACACACAGAATATGCCTAGGTAGGCTTGCCTACTTATTTCTGCGCATGGCTATCTGGCAAGCAGATGTGAACAGGTAAGTCAATATAGGTAACTACACCGATCTGTTAACCAATTGAAATTGATATTATAGGTAAGATAATTTAATTACAAAACCAATCGTATAGGCTTGCCTGCAAAAAATCGTACATAAAATATTATTGCCAAGCTATAAAGTTTTAGAATTTCAGCTATTTGATAGGTGCGAGAGAGAAAGTAGAGCGTCCGAGGTCCGTGTGATAGAACAGGACACAACATAGCAGCTGCACGCTACCTGACCGTTGAATGTATCCGAGTGCACATGCTCGTGTACATGTGAGTGATAGTGACAGCATTTATTTACACTCGACAGTAATTTTGAGTAACATCTTGGAATGAGGTTGGCGGAAAAAAATAATACCTTTCACCATTCAGTACATTGTTGAAAAAGTGGGATCCAATTATGTGATTTCCAGTAATTCCTCCTCAAACATGAAGCGACTATCGCTTTTGGTAATCAACAGTCCTCAACCAGTGATGATTTTCAATTACATAATGATGCATATTATGACTTTTGATCGACCAGTTGTTCTTAACATTGTTCATCAGAAAACAGAATTTTGTTTAAAGTATTATAATCCTCCTCAATCATGCCATTCATCTAAATACAACTCTATAAGCAAAATCTTTACCATATAATTCTTGATGTACATAGAGATTATAAGGGTGGAGCTTATGTTTCAATATTATTCTGTTTTCACTACTTTGTGAAATATCCGTTTCCCTAGTGGCTAAGTGAAGATATTCCTGTGGCATCAATAAAACTTTCAAGTCATTTTCCTCATTCATCCGACTATCAACAATTTCCCATTTGGTATAAGACACACTATCGATCTCTTAACTTTTGGAATGAAGACACCCGTGGAGTTCTTGCTTTTGCATATTTTTTATGGTATATTCTGCTTACTAATAAAGGATTTCTTTGTACAATTATTGAAGGAGAGAAAGGAAGTGAGATATGGTAGAATGCTAATAAACTGATCTGAACAACACCCCAATATATCAAATGAGCAATACGTCACTCTCAAACTTTTTTGGCAGATCTCAATTGACATCTGTCAGTTAAAAAAGCGAAAAAGACTCTGCGAGCAAAAATCCAAATTATTAAAACAATTAAAGGAGATTTAGAAGATTTTGACAACGGGGGCAGATATAGTCCCCGAAATGTCAAGCAAAAACTATATAGAGAAGTATCATTTGAATTTTTTTAAAAAATTTGTTGATAGGCAAATTCAGGAAACGGCAAGTTATTGACTAATTGAATCATTTTTCTATAGGAAATATAATTTGGTGAACGCAATAACTTATCGGGGTGAACTAATTAGTTTGCCCTTTCTACACTTGTATAGATTTTCCTGATTATATTTTCATTTTCATACTGTGGAAGGTTACCCTCATGTCAAGAAATATTGTGTTGTGTTTCCGAAGTGCATATAAAAGGAGTATTCTATTGAAGACAAACCCAGTTTCATAACAATATATTCAGTAGTGCGTCCAGGTTTGTTGTAAAAAATACAAGTGTACGTTTCCACTTAATTTTGGATTATATTTTTGCTTCCTCTAGATAATACAAAAATCAATAACTTTGGAGAAGTAACTATCATTTTCTACTTTTATATTCCCTGGAATACTAAGTGTTGGTTTTTGAAATAGGGTACACACATTCAACGAGTCATCCATTTCACGGACAAGTCTGTCCTGAAATCAAGATGTATAGGATTATTACATTCGGGCAGATTAATATTTCCACGAAACAAACGCAAAAAACGACATTATAAGATAATCCAGATATTACCAAATATTCCTGTAGTCAGTTTATATTCTTCAATTTGATTTTAGGTTAGGCTTGGAGCCATAGTTCTTTATAGTAAGATTTGAATGCTCTCACTACATGCACGCCTTTTGGTACTGAATTGAGATACTACCACTGTCTACCAATGCAGGAAATTTATACCCATAACAATTCTTCAAACAATCAGTGATCTACTCCCAAATAACGTGTGATCAGAATCAAATCACATCCCAGACATCACGGAATATTCCTAGAATATTCTCTAAATATCCGAAAAGAGAAGAGTATATTCCGAATATACATGAAATATTTCTAGAATATTTACATGCCTCTAGCATATTCCAGTAATATTCCAATATGCATATTCCTGGAATATTCTCGGGAGAATGTACTACGAATATTCTCGTGAGAATATTCCTGTATGAATATTCATAGAATATTCTTGTGTGAATATTCATGGAATAATCAAAATTGAATATTCTGTATCGTATATTCATGGAATATTCTCCCTTATTTATATGGAATGAACACCAGTAACCATTTTCGAGTTGGGAAAACTAAGAGCAAAAGTGCGAGTAGATGTTTTTGATTTGCAAACAGAGTTTTTATTCAGACATGCTGACAAAAATACACTACTGTACTGACCAAATTATAATTGGTCGGAAAATATCGAGGTACACTTTCACGACCAATCAAAACCATTTCGCGCGCGTCAGCGTCTGTCGTTCATCCGGTAGTCGTAGCTTAACCCGATGGCAGAACTGTAAAGTTGAATGCATTTTAAATTGACATTTGACATCTTTTGTTTTTTTTACTGGTATGGGTTACTTTTGCATATTTGTATGTGAAACTACTGTGTTTGGAATTGTTCAACAAATATTCTTAATAATCACCACAGTGTGGTAAGTACACTTTAATGTTACCATTCATTTCATTTCATAAAAATTTCATTTGTATATCACTGATCATTTCATTTTCAAGGCGTTTTCTACAAAATTCCTGAAAGAAAAATAAGCAGTCTTGGTATAAGGAAGTACACCAGGAAACTGGAAATATTCTCAATGCAATTATTACACAAACTCCGTCACAGCTTGCAAAAGTTGAAACTATTAGTGATAGAACGGATTCAAGTTTTTCTGATTCAGATAGCAGTAGTTCGATCTTGCAATTCTTGTTTTTCAGAGATATCCCCGTAGTGTTACATCCCCAACTATTATTTAGGAATAATCATTATCTCCACCTCGGCTAAACTACGGTCAAGCCGTTGTTTCGTTATCAAAAGATTACCCTCTTGTAACGCCACTGGGTTGGGACAAATCGTTATTCCATATAATTAGCCTAAGACGCTAAGGACGCTTCTAGTATAGAAAGCCCATACTCGATTAGTCCTTTGTTGAAAAGTTGCTCGAAAAACTACAACTTTGTTGGGTATTAGCAGCAAGTTATAAAATAATTTATTCGCACTGAAGTTAACGGACATGAGCGGCTATATCCATTACCTTCTTTCTAACACCCAGGGAACATAGGTTGTTTATTTAGGAGTATGTACCGTTCGCTGAACTCTATATCAATAAAAAGGCACTGGGAATCATAAAACTTATATTCATAAACGAAATTATACATAAGATAAAACAAAAAAAAACAAAAAAAACACTTTACACTGTTATCCTTAGGATGCAACTTTTGTGGTAACTTTCAAAAATAAAAGAAAACTGTTAATAATGGGGATAGAAAAATACAATAAAATAACAAACAAAACAATAACTGCACCTCCTATAAGCACTTTCCGTTCATTCCTGTATAACCCATTTCTATCTTTATAGACTGAGTCACCTTTTTACCAAAAGTACATTGTCAAAATTATTGTATAGGACATAGATAAACAAACAAATAAGAACACCAAGAAAACATTTGATATAGGTAACAACATGCCAAATTATTACTTGTGATTTCTCGGTAACATGGATTGTGAACTTAAAGGCAAAGGGCCATGGATTAGTACTTCTCGACAATGTTTCGCTTTATGGGAGATATATGTATGCATAACATGTATATTAAGAAAAACATATACTAGTAATAGAAAACCAAAACATTAATTTCAATAATAGGAATTCATTACCTAGGTCGAATTGTCCAGTTGCCTTCCTTGGGTCGCACTCGAAGAGTTCCACGATTAACCGGATTATTATTTCAGACGCTTGTCATGGTTCGTTACCGGATCAAGTTACAGGATGAATTATTTGCTCATTTTATTATTTAAGGACATCAGCAAACGGACGTCATTTGATCGAGATATCGCACAACACTGGAAAAGTAATTTCGAATGGAGTACTTTTGTGTTTACGACGCATGAAATGAACTATTTTAGAGTGATTAGACTTTCCCGTAATTATGCTGTGAAATATTGTTTTTACACTGACTCTATTTAAAAGGATGCCATGTTAGTATTTCTTTACTTGAGATGATTTTCCACGTGGAGAGATTTTATTTCTCGTGACATTTTTCACCGGTACTAATATGAATGCATATTATATTTCTTCTCGTATGATATACGTGATTACTCCACGAACTACTGTTTTGAACTAACTTAACTCTTTATGCTCTCGTTGTCTTTTATAATATCTTCGATCGGAAGCTGGGCGGACTTAGTGTGTTTTATGAGTTTTTTAATGAGGGACATCGTAAAATGATAAAGATTCTGTTTGTCTAACCCGTTTCGCTTATCTTATGTTATAATTGGATAATATTTTACTGCCTGACAGGTAGTTGTCGGTTAATCTGGGAAATAATGACCAACAAGTGTGTTTATGAATTTCTCGGTGGCTGTCCCTTGTGAGTTATGAGTTAGATACGGCTCTTAATGATGTGGGCGGGCGTGCCCGGGATTGTTTTTTATGGCTTTGTTTGTGTTATTTACTTTGGACGGGTGTTAGAATTAGGGAATCGTTTTCGGTAGTAAAATAAAACTGATTGTCTTATCTATCAGTGACGTTGAATAGTGGATGAATACCCAGTGGCAAGTTTGAATTCTTTTGTTTAAAGGATTGATCATAACAAATCGACCCTGCCCTGTTAAAAAGGTCTCTACTTTGAATATTAGGACCTTTTTGTTTCGTTATTGAATTAAAGTATTTGGTTCCATGTTTTATGGTAGGAAATCACCTTTTGTTGTTACCTATAAAAATGATAGTCTGTGCTGCGTATGGTATTCATAATTTCAGAGGTTTATTATAACTAATAAAATAATAAAAGTAAACAAAATACTATACACATAAAGCACAAGTTGGCATGTACGTAGTTTGAAAGAGAAACAATGTCTGTTCACTATATAAGAGTTCATAAAACTAAAAATAATAATAAAAAGTGATAAGTACACAAAAAAACTTTTACAACTGACCTGCATAAAACTTGAATAGAAAGTTCTGTCTCGTCACCATTTAAGAGTTCAGGTGAGCCTGAGGACCGGTATCTGTCACTCGGTCGGGAGTGACATGGCGATGTTGAACGCCTGAGTGATTATGCTCGAACTGGCAGCTAGGGCATCACTTGGGCTGTCATCCGAATCATCGTCCGGGGAGGTGTAGTCGGCTACAGTTCTTGAGACATAGCTGGCGACTCGGTTGGGGTTAGTTGAGTCCAGTCTATTCTTCCTTCGGGGTGGTGCGTGTCGGTTTCGATCGTCGGTGCAAACCTGACAAGTGCATACGGGCTTCGTAGGTGTGTTCTCAGTGTTTGTCATCGGACCAGGGTTTTCGGTGTGGGTCTGCAAATGCCGGGTACTTTCGGTGGTGCAGTGGAAACAATCACACTGGGTAATGTTTCTGGTGTCCAGTAGTCTCATGTATTCCGCATGATGGCGATTAAAGTGCAGAATAGAAAATGCGATGTAAGTGCGCACGTGCTCGGATGGCGGTTTCTGCATCCACGTATTCACGTCGTAGAGCAGATTGTTTACGGATGCCTTCAGGATGCTTCGCTTCGTGTCGAAACTGGAAATTTCTTTACGGAGTCTAGCAGCATCTCCATGGGGTAGCTGGTGTTGGTAACTTTTTGAGCACGACTGATTTTATAAACAAAAGATTTGTTGGCTGATTGACGTGGTGTTTCGTGTAAGAGTTCGGAGCACAATAATGTTCAATCTAGTCCCACGCACGTATTTATAGAGAATCGATATCTCTTTATTTTAATTCTCACTAGGGGTTAATTGTTATGGGGTCAGCTTTAACGTCCTTTCGGAGTTATCTTATCTTAGGAATGAGGCACTTATTTTTAATATTCATTGGAAAAGGGTCCCCTTTTCTTAGCTTCACTATCGCGAACTGGGAAAAGATTATTTTTATTTGTGACGGGACGTGAGGATCATATTATTTATAGTAATTTTAGTTCAAGCGTCGCGTAGAGGTAATAAAATGTCCTTATTTATTTTGATTATATATTTTTCGTTTCTTGGGTCCAAGATAGGCCTTTGAATGGATGTGATTTTATCGTCGCATAAATTGTTTCTTTCGGCTGATGGGGTGGTATCTCAATGCCAGTTTGGGTAGGTTGAGATTCAATAACCGTGAGATTGTTATCCGTCGACATTTCTGCAGGAACTTGTCGGGGTAATTTATGGTTGATTACAAGTAGAGTCAACGTATCCCAGAAAGCTGCGATTACATGGTAGGTACATCCAGTGATTCTGTGTATGGCTATCATGTTTATGGCTGTTTCCATACAGAATTTTATTATCCTTATGCAAAAATATATCCCTAAAAAACTGCTGGTTACGTCTCCAATGAAAGTGAATACTCCATATAATTTTTTCATAGTGCTGTTGGCTAGTTTTTCTATCTCCTCGGGATTGAACAGGTTTAACGTAGAGAAACCCTGATTTGATACGGGCTTATTGGCCATTTTGTTTATCAGAATATTATTTACTGCTTGTCTTTCGGACGAAAAAAGTATTATTTCTTGGGCTTGTCTCATTTCTTCTGTTGTGTATATCCCACCATCACCAATAGGTTGTATTCTGGCTAGTTGCATTTGTTGTTCTTCACTTATGGATAATTCTACAGGGGGATTTCCTGCTATGGGATAGGGGTCGTAGGCTAACCAAGTACCTTCTATATAATATTTGGCGGGAATGATTGAAGAACATTCGATCTGTTGTCCTATTTCCTGTATAGTTCGTGTTAATGGCGCCATAAAATATGTTTTGTTTAAATATGTCACAGGCAACTCTTGATAACAGTTTTTTTCTCTCCTGATTTGGACTATAACAGGTGTGCATTTCAACAAATATAGTACTTCTCCATTTATTTTTGCAATATACCCTGGGTCTTGGGATAGTAACTGTGATATGAGATTCGGAGATTGTTGTGCCATCAATAATCTATTCTTGAGAATTTCTCTTTTTAATATACACCTTCGGTGAATAGTGTCGGCGAGCATCGTGTTCATACTCCTCTTAAACGATTGCTCGATATATAAAAATTTCGAATTTACATATGTTATTATATCGGCAGTTGGCTCTCCTGAGGTAATAGCGAAGTTTACTTGAGATGGGGTCATATTGCTTGGTAATTCGATGATTAATATTCTGGGATGTTCTGTCAACCACATTTCAAAATCACAAATTCGCTTCTTTCTAATTAACTGCACGGCAAATAGTTTCGTCCTGTCTTCAATAACCATGTATTGGTTTATGTCCGTCTGACTTAGTTTCTCTATTATTTTAGTTGCTTTTCCTTCGTAGAGTTGGCGGTACCTCTTACATTCATGAGGTTTTATAGGGTCCCAGGCTATTTCTCCTTGGAACGCATCCATACAATATCCTGTACTAAATTCGCAAGAGAGTTGGTTCTCCAAACTAATTGTATTGGTATCCAAGTGTGCGATGGCGGAATAATCTTTCAGATGATCTCTTGCGGTTGCAGTAACCACAACATCTTTATATACCTTACCTTGGAAGGTATAAGTGGCACCTTGGCATTTACCATTTTCCTCTAATTCTCCGGCTATCACGATTCTCGCGGTTTGTGTGGTGTTGGGCTGTAATTTAATTATATCTCTAGAAAACCTCTGTATTCCAAATACTGATGTATCTTTAAGCATTCTGATTTTCCTACGGTTTGCATAATGTAATCAGGCTATCTGGTATTATCGCCGAGTGTGAGAACATGCCACAATGAACCATCAGTTGAGTAATTTCTACTAAACAGGACTTTACATGAATGGTCTCAAATTTCTGTTTCTCAACCGCGTATACACGAAGATCCTGCACGCTGTATGCATTGGATAATTCGGGACATTTTTGTACATCTCTTAACGATATCGCAGTAATATTGGCGGTTGGATTTCGACAGTCGTAGGCTATTAATCCAGCTGTACCGGGAATTTCATAATTAAAAAATAACAGTCCCGAAGTATCAAGATTATTTTAACTGCGACTTTGACCTGTTAATTTTATCGTTTCATTTTCGGTCGATACGGAATCGGCTGAGCACATCTGGACTAAATCCATCGTTGGGCCCATTTCCTACACTTGTTCCTTAATGTCGAGTGTTTGACCTGCGTATCTTGCCCTTTTGAACGATTACTTCATATCTTGTTACAAAGCAGATGTCTCGGAGATTTGTGAAGAAGGGACTATGGATTTTCGGAGGGTGTGACCGCGCTGCAGGTATAATGGTTCAATGTTTATAATCACGGCTATTAACTTCACTTATCGTTCAGCTGACCGGGTTAGGTTAGCGGTATAGTCTCGTGTTTTCTCCGCACTGGTTCACTTGGTATGGTTGTCTCTATTAACGTCCCAGGATAATAGACCAATTTGAAACTATGTTTTGGCAAGGAAAGCAAAAATTAATTTTTTTTTTTTTAATTTAGGTCACGGTTAATCCTATACATACATACATCTCCTAGATTTTCTCAATTAATTAAAACTATATATACATACATATCTTTAATACATTCCCAGCGCATTTCATTTTACATAAAGTATTGTTTTTACTGATGTTTGCCTGTTTTGACAAAATCCAAGGTTCCTCAGGTACCTGTCCCCGCGACCTTGTTTGGTAACCATGATTTACTTCAGGGACGCTTTCCCGATCTTCGTCCGATGTTTCACTGGGGTTACTACTTTCGAAACTTTCCACATTTTTTAGGGGTAGTTCGTCTTGCCTAGGCGTTAGCGCTATTCCCGAAACGGGTTCAGTTCCTACACTATCTTCGTTTCCTAACGTGTTTCATGGATGTTATTTAAATTACGATGTTTTTCCAACTCTTCGGGAGTGATACAATAATTCATGTCCAACATTTCGGGTTCTTTTTGTATACGCTGGGGCGATTTTCTCCACTTTCCTTAGGAATCTCTTCTTTGACGGATTTTCTACAGTCTTCGAGGATTTCTATATTCTTATAAACTTTCAGTCGATTTGCGTGTACAACTTGGCTTTTGGTTTTCCCTACCTGTTGTATTTCAAAATTGACAGGTGATAATTTTCTTAAAATTCTCCACGGTCCGGTATATCGTGGTAACAATTTTCGAGCTAGTTTTGACCTGCTCTGACATTGGGAGGTGTCTTTAAATATGCTAACGATCCTATGGGAAACTCTTTAATTTAGCCTTTTATTGAAATTTCGGTGTGATTTTTCCGCGGCAGTTTCTACGGATGTTCGGGCTTTTTGATGGGCAACTTGCAATCTCTGGACCATTTCTGAGGCGTAATTTTCTAAGGTATCATACCTTATACGGGGTGCTCTTAATGTTAGGTGATGTGGTAGTAGCATGTCTCTGCCAAACATTAAGAAAAAGGGGCTTTCCTGTGTGGATGAATGAATCTGATTTCTTATAGCCACAAGAGCATACGGTAACTGTTCGTCCCAATCGGATTGTTGTTCAGTCACTAGGTGTGATAAGGTAGTTTTCAGTGTCCATGGAATCGTTCTACGATGCCGTTCGTGGCGGGATGATATGCTGTAGCTCGATACCTTCGCTACCGTCTCGACAGTAATATTAGGTATTGGAATGGCTTCGGCTTGGCAAATTTCCAGAAATAGAGCAGATAAAAATTGAGATCCTCTGTCACTCAATAAATATCTCGGTGCTCCATAACGTAAGATGATATGTTCTACAAATACCTTCGCTACCGTCTCGACAGTAATATTAGGTATTGGAATGGCTTCGGCATATCGAGTCAGGTGATCAATTGCTGTAAATATATACTTGTTTCCATTTCTGGTGGTGTTTAGTGGTCCGACTATATCGATGGCTACAATTTCGAATACTGCTTCCGGAATAGGCATTCTCTGCATTTCCGTTGGTTTTTGGTTCGTAGTTTTATGAATGTTGCAGGAATGACATTTCTGTATGTATTCATTGATATCTCTCTTCATGCTAGGCCAGTAAAATTCTCGTTGTATAGTGGTTAGAGTTTTCTTTTGTCCTCCATGACCAGAAAATATGTTATCATGGTACAAACTTATAATTTGTTTTCTAATGACCTTGGGAGCATAGATTTTGTCCCGACGCTCGTCTACTCGTCGTTTCACGTATAAAATTTCTTCGTGAATATAAAAATTGTCATCTTCGTCGGTCAATGTAGGTATTAATGCAGAAATTTGGGGTCTGTCTTCTGCATTATGCGGATGTCGTCCAAGTGCCATAACGTTTCAACTACAGGTTCTATGTTTTCGCTGGATTTACTAAGCACACGTACTTGGCAGTCTTTTGGCATTTTTTTGAGTCATTTCCGCACTATGTTCGTCTGTTTTATCCTGGATAAGGTATCGGCATTTATATTATCTCGGCCTGGTCTGTATTTAATAGTGAATGAGAATTCCAGGAGTGCCATGGCCCATTTGGCTAGCCTGCTGCTTGGATCTTTGATAGACAATAAATAGGTCAATGGCCGGTGATCGGTAATGATGGTAAAGTGCGTACCAGTCAGATAGCACCTGTATTTCTTTACAGCCCAAATCACTGCGAGACATTCTCTTTCTATCGTAGAGTACCTAGTTTCAGCGGCATTCAAAGTTCTGCTCGAGTAACAAATGGGATGTTCGAATCCAGAATAGTCTTGGCTCAAAATTCCACTTATAGCGGTCGCGCTGGCATCTGTGGTAACCACAAAAGGTCGAGAAAAATCGGGGTACTTTAAGATCGGAGGGGAAATTAAAGCTTCTTTTAGTGTATCGAAAGATTTTGTTGTTCTTGTCCCCACTGGAATTTTACCTCTTTTTTGGTGAGTGCTGTAAGCGGTTGGGATATTCTCGAGAAGTTTGGTACAAACTTTCGGTAAAATCCGCATAATCCCAAAAATGCTCGGATGTCTTTCACTCTTCTTGGTGGTGGATAGTCCTTGATAATTTTAGTTTTTTCGGGATCTGTTTGACAACCTTTCTCTGAGATAATATGTCCAAGATATTTTGCTTCTTTTTGCATAAAATTACATTTAGTTGCCTTGAATTTCAAATTACTGCTCCTCATTTGTTCGAAAACATTGCGTAATCTGTCTAAATGTTCCGAGATGTTTGGTCCACTAAAACGATGATGTCGTCCAAGTATACTAAGCACTCCTTACCTATATATTTCGCAAAAATGTTCTCCATCTGCCGGCACCAAGTGCTAGGGGAGTTCTTCATCCCCATGGGCATACGGAGAAATTCGTAGTGTCCGTTTGGTGTGGAGAAAGCACTCTTCTCTCTGTCTCTTTCATCCAATTCAATTTGAAAATATCCACTAGCGAGATCCATCACACTGTATAAGCTAGTACCTTGCAACTTTTCGATCGTATCCTGTATATGTGGTAATGGAAAAAATCTGTCTTCGTGATGGCATTCAATTCCCTGTAATCAATGCACAGTCTGAACTGGGGATCTTCTCCGGGGTGCAATTTTTTTTCAACCAGGATCGCGGGAAAACTCCAAGGGCTACAGGATTCTTTTATTATTTCGTTATCCAACAATTCCTTAATTTCTTGGTGCATTATCTTCTGCCGCTGGTATGGAATTCGATAAGGTCGTTTCGAAATAGGCGGAACATCCTCAGTGTGTATCCTGTGCTTTACTAGATGGGTACAAGTTAATTTTTGACTAGGGGCCTTAAATACATCAATGTACTCCTTGATGAGGGTGGCCAATTTAATTTGAGCTTCTTCCGTTGGATTCTCGAGATGTAATTGTTGTAAAATTTTCTGTTCATCTTGTAGGTTTATGCTACGGATCATGAGTCCATTCGTCGTAGTCTCCACTTTATTTTCTGTATCGGCCTCGAAACCATGTGCTATAATATGTTTCCGGGGTATGATCAGTTCCTGTTCCAAAATGTTTATCAGTCTGATGGGTATTTCGGTATCATTTTTTCCTATCGATCTCGCGATCATCAGACCTTTTATAGCTGCTTTATCTTCAACTATAATATTTTCCGACAATAATTTTCTTTTTGTTCTAACCATACATATTGTCATTGCTCTAGGGGGTAAAATCATATCTTTTGGCAAGTACAGTCCTGTCCCATAATTTTCTTCAGTCACTTTTTCACCTCCCTGTATAACTATTTCTTGTTTACTTCTGGAAGATTCGGCGTCCCGAGTTTCTATCCTTCCGATAAGTCTTTCATTCTCTGTTTGACTGGCTTTATTTTCATAAAATTTTCTATACCTTGTTTTCATCCGTTCCTGGCTCGTATTTGCCTCCTTGTATCGGCTGTCTGTCTGTTTAGGGCGTATATTCTCATACCCAGACTTTTCTTCCTGCTCACTGTTGAGTCTGCGGGATAATTTGGATTTTCCTTTCCACTTCACTGTTTCTTTAGGAGAGAAATTGTCGCCCTTAGACGGACATTTTTCTGCTTTTCGGCTGTCCTGTGCGAACGGCGGGATGTCTTCCACGATTTTCGTTTTCAGAGTTTGGAGTTTTTCCATGTCTCTGGCAGTAAAAGAGTCATCCTTGGATGAACTGGCTTTTCAGTACGAATGTCGTTCAGGTTTCCCCGTGCCATATCGCCTAACTAACCTTCCTAATATACAGGGTGTTTCGGCTGTCCCAACATTCCCGATAGATGGTGAAGTTTTCCCATCCCTTCGTGGTGAGATTTTCTTTTCTCTATTGTTCGTCGTTCTGTCAGTGAACAAAGTTTCCCTTAAATCCTTATTCCTGTTCTGCTTCTGTAAACGCTTATCTCTATTTTTCTTTTTCCTTTTCGACTTTTTTGGTTTTTCAGTGGACGTGGCTTTCTCTTGATACCGTGTCTCCTTTAAATCACGTTCTTTTGCCTGTCCTGGATTTTCTACTCGATTGCTGTTTGAGTCGGCCGACCTCATTTCTGGATGTGAAAATTTAGTTCCAAATACTTCGCAGTCTGATGCGGGCGGCGCCTCCTTTCTGCCGAGTTTTTCTTTAGACATCGTTTTCGTCCATCTATCTATCGTAGTAGTAAATTCTTTCAACTGTTGCTCTAAAACTTCTAGTCGTTTGTCCCATTGGTTTTCCTTCTCATTTTCCGTATGATAAATGCGTTTTGGCTCGTGATGGAGTTCAATTATTTCTTCCATCAAATACATTTTGTTTGCTCTCCAATCTAGCTTTACTTGATACTTTTGCAGAAAGTCTAGACCTAAAATTAATTCTGTGCTCAAATGTTTCGTTTCGATTAATATAAATTCGTGCTCGATTTGGGTTCTTTCATTCAGTTTTATTGGCAAAACTACGGTACCTATATATGGAATTCTATTGCCCTGTACGTCTTTTAAATTGATTTTTTCTTCGTAATTAACTTTCATACCGTGCGTAATGCTAACGTGGGCCAACGATACTTCGGCACCCGTGTCTACCAGGGTAGTGCGAAAAATTCCATCAATTTCTAGAACTATGACGTTTCGCTGGGCTTCTCCCGTGGTATAGGTTAGTATCGTGTGTGTTGGCCTCCTATTTACCGTGTTGCGTTTTAATGGCGGTTGTCTGCGGTTCCCAACGGAGGAGAATTGCGAACCGGATGGCCATTTAAATTTCTTCTGTCCATATTTCTTTGTCCATTCCTGTTTTTACAGTTGTATGACATATGACCAGGCTGATTACAATTGAAACAAGTTCTGTTTTTTAACCTACAGTCCCTAATTTCATGTCCTCTTCTACGACAATACTGGCATGTCTTTATCGATGATGGTGGTCCATTCGCTGTGACATTTCTAAAACTTCTCTCTCCTGGCCTAGTTAGGTTTTCTATGAGCTCTTCTTTATCGGCTAGTTCGATAGCTTCGGTCAGTGTATCAGGACTAGCGGATAGTATGCGTTTCCTGATGGGGTCCAATAATCCCATAGCAAACTGCGTGATTACATCTTGCTCGTGGCGTTGCAATAGTATCCGATCTACGTCAGCTGTTCCGGTCAAGACTAAAATTTTGCAGCACAAACTTTCAGACGTGCCAAAAATTGGCGGCAAGTTTCAGATCTACGTTGTCGGCATTCTAATAATTCCCTTTTGTCCTGCCCTGGTATTTTAGCTATACCAAACTGTTCCTGTAAACCTCTTTTCAATTCGTTCCATACTGCTGTATTTCTCAATTGATTGTCGGCGTCAATGAGTTGTTTCGCAATGCCTCTTAGTTTCAATCGAACGATAGATACTATTTGCAATTCTGTCCATCCAGCTAGAGCGGCTGTATCTTCAATTATCCTAATAAAATCTTTGATACTCGTCTGCCCGTTATAATAGGGTATATTATCTAATGTGATCGCTATTGTTGGCTCTGGATTTGGCAGAACCTGCACTACAGGAGCTGTTGTTGACGAAGGTCCCCCTGGAGGAGTCATATTGAGAACTTTCCTCCTTTGGATGAATTATTTACTAAATAAAATCTTTCTTATACTTTTCTGATATTGAGTTCTGCGAATTGTTCGGTATGAACGTTTTATTTGTATATATGCGTTAATGTACTTCCTCAATTATTACTCGCACACCTGACATCAATGTTACATCCCCAACTATTATTTAGGAATAATCATTATCTCCACCTCGGCTAAACTACGGTCAAGCCGTTGTTTCGTTATCAAAAGATTAACCCTCTTGTAACGCCACTGGGTTGGGACAAATCGTTATTCCATATAATTAGCCTAAGACGCTAAGGACGCTTCTAGTATAGAAAGCCTATACTGATTAGTCCTTTGTTGAAAAGTTGCTCGAAAACTACAACTTTGTTGGGTATTAGCAGCAAGTTATAAAATAATTTATTCGCACTGAAGTTAACGGACATGAGCGGCTATATCCATTACCTTCTTTCTAACACCCAGGAACATAGGTTGTTTATTTAGGAGTATGTACCGTTCGCTGAACTCTATATCAATAAAAGGCACTGGGAATCATAAAACTTATATTCATAAACGAAATTATACATAAGATAAAACAAAAAAAAAAGACACTTTACACTGTTATCCTTAGGATGCAACTTTTGTGGTAACTTTCAAAAAATAAAAGAAAACTGTTAATAATGGGGATAGAAAAATACAATAAAATAACAAACAAAACAATAACTGCACCTCCTATAAGCACTTTCCGTTCATTCCTGTATAACCCATTTCTATCTTTATAGACTGAGTCACCTTTTTACCAAAAGTACATTGTCAAAATTATTGTATAGGACATAGATAAACAAACAAATAAGAACACCAAGAAAACATTTGATATAGGTAACAACATGCCAAATTATTACTTGTGATTTCTCGGTAACATGGATTGTGAACTTAAAGGCAAAGGGCCATGGATTAGTACTTCTCGACAATGTTTCGCTTTATGGGAGATATATGTATGCATAACATGTATATTAAGAAAACATATACTAGTAATAGAAAACCAAAACATTAATTTCAATAATAGGAATTCATTACCTAGGTCAATTGTCCAGTTGCCTTCCTTGGGTCGCACTCGAAGAGTTCCACGATTAACCGGATTATTATTTCAGACGCTTGTCATGGTTCGTTACCGGATCAAGTTACAGGATGAATTATTTGCTCATTTTATTATTTAAGGACATCAGCAAACGGACGTCATTTGATCGAGATATCGCACAACACTGGAAAAGTAATTTCGAATGGAGTACTTTTGTGTTTACGACGCATGAAATGAACTATTTTTAGAGTGATTAGACTTTCCCGTAATTATGCTGTGAAATATTGTTTTTACACTGACTCTATTTAAAAGGATGCCATGTTAGTATTTCTTTACTTGAGATGATTTTCACACGTGGAGAGATTTTATTTCTCGTGTCATTTTTCACCGGTACTAATATGAATGCATATTATATTTCTTCTCGTATGATATACGTGATTACTCCACGAACTACTGTTTTGAACTAACTTAACTCTTTATGCTCTCGTTGTCTTTTATAATATCTTCGATCGGAAGCTGGGGCGGGACTTAGTGTGTTTTATGAGTTTTTTTAATGAGGGGACATCGTAAAAATGATAAAGATGCTGTTTGTCTAACCGTTCTCGCTTATCTTATGTTATAATTGGATAATATTTTACTGCCTGACAGGTAGTTGTCGGTTAATCTGGGAAATAATGACCAACAAGTGTGTTTATGAATTTCTCGGTGGCTGTCCCTTGTGAGTTATGAGTTAGATACGGCTCTTAATGATGTGGGCGGGCGTGCCCGGGATTGTTTTTTATGGCTTTGTTTGTGTTATTTACTTTGGACGGGTGTTAGAATTAGGGAATCGTTTTCGGTAGTAAAATAAAACTGATTGTCTTATCTATCAGTGACGTTGAATAGTGGATGAATACCCAGTGGCAAGTTTGAATTCTTTTGTTTAAAGGATTGATCATAACAGTAGTGACAGAAGAAACTGGTTGATAAAATATGTGTTATTATTATTATATCTATATAGAAATCGACCTGTTCAAATTCATGTTGTTTTATTTCATTGTAGGGAAGAAGTGCGCAGTCTGCGGAAATCAAATGGTTTTTTTTCTGAGTGGAACCTGCAATTCCAATTCACAAATACTCTGAAGAAAACAATTACGTATTGCACTATTACATAATTTTTGAAATGAAGTTTTGTTTCTTGAAGAATGTCAAATACATTGCTTGAATTGTCAGGCATAATTGTAGAAGTTCACATTATTGATGAAAAAGTGCCATTCAAGATTTTATATTTGAGGATACTCATGTGCATGTGGAGAAAAGTTTTTCTTTATTTTCTTAATTTCTGAAATTTCAGGGAAGCGTTATTTTGTTCTGAAATCCTTCAGGATATTCAGGGAATATTACTATCATATTCCTGAATTACTTTGAATATTCTCGGAATATTCATAGAATATGTTCATGGAATATTCTAGGATTATCCTTTCTGGAATATTCTAGGATTATCCTTTCTGGAATATTCATGGAATATTGTAGGTATATTCTGGATATACAAGGAATATTCCCAGAGGATATTCCAGGATATTCTTTCTGGAATATTCATGGAATATTCTGGGAATATTCTGGATATTTGGGGAATATTCCCCATGGAATATTCAAGGAATATCAAAAATTTTCCCCACCAGCACATTCTAGGAATATTCCAAAAAAATATGTATATTCCTGGCACATTTAAGAATATTCCAATGTCCCAAAAATAATATTCTATGAATATTCATGGCATATTCAATGCTGTCTGGGACATTCCCCCAAGATATTTTCAAGGGAATAGTTTGGAGCATCAACATTTCCAGCTCGTCCTCACATTCGAGCCTATTTGTATTTCCAAAACCTCATTTCTATCAGACCATTTAGCCGGGAAGGCCTTTTTATTTAGACTCCCTTGTCTGGTAAGATGTTTCTCTTTCGAATTGGAAAATATATAAGTATTTCTGTAAAATTCGTCTGCATGACGTAACCTAGCAATGGCTCGTTATGATGTCCTTCTACTCAGTAGAGACCGCGCAACATTAGTGGGAAAATGAGAGGGCTATAATAGCAATTAGTTCAGTTGGGGTATACTGCGGTTGGAGATGATTTGCATTTGCCACCCAGTTATTAAATTCGCAATTTTATATCTTTTCATATCCTTGGATGCCAAAAATTGTCAGTGAAAGCCTTTTCGAATATTTCATTTTTTTTCAACCCACCACTGAATAAAATTTTCACTTCATCAAATAAAGCTCCACTGAGATATCTACTTCTTTCTGAATATTGTAGAAAATCAAGTGGTTGTCTATCGCTTTTAACTTAAAAAAGCGTGGCAGTTTGCCTCAATTTTTTGAAGTTCCTTAACTCTTTGAATTTTGAAAGTTAGGTTAGATCAGTCAGGAGTAATTTATCTGTAGTTTGCAACTGTTATACTAAAGAAAAGACTTGAGTAATAACAGGGGTAACATTTTGAGCCGATTGGGACGGCAGGGGGTTGTTACATGTTTTTCCCCTCGCAATATATTTTGTGGAGCCCAGTTAGCTGAGGCCCATTTGGAAATTTTGCCACATAACAGAAGTTTGACTCGTCTTTCTACTCTTGAGAACTATATTTCAATTGAAGGTGTCAAAATACATTTTCATAACGAAACTATTATTTATATGTTTATTTGATCAAACTTCCTGATCTATAAAACAGTATATCATGCCATTTTTTCAAATGAACAGATTTATTCCATTCTATTTTCTGATTGGATGGATGGGATGGACCACGTGGCTCAAGTCTGGTGGATTTTTCTCGAATTCTTGAAGTTCTTTCAGTCCTCCTTCAACAATCTTCCATAGTTGGGGATATTCCGATTTGTAATTTTTATACCATTTGTCCACCAATGTCCATGAGCTTATATCGAAGTCAATAGCTTCGAGACACATGGTGGCTGTTACCAACTGAAAATCGGCAATCGTGATAGCATCTGAAAAACAAATATATCTCATTGATACTAATTTATATGGATGTTAGGATATAGGATGTCGATACATGTAAATTATTGCGTATTTGCAAATCATTTTTGATTCATGAAGCTGAAAATTACTCCAAATTCATCGGAAACCTTGGGCAACCAGAATAATGTTCTTATATTTGTTCGAAATAACAATGCAAAAAATGTTAAAAGATCCAATATCCACCATATAGGGTTATTGCAATCCAGTACACGTGGTGTCTGAATCAATAATAAATAATAATATTTGATTATGGAACTGCATGAAAGCCTACCAACATCTAGGCATCAATAACCCTATTATGTGCCTTTGAATACAAAGATTCTGAAGAAAATGAGAAAGTCAACCTCCGAGCTAATAAAGGTATAAGAAAATAATTAATATTTTCGAGAACCTTTTGGAATCGAAGGGCCAAATAACAAAAAAAAGCTGATCTATTAGACCAGAATAGGAAGAACCTAAGAATAATATAACTACTGATAGGACCTTGTAGACAACAAATCCATATTCATCAAAGAAGATGGTGAATACCTGGAGCTTATACCAATATCTCTGTGTTAACAAATCGAGCTTTGTGGTGGATGATGGTGGTTGTTTCGACTCTTTTTAAATATCGTATGTATGATGATCGTATGACACAATTTGATAATTTTCAAAATAGAATTAAAGGCACAAGCTGAATTTGTTATTTGATTGATAGTGTTGTAGTAGTATAGATATTAAACAGGCAAAGTATTTAGCTTAAGCAACTGCAGCGCTCCAAAGCAAACCGAGAGTTCCCAACAGTCTAGTAACGAAGACTTAGAGGCTACTTACTCTCTTCATTGGTCACCAGGGAGCGCATGGTGATCGAATTACAAGCAATAAATCACGAAATAAGACCAATGAGGAATGATTCGATTTGATCTGGTGTCGTTCGAAAATTATTCCAATGCACATTCGATAATATATCATAGCAGTTAGAAGGACGTAATAAATTATCTTAATCATAAGTTAACATATCATATGAAATCCTTATAGCACATTATCATCTTTAAGAGAGGTATGAAAACTCTGCTGGTACAAGAAGAAGTAATCTGTGGAATATTCATGTATATTGCAAAACTGAAATCACGAAGAGTAGATTCCCAGTGTTATACGAAGAACCTGTGCAAGACATAACACAGAAAGCTATCGAAAAGATCAACAATGCGTGTTGTGGAGGAGGATGAGCAGTTAATGCCATATAAGTACCAATATTAGTTTATATTTTAAAGTGGATAAATGTAGAAATAGTACCCAGCTGATGTAAGACTCCTGCTACTTTTTGGTGCAATAGTGTGGTAGTTTTGCAATCTACAAGCCACTTACAGGAACAAATTAGGACGTTTGTACTACCCACTCGGAATCATGATCGGTCTCGGGTTAGATCAAGGAGTACTTGGAACACTGCATATCGATTACTTTCCATTTTTGTCTTCGATTACTCTATTAGTCTCAGTGGAGAAATAGAGGAAAGAACTCAAAATTCAGATATACTTTGCTGCAAAGGAAAGTCTTAGTGAACAAAAGACCATCTACTGAGATGACAAATTTTGCAGGAAGGAAGTGGTATATTTCTCTGGAGGGATCACAATATGGTTATCCAAAATACCTTATTGGACTGAGTGATTTCAATTAGAACAATATCGAAATAATACCAAATGTGGTAAATCTCTTATGGGTTTAGCCATTGGAAAGGAGGATTCCATGATATGTTGCTGACAAATAGATGATTGTTCGACATTGTTCCCATTATCAGTAAACCTGATAAATAAGACTTATTTGTTACAAATTGAACTGATTTTATTGGACTCTGAACCCCTCGTAGGTGTGAGAACATAGAGAGCCAACAAAAAATGGATATTCAATGAAAATTACATCAACTTTTTTACCATTTGAAAGTCACATTTTTAGGTGAAATTAATATAAATTCCAAAAGTACCTCACACCGTCAAATGTTTTTATATCAACTATTTTTTTAAGGTGGAGGAAATTGTTTATGGACACCTTGCGGTAGTGTGGGAATCACTGAGACAGATTTACCCACTGAAACCTCCACCCCGTAGGCTCGTCTGGCCGTGGTACGATTGTTTTCACCATGTCGCATCCATGGTTCCCAATTAAGGGCCACTTCGAGTTTCTTCCTAGCAACTGCAAGTATAGTCCATCCAATATCAATTGCAGAAGCTGTTTCTGTAGGGAGCAAATGAAAACTCACTTCGCTAACACGAGCGTATATGCGAAGAAACGGAACGAAAAATAATCTGTACTACTCGTAAACATTCTCCGTCGGCAAACGGTAGATCAAAAGAGCCGATAGTCAGTCAACGTGGACTTGAGTGACGGCTGTCTGTTGTACAACCGATTCATCTGGGCCAATCAAGTCGGACATCAATGCTGGCAGGTGTGTCTATACGATGGGAGGTCATAAATCACGCGTTATATTCGTGTTTTAATAGCTCTGAAAGATTAAAAACCAGTAGCGTCGATGATCTCGGTGTGTGCCGATCAAAATACGTTTTAGGATATAATAATTTTTTTTTTTATTTATTTATTCAATCAAGTACTCTACAGAACTCGATACAGATTCCAAATGGTACAACTAATCTAAACGATACAACTAAACTAATACATTTAACGACAAACAAACAATAAACAGAAATTTATGTGTATATAAAAAGAGACAATAGTGAACTTAGGTACATGTATATAAAAATATAAGTAAAGGATACGGTAAAAATAAATTACTTGAATTGAATAACATTGCAAGTTTTCAGGTAGGAGTGACGGAGAATTTCAGTTGTTTCTTAAATACGTAAAAAGGGATATTAAATATGTTTATTGATGAATGATGGATATTGTAGTTTTCTTGAAGCCTACAACAGAAAGCGGTGCGACCATAATTAGTACGATGTGTTTGTACATAGAAAGTGTTGGTTTGGTGGTTCTAGAGTTGGCATGAAATGATAATTTTTCTAATATCTCTGTACATTTACAATTTTGAATAAAAAATATGACATGGCATTAATTCGTCTCTGTTCTAAAGTTTCTAGATTCAACAATGAAATTCTTGTTAGAGAGTCGAGACCGTGGAAGGAAAGTCCAAGTTTCCAAACAAGAAAACTTGTGAACCGACCTTGTACTCTCTCTAAACGGTCCTTCTGGCAATTGTAAATTGGTGACCAAATTATACTATTATATTCCAGAATACTTCGAACAAGTGAAATATACAACGTCTTAATTGCGTTCTGATCAGAAATATTTCTAGCTTGCCTCTTTATAAAACCCACCATCCTGAGAGATTTATTACAAATATTGTTGATATGATCGTTGAAATTGAGTTCTTCATCAAATATTATCCCTAAATCACTGATACTAGTTACAGCTTGCAAATCAACCCCATGTATACTATAGTTGAAAATAGTTGGATTGAGTATTTTATAAAAACGCATGATTTTACACTTATCAATATTGATTTTCAAAACATTTTGTTCACAGTAATTGGTGAAATTGATTAAATCATTCTGAATCAAATGACAGTCATCTTCAGATGATACAACTCTATAGAATTTGAGATCATCAGCGTAAAGTAAAATGTTACAATTTTTAAAAGTGCAAATAACATCATTAATGAAGCATAAAAACTGAATGGGACCAATGTGGGATCCCTGAGGAACTCCAGAGGTAACATTTATTGATTTAGAAATAGAATCTCCTATTTTCACTTTCTGATTACGCTTGTCCAGATAAGAAATAATAAACTTAAAAAAACTGCCATCCACACCAAGTGCTTTCATTTTAGAAATAAGAAGACTATGATTAACGGAATCGAAAGCCTTGGCGAGGTCAGTGTAAATCACATCAACCTGAAAACCTTGTTCTAGTTTATTACATAAAAAGTTTTGTATAATTCCTAAATTGGTAGCTGTAGAGCGATTTTTGAAAAAGCCATGTTGTTCATTAACAATAATATGCTTAAAATTGGAAAAAAGTTCGTCTGTTAATATTGACTCAAAAACTTTCGGAATACATGAAATTTTAGATATACCTCTGTAATTTTCAATATTGTTTTTACTACCTGACTTAAATATTGGTGATAACAGTGATGATTTCCATATGGTTGGAAATATTCCATCATCGAACGATTTTTGAAAAATAATTTTAAGTGGAGTGGATAATACTCTGCTGCACTGTTTGAGAAGTAACGGAGGAATTCCATCGGGGCCAGCACTTTTGTTTTTGTCCAAGTTAATTAACTTATTTTCAATTTCCTCGTTGCTGAACGTGTGAGATGTTAGCACTGAAGTAGACTGAGACGTGTCCAATGTTGGAATATTTGTAACATCAACCAATTTGGAGAAACACGACTGAAAATGGTCAGCAAATGCGTTAGCTATTTCTTTTGGAGTTTCTAAAGTTTTCCCTCTATACTCCATTATTTTAGGAAGGCCACTGTCTTTTCTATGGGAATTCACAAATGACCAAAAATATTTAATGTTGTCATGTATCATAAGTTCAGTGTTTGACAGGTACAAAATATAACACATATCAATGTGGTATTTAGTTTCCTTTCGTATATTCGAGTATTCATCATAGTCTCGTTCTAAACCACTTATTTTGAATTTTTTGTGAAGTTTGTTTTTCAGTTTAAGCAATTCAATCAGATAATTGCTGTACCATTTAGGATATTTGGCAGTAGATTTGAATTTTTGTGGCAAGTCCAAAATCTTTCCTGAGCAGTTTGTGACATCATTGAACTGTTGGAAATCCATGACGGCAAATTCGTCCAGGAGAACTTCAATACGTAGCTCATAGCGGTAATTAGGTACGAGAATATGTTCATCATAACTCCATGAGATTTGAGGCAGGTTGAAATCCCCAGCAATAATGAAGTTCGCGTTTACATTGTTTCTTCTTAAGTCATGAACTTTAGTAGCAAAAGACTGATATGTTTCGGCACTTGAACCAGGGCAGATATACACAGCACAGAGCATTATTTTCCTATTTGAGACTTTTAACTCTACCCAGAGATCCTCAAAGATTAAACTTTCCGTAGAAACAACTTTTTTTGCTAATAGGTTGGACCTAACACATATCATGACGCCTCCTCCACGTGTACAATTAGTTTCCTTATAGTTCCGATCTTGTCTGAAGATTGAATATTTAGACTCACTTAATTCTGTATCAGAGATGTTTGTATCTAACCAGGATTCCGTTATTATTATTATGTCATAATCACATACTTGTAGAGCCCTGTTGAAATCATCCAATTTGGTTCTAAGTCCCCTTATATTTTGATAGTAACAGGACAGTGTGTTTGTATTGACAGTATGTGAGAAGGAATGAGTACCAGTTTGTGGTTGAGTACTTCCTACATCATCATTTGAGGGCAATGGTGAATTAATTATGGGTAATTGAGTAGTTATTGATTCACTCACAGAATTATCAGTAGTTAGGATTTGTTCATTACAGTTACTGATGCATGGTGCGTTTTGATGTGTAATTGAGATAGTGGCCGTTGTTTTAGACAAAGAGTTTGATACGGGGAAGTCTTCATCAATAGCTGTGGAGTCAACTAAAAATCCTCTCCTCTTCGTTCGTATTGATAATATTTTTGGAAGTTGAATCGCTTATAGGCCACAGATCGAGGCCAGGATGACGATTTATAAATTTCATCTTTTAAGCTGTAGTCTATTCCAAACATAAAACATTTATTTTGGTTTACCTCTGTTGTTAGCTCCTTGACTATAATATCCGCATTTTTGAAGATTTCTTGATCTTTGATGTACTTACAGATTTTATCATCAGTGATATGTCTTTTAATTCTATATAGGTAGAGCCAAACTTTCTTCTGGACGCCGAAGTCTTCCATTCCATTTCCTTCACCAATATTTATTTTCGTAGGTTTTTTCATAGGTTGTTTTTTCTTGTATGTCACTTCTGTGTATCCCTCACTTTCAACAGTCTGAATGTCATGTTCTAGGTTTATAATATCATGAATTTTTTTAATTTTGCTCCTTTCCGGGGCATTTCTTTCCGATTTCAGAATATCAGAGAATCTAGGTACATCTGGCAACACTGTTTTACTAATTTCACCGGTGTTTACTTCAACAGCAGTTGGTACTTTTTGCTCCATTGGGCTAATTGGTTTTTTGTTTTGTTCGTTTCTCGTCCTTTTTTGAGTAACGTTGTTTTGTTTTAGTTTTTCTTCCAATAGATCGTTATTTCGTTTCAGAAGTTTGTTGTTTTCAAGCAGAAGTTCATATTTACCATCCTTTTCAAGTAATAATTTCTTCAGCAGATCATTTTCGACTTTCAGATCTTCATCTATTTTGTTTAGATTTGGGTGGTTGATGTTGCTAGTAGATAACACAGATTCGCAGCAGACAATCCTTGATTCACAAATCCTTATGCACTGAACTTTGTTTTTCACAGCACATGAAAGATGAAAGACGTTTCCACACTTTACACATACTAGATTTTTACTAGGTTTGGTTTGACAATACTTAAAATATTTTTCATTGAAGTTTTCTTCATCAATCAAACAGACTGCATCTGACGGTTGCTCGCCAGACGCCGCCATTTTCATTTTTTTGTAGTTTTTTTGCCCTTATCATTTTTTTGGCACCTTGAAGAGTCCTCTATCGAATTCGGAGAACGTTCGGAATCATATCCTCTTCAGTGCCCTGAAAGAAATCGATCGGCCCCATTCCCTTTCGGTATTTCGTCTGAGTGTCATTCATTTTCACGAGTGAGAGAGGGGAAAGGGGTTGGTCCAGCCGTGTGCTGCCACCTGCAAAGGGCTAAGGCTGATTACTCCTAGATTTCGCCGTGTTTCACGGAGGGTCCGTTGCGGCACTCTTTCTTTAGAGACCCCGGTGCCATACATCCGTCGCCACCGCGCTCAGAGCTGGGATTTAGGTCTGTTTGTCTAGTCGCGGCCGCCAACACGTGACACGAATGTCCGCAAACCATCCCATTCACTGCGCGGCCACGGCCCGTTCACCCCATACCACGTGAATATGAGGTTGGACTTGTAAGGAGCAAAATACTATACTAATACTACACTATGTACTATACAAATGATAGTAGATAGTTTCAAAACCTTACCTCCAGCGGCATATTTTGTTCCAAGTAGTGTCAAGTAGGTGTTAAAGTTATCCAAGGCTATGTGAGTTTTCTTCAGTCCTAGCGGAGTTCTCTGATAATCGAAAAACATAGGGGCCAACTGTAAAAATAACATAAAAAATTGAGTAAACAATATACTAGTTATTGAAGATCAAAGGTTTTTTGTTGACGAATGACGCCTGATGTTTTCTGGAATATTCGTTTGCATTATTAATTACGTTTTATACTTAATGGATTCGGAATTGATATTCCGCTGCAAAGCAGTGAAGTTTTTGGATTGAAGTTAAATTCAAACCGTAGTACCAATGAATATTGTCAAAGTTGAATTTGGTGCATGAAAAAAAACTATTTGCCACTAAAACTTCGCTGCTTTGCGGTTCTCAAAATTTGGACAAGTTTGACAAAAAAATATTTTTAAAATTTTGTCAAACTTTTTCTTCGAATTTTTAACCATCGTTATTCGTTATAACATGGCATTATACACTCGTCATTCACAGATGTGCAAGAGGTTAGATTACATCCTATATAAAATATAAATATATACATATACAGTGTGACCCATTTAAAATGGAACCACCCCTGTAAAATACGCATTTTTCAGTCATTCTCGAACAAATTTTACTTTGAAAATTAAGCATCAAAAACTGTATCTTGACACAAATTTTCATAACTTTAGTTCCATTTCCAAGGCACTCTATGGTTTTTTTCTTCGTTGAAAACGGCAAAAGTTTATTAGGCAATTTTTTTTTTTCAAATTTGACTACACCACTGGATTCGTAGTTGTTATAAATGGAAACGATGAAAATTTCATAAAAAAATATTGGTTAACAACGAAATTACAACAACTTTAATTTTGGAAACAAAGTATTTGATATTAATTTTCATTTAGATTATAGACATATTTAAAATCTGGCAGCACTGCCGATACAAAGTAGAACACCAGTGAATTTGTACAACGAAAATTCGAAGTCAATAGCTCATTCCGTTCTACAGTTATAACTCCTGAAAGTATGGTAATGTGAGTGATTTCTGGTGGAAGCGATTTTGTAATAAAAATCTAACTACGACACTGGATTTGTGAATTATATTCTCTTAAAATCATTTATTCAAGTTTAGGTTATAAGTGTATTCGAAAATAACAGAAAATTAAATATTCATTTTCAAGTTATGCAGTTTTCAATAGCCGATAAAAACGAAATGAACCGAATCAAGTTTTAAAGTATCAAAATTATTTCTTCAATAATAAAACAGAAAGCAGGACAAAAAAATTTTCCTTTTTTATTCTGCAAAACTCAACTGAAACAAGCTTTTAGAGAAGGTATCAATAATTTGAGGAAAGCTGAACTAATACATTGGGCATAGGCTGTGATTTAGTACACCACAAATCGCTCACATTACCATACTTTCAGTAGTTATAACTGTTGAACGGAATGAGCTATTGACTTCGGATTTTCGCTGTACAAATTCACTTGTGCTCTACTTTGTATCGGCAGTGTTGCCAGATTTCAAATATGTCTGCAATCTAAATAAAAATTATAATCAAATACTTTGTTTCCAAAATTAAAGTTGTTGTAACTACATTGTTAACCGATATTTTTTTATGAAATTTTGATGGTTTCCATTTATAACGACTACAAATCCAGTGATGTAATTAAATTTGGAAAAAACAATTGCCTAATAAACTTTTGCCGTTTTTGACGAAGAAAAAAAACCATAGAGTGCCTTGGAAATGAAACTAAAGTTATGAAAATTTGTGTCAAGATACAGTTTTTGATGCTCAATATTAGAAAAAAATATTTTTGAGATTGACTGAAAAATGCGTATTCTACAGGGGTGGTTCCATTTTAAATGGGTCACACTGTATAAAAAAAATTATTATATCCTCCTTGAAGAGTGCACTTTTTATAGAGAAATTCCTTTGCATCATAATAAAAAGCACTCTCAAGTAGGAGTTGTTTTAGTGATTAGCTGAATTGAAAATATTTTTCGTCATGACATTCTGATTTTAACAGGTTTTTCATGAATCCTTTTCGTGTCTTCAGAAGAAATCAAAGGGCAAATACTTTTATTTATTTATTTTATTTTATATATAATTTGAAGAGGATTATTGAATGGAATTTTCAATGGAAATAATTTTAAAACTCCCACATATTTGATTTCTTCTTTTATTTTCTGATGCCTAATAAATATCAAGTTCGCTGAAAGAAAGGTAATATGATTCTAATTCCTGTTGATACCTTTTTATGTCGAGAAGAAAATATACTTGCCGTGTACTCCGAAATATATCTGTAATAAGTAGATAAATTGAAGCATAGTCTGTGATTGACGATGGCTCTAGCTGTCGGCTCTTTGGGATATAATGTTTCATCTTTTCCATACTTCTCCGCCAAATATTGCAGGATCGCATTACTGAAATAGAAATTATACTTCAAAATAGTTATCAGATATGTTGGTAAATATAAAAAGAGTGAGATGAAAACTTAGTGCCTTTCGTAAATCACATTTGACTTTCAAACCGGGGGGACTGAGTTATTTTCTAAATGTTATCGAGTATTTGCAGAAAGTCAACATCGCTACGACCATATCGTATTCGAAATCAAGTGCCAAAAACCAAAGAAATCGGGATACTTATATCTGTAGATAATTTTCGGCAAACTTTTGAAATTTTCTAGGATCAAAATGTGTATGATGAATAATTTTTACCGAAAAATGTGTCAATGATCCTGAAATATGTGAATTTGATGAATATATAATGAATACAATCTCCAGAACTTCATATGTATTTTTTCTGATACTTGGAAGCTATCTCCAGTTTTGACTATTCTTCAATGCGAAGGAATTTTCAAATATTGTTATTTCACTAACTTAACATATTTTTATGTCTTGAGTAGTTTCCAAGATAATTCAGGAGTTATTATTATTTGCAATCACTATGGAAATAAGGACCCAGACAACTCCTAAAGGTTTTTCCGTGTCAGTTGATTAAATTATCGTAAATCCCGATCCTCTCTATAGTATAGTGAAACTCCCACTTGGAATACACATTTTTGTAATATTTTCCTCAGTATTGAATTTGGAGACATGAAGATTTTTTTTTAAAGAAGTACCAATCTTATCTCTTTTTCCTTATCATTCAATCATTGTTTGGATAACTCCAGTTGAATTACTCGTGATCTATTGATTTTACTACAAAGATATAATTTTGTTTTCATTCATTGATTTTCAGTTCATTTATATTTCATGAATATTTCCATCTTGGGAGGGATTTGGAAAAGTTTTGCAGAAAAACCCACGGAAAATCCTTTTTTATCACGATAGGTGTTCAGACTGATAACGGTTGTTTTTTTTGCTAATATTGAATTGATGAATTTACCAGTTTGATCTATAGAGTTGTTATAAAGAATTATTGAAATGAAACGTGGATTATCAATCTTGTTTTTTTATATTTCAACGACAGTATTATTTTGGATGGAATAATTCAACCAAGTTTCATATCGTGTCGTGTGGAAAGCGATATTTCTTAGTCACATGTCGCCGCGAGATTCAGTGTACCCTTCACATCAAACTACCCTGTGTATATGGATTTCTATAACTCACTAATGGCATATTGGCAAAAGTAATGAGAGTGATCAGATTATCACACCTCCGGATTACCGTGGCAAAACCCTTTTCGACCGACAAAGTGATGCGGTGAATATTAATGACCTTGGTACAAAAACCGACGGTATCTTAAAATGGCAATTTTAACTCAATTGCAATTAATAACGATTCGAATTTGTGTTGAATGCAAAAATATTCGTATTCGTTTTTCAAGGTTCAAACTGAAATTGCCAGAGTGATGTAATTGGGGTCTAAAACTACAAGTGCTTACCTCGAGTGCACTCAATGGGTGGGCCATAAACCCATTATCAATTGTCAATGGCACTTGAGATTGTGGCGAGACGATTTCACCGAATAGTCGTAAATTAACAGATTGGGATGTCGGAAACACGTGTACGAAATATTATTTTCTTTGTTTGGCATCCGATATGTTTTTTCTCCAGATGTCGAGTTAAAAACCGACTTTCTCTGAGAACGATGAAAAAAATACAACGAACGAACGACATTTGGCCGGCTATGAGTGGGGAAGTAATGATTTTCTAGGGCTAGAAAGCATTTCTCAAATCGGGAATTGTCACTTTTTGTTTGGGCTCTGAGCTCGACAATACGCTCTGCGATCAGTGGGTGAGTTTGTTTATTTTTATTCTTCAAAGACGCTCTGCGTGCGTGCGATTATCTGCGACTATAGCCAGTCCAGTGGGTATTATACGAGTGCTTCCTGGGAATAGCAGTTTATTCTTTCACAGTTATTCGGTGTCCTACCTGGAATCTCGAGCCTTGCGATAATTTTTTTGTTGTTGAAATTTTTACCGACGCTTCGCATCCTACACCGTCCTGAGGACTGGGTACGAGGGTTGATAGCCGACGGCAGCAGATTGAGGAATTTTGGAACGCCAACTTCAAGAGTTCTTGCCTCCAGTCTTTTGATTAATCAACCTTTTCGTTTCAGCTACTGATACTGGTTTTTCCAGCGTCCAGCTGATTTCTACGTTATACGTTGATTTGTATACTGATCAACCCTTCTCTTACAGGATCTTGCACTCGTGTGCTTTGGTGTGTGGGGTTGTCTAAGCCTAATTTGGTTTCTCCTGAGGCTGGAAGAAAGCCCCCTCATCGTCGAAAGCTCACTAACGTGATATCCCTCACAAACCGCGATTTGTTACAGATACACTGAAGCGAGACGTCAACCAGATTGAACCCAGATATCACACACGTGTGCAAACCTCCGTGCACGGGTCTCTCTGCGACTGAAAACGCATCAGTTACATTGCGGTGATAGGTGTAAACACGGGTTATTAATAATAAATTATGTCAATAAAACTAAAGGTACATGTCTGTCGAATATGTGTAGGGATCTTAGATGCCTCTGTATGACCGCAGCATAAGCTCAATGTCGTGTCTGCAGTTGTACGCGTCATATAGTTCTGTCTAATTTCATCAAGATTGGCCACGGTACGCGCTTAATTTCTAGGGAGTGAATACACTTTTGACGTCCCTCCATGTCCTACAACTCACGCTCGAGGACTCGCCCCAAAACACAAATTCAACAAACTTCATGTGTACTTCAACCCGTTGAAAGTATCACGCGAGTTTCATACAACCAAGCCCTTGTTTGTTCTCCATATGAGAATCGTCTGGCTTTTCAGCCCATCCTAACTGCGTTAGTCCGTGGTTCATTTTCTGTTGAAAATAATTCTTCTTTTGGCTCTAGCTTGAGGAGCCCTGGAATCAATAGAGACAATTCTGTTCAGAAAGTATAGGCCCGAAGAGCTTACAGCTGTTTGTTAAATCGCGACGCGTCGAAAGTTGCGCTACGGAATCTAGCGACCCTATAGATTTGCAAAAAGCGGTGCATTTAAACTCACTTTCATCTCCTAGGTTAAATCGTATGAGAGGGAGTATGGATTGTATGAATGGGAACAGAAGTCCCGTTGGGAACTTTCCTGTTAAAGACAATGATGACACACCGAATAATATCAGAGGGAAACTTCCACTAATTTTTGTTTCAATAGGCCATTGAGAGCATCAAGTAATATTTAGAATGTTGACCCCCGCTCACCACGCCGAGTTGTGAAAGCCTTTCAAAATTCAGAACGTATTACGTTAGGTTCAGGGGCCTTCAGCCCACTCAATTTTTTTGAACAATTTTCAAGAAATTCAGGAATGAATGAAATGAGAATGTTTGAGTCAAACCGCCCCCGCACTCCAGACAATAATTCTCTCATATCAGAGCTCAATCGCTCCCGAACTAGTGACGAGCCCCTGATCGAAAGGGTCCCGCCTGCACGCGAGGTCGTTCATCAAACGGCCCGTCCGAATAGTGAAATCCCTGCCATTCAGCAGGTGGTATCGCAGGAGGAACAGGAAGAATGGAATTCATTCTTAAAATTTCAGAGATTCCGTGAAATGAAACGGAAGACACCGGTAATAAATGCCGATGAGGGAAATCTCACCATCTCTTCCCCTGAAGATAATCGACCTGTTTCGAAACAATCGATATGTCAAGCAGTTACTGAGAGATTTCGATTCCAAAATGCTATAACAGGGTCCAGACAATCAGGCAAATAAACATACCTCATGTGAAATCAAAGTCGGTCAAAATTCAATAGGTAGCTTGTTCGCTCAGTTTTCGATAAAGTATTGAGGTGAAGGTCGCATGTACTCCTCCATACATGGATATCCCGTCGTACAATAGAAATTTTAGGAACATATTCAAAAACTACACAAAATACGTTATGAGAAGGAGACAACTTTGTAGTTTGTATCGCATTATGGGATTCATATATGGATTCATCCGGAGTATATTTCATTGTGATTTTATAAAGGGGATCAATCAGTTGATTCTTTATAATGCTCAGGGTCGTGAAACAAATGTTTGTTCAATGCTTGTTGCGTTCTCATTCAGTGTTGCCTCAAACTCCCCTTCCACACCAAATATGCCACAACAGAATAGTGGCGATGATAAATCTCAGGCCGACAAATAGTACTTGGACCTTTTCATCCAGAATAAGGTGGTGCCCAGAAACAGGCCTTGCTGCGGGGGCTTGGAAGCTACAACCACGCCCACTTCTCTGGTCGATGGAAACCAGACCATAACAGTAAGAGATTTAAGTCATTTCTGGTTACCCTTTCCACTATTATGTCACAATATGCACTTGAACGTGAATGGCTACGTCATTGGGTGTGTGGCCTTGTATGTGTGTAACCTTGATAATGTGATGTTACTGGAATTGACTTTGAGAAAGGGTATTGCACTGAAACATGTGGGTCCTTCCCCGTGAGGAGTTGACGAGTTAATTCTCTATGACGATATGAAGCAACGTTATCGTTTCACAGCAGTGCATCTATCTATCTATCCTCCTAATTTTATTTTTCAGAAATGTCGGTTATTCCATCGCTCCTGGCGTGCAGTATACATTCAATTCGATTCAATTCAATTTATTTCAAACATATTTACAGTCATAGTTTATTACAATTAACTAAAGCATTCCGAATCACAGTCAGCCCTCTAGTGGGATATCAAATACATTTGGGATATTTACGATACAAAGGAGAGCTAAGAGAGTATACGTGAGCTTCGTTAAAATCTATTGTGTAGCACCTCTTCTCACACCTTAGGTATCGTACTCTGGCATATAACAAATGTCAAGGTATGAATACATGTATATATTGTGTAGAATTGAATACAAATATAGTTTCAGTTTCACAGTATTATTATTCTTTGAGGATGTGAAGTTATTCATTTAAAATATAAATGTTACCAACAATATACATGAAGTTTTTCTTTAGATGTTAAAACGTTCGGAAATGAGAAGTGTCTCTGCGTTGTAGAGAAGTGAGCATTAGGTATGACAAATGAGTTACACGAGATAGCTCTATTATTCAGCGTATTTCTGGTATATATATATATATATATATATATAAGAATCGTTATTTATATATATATATATATATATATATATATATATATATATAACGATTCTGCGAGTTTCATATGTCTACGTCAACAACTACAAAACATACGTAGGTGCTTCCATTGGATTTTCAATAACTGTTTTTTTTTCAGAAAAACTGTACAGATAGAAAATTTGGTGTTCTGATTACGAATCCGAAGAGCCTATCTTGCCTCCTGATATTATTTTTCGAAAATGTCGGTTAGTTGTCCAATCCTATTGGTACTTTTCTATTTTTAAATCAAATAAAAGATACTAACTTTTCACTAGATGATTTTCACCAAATTTGGTTTACAAAACCGACACATATTTCACTAGGCAATAGCTTCTTCAGGTAGAAATAATACTTACTCAACAAACACGATCTATAATATCAAAATTAATATGTCTGTCTACAGTCGGTAGTTTGGCAAGTACAGCTGCAGGTCCATTTCGGCAAGCGCAAGCAAAGATGGTCCGAAGTAGGTCCAATACCATAACAGAAAGATGGAGGTAATTATCTCAGAGAAAAAGTGAAATGACATCTATCTAAAACCAATGAATCCTAAATATGTATACCCTTTCTTGATCCTTTCACAAATATTGATCTCAATTATTATAAAAAAACATCTGAAAATTCCATATTTTCGAAATAATTCCATGCGTGAAAATTTGACCACCAGAGGATCACATAATCATCAATTTGGATGGAATCTTTGGTCGAGGAATACATTGGCTGGTATATTAAAAATTGCGAGAGTTGTAACATATTTCAACTCTCACCAGTAGAATTGGTTCAATACTTCCGAAAAGGCCCACATGCGGTTTTTAAGATTATGTATAACTATGAACGTGAATACAATGGAGTTCTGTGGAAACTTATTCTTGAAATTTCTCTCTTGCAATCACGTCAACAGCTAAATGGATTTTACACAAGAAATGCGCCAAGAGGCTACTTAGAGAATGGGGGATTTCCTGATAGCATATTCAAGTTTACGCAGCTTGAAAAAAAAAGCGCAAAGGGTAAACCTGCGGATATGCCCAAGAAGGTCATGATTTCTTGGACAGCTCACAAAATCGCAACTATTTTGGAAAAGCTTCCAAACACCTTCGTGATGATATTGATATTTTCAAATATAAATATTGTTATAAAGATCATTTGGATAACGAATGTGCTGTAACATCAAATTCCAGAGATGTGAATGGTAGACCCATACTTCGACAAATATTTTGTTTTTATCGTAATATCGACGACTCCCGATAAAAATAAACTTGAATTCGAGCATACAATCACAAAATATTTAAATTATATTACATGTATACATGTGTTGCGGATAACAATAAATCAATCATCAAAATGCCATCATCATGTCACATAAGTTCGAGCTTAAAGTTGTTGAATGTAGTGTCTTGGGTGCAGACTTTCACCCACCCATTGAGTCGGATAAAAATAGTTATTATGGATTAGGTTTCTTAGCCCTCTATGAATATAACACTATCCCTAACATCACAAAATCAACAACATGATAGCTTAATAATGATTCCACTGAAAGGAAAAACAATATGGAAATACCATTCGGTTCATATAAGATAGAAGAGTTGAATGTCGTCGTACAACGAATACTTGGACACTACTTATTTCTAGCTCAGAATCATGATGGCATCACAATGGATGATATATTCAAACTCCATTCGAACAATTCTACATTTTCATATTTGTGATGCATTCAAGATATGTAATCGATCCAAGACACAATAACTCACTAACTCATGATGTGATTTTACTCGCAAATTCTCGAGTCGAATCCGACGTATGAATCTGAATATTTTGTGAATATTGTACCTGTAAGACTCATTCGTTTGGATTGAAATATCATTGAGGAATGAATAACATAGAGATACATATAAATTTTTCATTCACTGTTGATGTTGAGACCAGCTATAATATAACAAAAGAACCAAACAAAATAATGTATATGCCCTTCTTCCCGAAAGTTCGACAGTTCAACGACAACATTACTGTGACGCATATTGGATAATAGAAATAATCTCATCGATTTCGGAATGAGTTGCACTAACGAATGTAATAGGTTTTCGCTACACCAAACGGTGAAACAATGAATACAAAAGCTCTTTACGAAATTGCATGAAATATTACACTAAAGAGGAAAGATTTCGCAGGAATAAGGTCTTTCCACAAGTGCAAGCTGAACAGCAAAGTTATACACTGTCGGTGAGACATTTCAGTTTTCTGAAATAAATTGGACTGTGATACGACAATGTCAACAATAAAATGGTACTCAAAGTAAACAGAAACAAGTTGAATATTTCCAATTGATAATTCTCTCATGAGTTTACATGTGCATAACTATAACCCGTACGGTCATCAATAATCAAGATGTATAACTTGATATTACCGATAGTTTCATTTACATAGAAGGAAAATGCCCTCGAAAGAAGCAAACAAACAATGCTATTTCTCCAATAATACATACGCAGTTGTCTTCGATGAAATTTGCTATGAAATTAGTAGTGAACAAATCGCGGTTGTTCGAATACTAGGAATTACTTTCACATTGAAGAAAATGATTTCATTCCAGCAATCACATTATCATATGCCTCTCACCATTGAATGTGGGCTATCCGACATGAAACAACACATTTGCAATAAAAACTTTCAGTGGAAAATTCCTTCTCAAGTATTTGATGTGTTTTGCTGTGGATTACAAGAAAAGCATTCTGAATGTCAAACAAGAAGTGATTTTGATTACAGCTCGCTCACTCAAGAATTCTTATATTAGAGAGATCAATTCCACTTTCTAAATCACGAAGATTGGGTGGAAGATAAGGCAGGTCGATAGAGCGCGGCCAGTCGAAAAGGTATATTTCAGAATTTATTTATTGATTCTGAAATTACTACCAATCAAGCTAACGAATCATGTGTCAGAAAAAATGGGGAATATGTACTTTGGAAAACACAAACGACATATTTATTTATCAAAAGTTGCAGAAGCATTCAGACCTCTGGTTTACTATAGAATCCCTTGGAGATATCAAAAATTCAGATGCAATCCAGAAACTACAAAAGTTAACTCAGCATCTGGACAAATGCACACATGGGAAAAACAGTACGGGTTTCATTCTCATTATAATTTTGTATATACGTTTTTTGACAGTACTGGCATCCTCAATAGGTCGTACTCCTATGAAATCTACCTAAAATCAAGTTGGCTTATCGTATGAATTGCCGAAATTACGTAGCACATCTTCGGATATATTGGCAATGAATATATAGCGACATGATTACGAGAGCAGCTAACTCTCAATATAGTAATTTTTGAATTTAGTTTTCGGCCCTCGCCGCTTTCCGGAACAAACCAATTTTTTTTTGTCCTAGACTCTGTAATTATTTACCGATTTTTTTTTTCAATAACAACAGAAAAAAGACCGAAAGTTCCTTCGAAATAACAAGACTAATGTACAACATGGGCGCTAATTCATTTAAACAACAAACATTTATCCACGAAAATCCATTTACTTGACATCATATGTGAAGAAGGAAAACCGAATATTCTCTGTATAACTGAGCATTGGCTAACTGAAAACCAACTAAATGTAACAATTTTCCAAGGCTTTGGAAAGCATTCTCATTTTTGTGGACAAAAAATAAATACACATGGCGGGGCCGCCATATATGTAGGAAATTAAATTGCATCCCTCTGCAAAGAAATTAAACACATGAAACAACTTTCTACTAAAATGTTCAACAATCCCACTGCAAAAAACTACTAACATTTTTACAGTTGCCGCTTATATTGAAAAGTAACAACTTTGATATTTTAATGAGACGTGTATATTATTGCATTTTTTGCTTTGCCATTGCTTTTGTATAATACTTCCCTATACCTATCTGCAGCGGTTTTCGAGAGATTAATTGATTACCTCATTTTTTGTGCAAAACATAGCTTCAATTAAATGTTTATTACTGCGGAATTTGGACTCGTACAAAGCTGAAATTTTGGTTGTAGTTTACCAATGTTCTGTACATCAATTAGTCTAAGGGAATTCGTTCTCCATTATACAGGTCGTTCAAAATTTGTGATTTTTCCATAGATACAAAAATGGTGGAAAGTATTTTTTATGGAACACCCATATTATCAAATATCCTGAAAGAAATTGAGTTCCTTCAAATGATGTATCATGTTCCTATACCTAAATAGTCTGGTTTCAGAAATAAAAGCAAGTTTCTATAAAAATTTAAAATATCTGCATTTGGATATGTATTATTATCCATTTTGACAGAAACACCATGAAAATCACTACGTGTCAAACTGAAAGATTGTCTTGCTCTTTTTTGGTCACGGCACACTACTACCATTTTCATTTCCCAGTATAATAAATCGAAATAGGTAATATCACCCAATTGAAATGATCTGATTGAAAAATAAAATCAATCTGGAATGATTCGCTTCAAAATGCTGATACTTTTGGAGATACAGCTGAAACTTGAGTTTTTTTCTAACTCCCAGATGATGCCTTTCAGTTTTAGCAAAGAATAATTAAAAAATATCTCAGGAAAATATGGAAATAGGTTTGAGTCAAACTCGAAAAAACGTCCATTAGTAATTATTTTTCATATCATCCTTGTTATGTATATCATTTCAGTTCCAGATTCTACTCCCTAATCTGACGTTTTTTCGAGTATGACTCATATCTTTTTCCAAATTCTCCTGAGATATTTTTTTTATTAATCTATGCCAAATATTTATCAGACTATAGTCGATTCATTTAATTTCCAGAAGACCCTTCCACATGAATCAACTATGAAGATATTTCATAATGATTTGTACTCATTTCGCTAGTCGATAGAAAAAATATAAAACGACTACTATTTAAGAAACAGTGAGAGATAGGTTTAGGACATCCTTGGTGAAAGTTATTGGTATTTTTCAGTAGAATCCGATTATGGCATAATATACAGGGCGTCCCAATTAAATAAAATGAATTATGGCCGTGTTACCTAATTACCTACAAGAATATGTTTTTCAGACACCCTGTATGGAATATTGTCAAATAATTCGATGTTACTGAAATTACTCAATATTTTCTGGGTAAAAGTTGATTTTGAGTCCTGTGTGGGAAACAGATAAGGAGGTATTTAAATTCATATTGGTCCCATTTTGGTAGCAAAACAATTACAAAATATTCAATAATCGGTAGTGATAGGCATACGACATGTTCGGTCAAAGTTATTTGTATTTGTCAGTAGAATCCAAAAACAGAATGAAATTCTGGCTGTTCCATTTGAAATACGAAAGTTGATATTAGTTACAAGTACATGTAGCAACACTGCAACCGTGAAAATATTTTTAAGAGCTATATCGCAGTCTCTTATAGTGGGATTCAAAATTTCGAGTATGTATATCTCAGACCTCCAGAAACGTCCAATATGCCATCGAGTTTAGAATCCCCTGTATATTAACCATTCTTTGTACAATCAGTTCGTCATATTATCATTCATATACTTCAATACACTACAGAACCTTCTGCACGTTCTTGCTATAGTTTGATCACATTGACCATGAAGATAAACAATTTCATCAAAACTTCGTTTGAATAGTTATTGCCTTTTATTTTGATTCTTTTCTGATCAAATTTTTGGTAATGAACGCGCAAACGAATTATTATTAATGCACTAATTGTTGAATTTTCATAATGACGTATTCCATGACATTAAATACAAAATATGGCAAATTAATCCGATTTTTATAGAAACTTTTATTTCGGAAATCAGAGTATTTAGGTATAGAAACATCATTTGAAAGAAACTTCAATTGTTTTTCTGGATATTCGATAATATTCAGGATATTCGATAATATACCCTGTATAATGGAGAACGAATTCCCTCAGACATAAGTAATGCACAGAACATTGGTAAACTATACTCAAAATTTCAGCTTTGTACGAGTCCAAATTCCGCCATAATAAACATTTAATGAAAGCTTTTTTTTGTACAAAAAATAAGGAAATCAAAGAATTTCCCGAAAACCGCTCGAGATAGGTATAGGAAAGTATCATACAAAAATGATCGCAAAGCAAAGCGAAAAATGCAATAATATCCAGGATGTCTCATTCAAAATATCAAAGTTGTTGCTACTCTTCAAATAAGCGACAATGCCGCAGCGCTAAACATATTCTAGATGGATAGAGCAAAACTAATTATCCAAGAAACCAAATTTTCAAAATAACCCCATGTCCAATCCAATCCAATCCAATAATATTTATTTGAGACTTCCAGTATTTACATTTCATGTCTAACTTAGAAACTAACTGTATACATATTTACAGATATTTACAATATTTCTACAATAATTCAAGCTGGCGGTTGTGCACAACCTCCAGCCCGGAGAGGGCCGACACGTCCTTCCGGATGCCTTTGCAAGCCTCCAGGGAACGTCCCGGTCACAAGACGGGCTATTACCTACGAATGAACGAGGAGTGAGCCCCTCCCAACAGATCTTAGCGCTGTTCTCTTGAGCTTTCAAGCCAGTACATGTCTTTTTCTGCAGTTTTTCCGGCCTCCTACTTAATGTTTATGCTAGAATTTGTAATTAATACTTTGTGTTTTTTGACTTTGTGAGTATTTGTGTTTGCAGTTTATACCCAGAAAAAGTAAGTGTAAGAAACCTGGTTAGGGATCCCGTGTCCCGTTCTCCAGGAACGTCTGATAGGTCATCGAGTTTGGGACACCCTGTATATCAAATAATGCAAAATATAAGGCAGACTTCAAATGATAACAAAGGCTCAACGACAAGTACATTATAGTCCGGGAGCTAGCACGGGTTTTTATCTACCTCATCTGCGGAACTTTCAAAAAGTCATTTATAATACGGGTTTTTACTTGTAGATCAACGAAATCACTTGCTGCCACCTCAAAGCGGTGTCGAAATTTGTAAAATTTAACAACAAAATGTTGCGAAGTGTTAAGTCAAGTTAGTGCGGAGTATCGCGTGGCCTTGACCCACCAACGGCACTTGGTTTGCTTTTTGATTATTCGCATGTGAAAAATAAAGTCATTCTATCGTCTTAATATTGTAATATGTTTTTTTTTTTTAATAAAATATCGAATAATTATTTATCAGACAATATATTACCGTATTAATTTAATGAGTGAATGAAAAATCGAATTCAAGTTGTAATTGATCACAAATATAAAAACTGAATATTGGAATTTGGAACATTTCACATGTCGTGAAAGTTGAAAATTTTAAGTTACTAATGTTTAAATTCGCGTGCATTTGAAAAGTGATCATGAAAGTGAGTGAAACAATTGTTATACAAAAATATTAATAATTCGAAATTGAATGAAGGCAAAGTCACAGAATAACCTAGATGGAACAACACAAAGAAAACTTAGGAAAAAAATTCTACGCAGTATAAAGTTTTCAGGAAAAAAAATGGTGAAAATATAGAAATTTGGACAGGACAATGTCTGTCGGGTCAGCTAGTGGGTAATATTTGACAATCCAACATTTTGTTCTCTCGTTCCCATGTTATGATCAATCCTTTAAACAAAAGAATTCAAACCTGCCACTGGGTAGCATCCACTATTCAACGTCACTGATAGATAAGACAATCAGTTTTATTTCACTACCGAAAACGAATCCATAATTCTAACACCCGTCCAAAGTCAATAACACAAACAAGGCCATTAAAAACAATCCCGATAACCGACAGGCACACCAGCCCACATCATTAAGAGCCGTATCTAACTCATAAATCACAAGAAACAGCCACCGAGAAATTCATAAACACACTTGTTGGTCATTATTTCTCAGATCAACCGACAAATTCCGTAACTACCTGTCAGGCCGTAAAATATTATCCAATTATAACATAAGATAAGCGAGAACGGGTTAGACAAACAGAATCCTTATCATTTTTACGATGTCCCCTCATTAAAAATACTCATAAAACACACTAAGTCCCGCCCCAGCTTCCGATCGAAGATATTATAAAAGACAACGAGAGCATAAAGAGTGAAGTTAGTTCAGAACAGTAGTCCGTGGAGTAATCACGTATATCCTACGAGAAGAAATATAATATGCATTCATATTAGTACCAGTGAAAAATGTCACGAGAAATAAAATCTCTCCACGTGTAAAAACCATCTCAAGTAAAGAAATACTAACATGGCATCCTTTTAACTAGAGTCAGTGTAAAAACAATATTTCACAGCATAATTACGGGAAATTCTAATCACTCTAACAATAGTTCATTTCATGCGTCGTAAACAAAAAAGTACTCCAGTCGAAATTACTTTTCCAGTGTTGTGCGATCTCTCGATCAAATGACGTCTCTTTGCTGATGTCCATAAAAAAATGAGCAAATAATTCATCCTGTAACTTGATCCGGTAACGAACCATGACAAGCGTCTGAGATAATAATCCGGTAAATCGTGGAACTCTTCGAGTGCGACCCAAGGAAGGAAACTGGACAATTCGACCTAGGTAATGAATTCCTATTATTGAAATTAATGTTTTGGTTTTCTATTACTAGTATATGCTTTTCTTAATATACATGTTATGCATACATATATCTCCCATAAAACGAAACATTGTCGAGAGGTACTAATCCATGGCCATTTGCCTTTAAGTTCACAATCCATGGTACCGAGAAATCGCAAGTAAAAATTTGGCATGTTGTTACCTATATCAAATGTTTTCTTTGTGTTCTTATTTGTTTGTTTATCTATGTCCTATACAATAATTTTGTCAATTTACTTTTGGTAAAAAGGTGACTCAGTCTATAAAGAGAGGACTGGGTTATACAGGAATGAACGGAAAGCGCTTATAGGAAGTGCAGTTTTTTTTGTTATTTTATTGTATTTTTCTATCCCCAGTATTAACAGTTTTTTTTTTTATTTTTGAAAGTTACCACAAAAGTTGCATCCTAAGGATAACAGTGTAATGTGTCTTTTTTTTGTTTTATCTTATGTATAATTTCGTTTATGAATATAAGTTTTATGATTCCCAGTGCCTTTTTATTGATATAGAGTTCAGCGAACGGTACATACTTCTAAATAAACAACCTATGTTCCCTGGGTGTTAGAAAGAAGGTAATGGATATAGCCGCTCATGTCCGTTAACTTCAGTGCGAATAAATTATTTTATAAATTGCTGCTAATACCCAACAAAGTTGTAGTTTTTCGAGCAACTTTTCAACAAAGGACTAATCGAGTATAGGCTTTCTAGACTAGAAGCGTCCTTAGCGTCTTAGGCTAATTATATGGAGTAACGATTTATCCCGACCCAGTGGCGTTACAAGAGGGTAATCTTTTGATAACGAAACAACGGCGTGACCGTAGTTTAGCCGAGGTGAGATAATGATTATTCCTAAATAATAGTTGGGGATGTAACATTGATGTCAGGTGTGCGAGTAATAATTGAGGAAGTACATTAACGCATATATACAAATAAAACGTTCATACCGAACAATTCGCAGAACTCAATATCAGAAAAGTATAAGAAAGATTTTATTTAGTAAATAATTCATCCAAAAGGAGGAAAGTTCTCAATATGACTCCTCCAGGGGGACCTTCGTCAACAACAGCTCCTGTAGTGCAGGTTCTGCCAAATCCAGAGCCAACAATAGCGATCACATTAGATAATATACCCTATTATAACGGGCAGACGAGTATCAAAGATTTTATTAGGATAATTGAAGATACAGCCGCTCTAGCTGGATGGACAGAATTGCAAATAGTATCTATCGTTCGATTGAAACTAAGAGGCATTGCGAAACAACTCATTGACGCCGACAATCAATTGAAAATACAGCAGTATGGAACGAATTGAAAAGAGGTTTACAGGAACAGTTTGGTATAGCTAAAATACCAGGGCAGGACAAAAGGGAATTATTAGAATGCCGACAACGTAGATCTGAAACTTGCCGCCAATTTTGGCACGTCTGAAAGTTTGTGCTGCAAAAATTTTAGTCTTGACCGGAACAGCTGACGTAGATCGGATACTATTGCAACGCCACGAGCAAGATGTAATCACGCAGTTTGCTATGGGATTATTGGACCCCATCAGGAAACGCATACTATCCGCTAGTCCTGATACACTGACCGAAGCTATCGAACTAGCCGATAAAGAAGAGCTCATAGAAAACCTAACTAGGCCAGGAGAGAGAAGTTTTAGAAATGTCACAGCGAATGGACCACCATCATCGATAAAGACATGCCAGTATTGTCGTAGAAGAGGACATGAAATTAGGGACTGTAGGTTAAAAAACAGAACTTGTTTCAATTGTAATCAGCCTGGTCATATGTCATACAACTGTAAAAACAGGAATGGACAAAGAAATATGGACAGAAGAAATTTAAATGGCCATCCGGTTCGCAATTCTCCTCCGTTGGGAACCGCAGACAACCGCCATTAAAACGCAACACGGTAAATAGGAGGCCAACACACACGATACTAACCTATACCACGGGAGAAGCCCAGCGAAACGTCATAGTTCTAGAAATTGATGGAATTTTTCGCACTACCCTGGTAGACACGGGTGCCGAAGTATCGTTGGCCCACGTTAGCATTACGCACGGTATGAAAGTTAATTACGAAGAAAAAATCAATTTAAAAGACGTACAGGGCAATAGAATTCCATATATAGGTACCGTAGTTTTGCCAATAAAACTGAATGAAAGAACCCAAATCGAGCACGAATTTATATTAATCGAAACGAAACATTTGAGCACAGAAATAATTTTAGGTCTAGACTTTCTGCAAAAGTATCAAGTAAAGCTAGATTGGAGAGCAAACAAAATGTATTTGATGGAAGAAATAATTGAACTCCACCACGAGCCAAAACGCATTTATCATACGGAAAATGAGAAGGAAAACCAATGGGACAAACGACTAGAAGTTTTAGAGCAACAGTTGAAAGAATTTACTACTACGATAGATAGATGGACGAAAACGATGTCTAAAGAAAAACTCGGTCAGATAAGGGAGGCGCCGCCCGCATCAGACTGCGAAGTATTTGAACTAAATTTTCACATCCAGAATGAGGTCGGCCGACTCACAGCAATCGAGTAGAAAATCCAGGACAGGCAAAAGAACGTGATTTAAAGGAGACACGGTATCAAGAGAAAGCCACGTCCACTGAAAAACCAAAAAAGTCGAAAAGGAAAAAGAAAAATAGAGATAAGCGTTTACAGAAGCAGAACAGGAATAAGGATTTAAGGGAGACTTTGTTCACTGACAGAACGACGAACAATAGAGAAAAGAAAATCTCACCACGAGGGGATGGGAAAACTTCACCATCTATCGGGAATGTTGGGACAGCCGAAACACCCTGTATATTAGGAAGGTTAGTTAGGCGATATGGCACGGGAAGCCTGAACGACATTCGTACTGAAAAAGCCAGTTCACCAAGGATGACTCTTTTACTGCCAGAGACAGGGAAAACTCCAAACTCTGAAAACGAAAATCGTGGAAGACATCCCGCCGTTCGCACAGGACAACCGAAAAGCAGAAATATGTCCGTCTAAGGGCGACAATTTCCCTCCTAAAGAAACAGTGAAGTGGAAAGGAAAATCCAAATTATCCCGCAGACTCAACAGTGAGCAGGAAGAAAAGTCTGGGTATGAGAATATACGCACTAAACAGACAGACAGCCGATACAAGGAGGCAAATACGAGCCAGGAACGGATGAAAACAAGGTATAGAAAATTTTATGAAAATAAAGCCAGTCAAACAGAGAATGAAAGACTTATCGGAAGGATAGAAACTCGGGACGCCGAATCTTCCAGAAGTAAACAAGAAATAGTTATACAGGGAGGTGAAAAAGTGACTGAAGAAAATTATGGGACAGGACTGTACTTGCCAAAAGATATGATTTTACCCCCTAGAGCAATGACAATATGTATGGTTAGAACAAAAAGAAAATTATTGTCGGAAAATATTATAGTTGAAGATAAAGCAGCTATAAAAGGTCTGATGATCGCGAGATCGATAGGAAAAAATGATACCGAAATACCCATCAGACTGATAAACATTTTGGAACAGGAACTGATCATACCCCGGAAACATATTATAGCGCATGGTTTCGAGGCCGATACAGAAAATAAAGTGGAAACTACGACGAATGGACTCATGATCCGTAGCATAAACCTACAAGATGAACAGAAAATTTTACAACAATTACATCTCGAGAATCCAACGGAAGAAGCTCAAATTAAATTGGCCACCCTCATCAAGGAGTACATTGATGTATTTAAGAGCCCTAGTCAAAATTAACTTGTACCCATCTAGTAAAGCACAGGATACACACTGAGGATGTTCCGCCTATTTCGAAACGACCTATCGAATTCCATACCAGCGGCAGAAGATAATGCACCAAGAAATTAAGGAATTGTTGGATAACGAAATAATAAAAAGAATCCTGTAGCCCTTGGAGTTTCCCGCGATCCTGGTTGAAAAAAATTGCACCCGGAGAAGATCCCCAGTTCAGACTGTGCATTGATTATAGGGAATTGAATGCCATCACGAGACAGATTTTTTTCCATTACCACATATACAGGATACGATCGAAAAGTTGCAAGGTACTAGCTATACAGTGTGATGGATCTCGCTAGTGGATATTTTCAAATTGAATTGGATGAAAGAGACAGAGAGAAGAGTGCTTTCTCCACACCAAACGGACACTACGAATTTCTCCGTATGCCAATGGGGATGAAGAACTCCCTAGCACTTGGTGTCGGCAGATGGAGAACATTTTGCGAAATATATAGGTAAGGAGTGCTTAGTATAGCTTGGACGACATCATCGTTTTAGTGGACCAAACATCTCGGAACATTTAGACAGATTACGCAATGTTTTCGAACAAATGCGGAGCAGTAATTTGAAATTCAAGGCAACTAAATGTAATTTTATGCAAAAGAAGCAAAATATCTTGGACATATTATCTCAGAAAGGTTGTCAAACAGATCCCGAAAAAACTAAAATTATCAAGGACTATCCACCACCAAGAAGAGTGAAAGACATCCGAGCATTTTTGGGATTATGCGGATTTTACCGAAAGTTTGTACCAAACTTCTCGAGAATATCCCAACCGCTTACAGCACTCACCAAAAAGAGTAAAATTCCAGTGGGGACAAGAACAACAAAATCTTTCGATACACTAAAGAAGCTTTAATTTCCCTCCGATCTTAAAGTACCCCGATTTTTCTCGACCTTTTGTGGTTACCACAGATGCCAGCGCGACCGCTATAAGTGGAATTTTGAGCCAAGACTATTCTGGATTCGAACATCCATTTTGTTACTCGAGCAGAACTTTGAATGCCGCTGAAACTAGGTACTCTACGATAGAAGAGAATGTCTCGCAGTGATTTGGGCTGTAAAGAAATACAGGTGCTATCTGACTGGTACGCACTTTACCATCATTACCGATCACCGGCCATTGACCTATTTATTGTCTATCAAAGATCCAAGCAGCAGGCTAGCCAAATGGGCCATGGCACTCCTGGAATTCTCATTCACTATTAAATACAGACCAGGCCGAGATAATATAAATGCCAGGATAAAAACAGACGAACATAGTGCGGAAATGACTCAAAGAATGCCAAAAGACTGCCAAGTACGTGTGCTTAGTAAATCCAGCGAAAACATAGAACCTGTAGTTGAAACGTTATGGCACTTGGACGACATCCGCATAATACAGAAGACAGACCCCAAAGTTTCTGCATTAATACCTACATTGACCGACGAAGATGACAATTTTATATTCACGAAGAAATTTTATACGTGAAACGACGAGTAGACGAGCGTCGGGACAAAATCTATGCTCCCAAGGTCATTAGAAAACAAATTATAAGTTTGTACCATGATAACATATTTTCTGGTCATGGAGGACAAAGAAACTCTAACCACTATACAACGAGAATTTTACTGGCCTAGCATGAAGAGATATCAATGAATACATACAGAAATGTCATTCCTGCAACATTCATAAAACTACGAACCAAAAACCAACGGAAATGCAGAGAATGCCTATTCCGGAAGCAGTATTCGAAATTGTAGCCATCGATATAGTCGGACCACTAAACACCACCAGAAATGGAAACAAGTATATATTTACAGCAATTGATCACCTGACTCGATATGCCGAAGCCATTCCAATACCTAATATTACTGTCGAGACGGTAGCGAAGGTATTTGTAGAACATATCATCCTACGTTATGGAGCACCGAGATATTTATTGAGTGACAGAGGATCTCAATTTTTATCTGCTCTATTTCTGGAAATTTGCCAACGACTAAAAATCAAGAAACTGAATACTACAGCATATCATCCCCCACGAACGGCATCGTAGAACGATTCCATGGACTGAAAACTACCTTATCACACCTAGTGACTGAACAACAATCCGATTGGGACGAACAGTTACCGTATGCTCTTGTGGCTATAAGAAATCAGATTCATTCATCCACACAGGAAGCCCCTTTTTTCTTAATGTTTGGCAGAGACATGCTACTACCACATCACCTAACATTAAGAGCACCCCGTATAAGGTATGATACCTTAGAAAATTACGCCTCAGAAATGGTCCCGAGTTGCAAGTTGCCCATCAAAAGCCCGAACATCCGTAGAAGACTGACGCGAAAAAATCACACCGAAATTTCAATAAAAAGGCTAAATTAAAAGAGTTTCCCATAGGATCGTTAGCATATTTAAAGACACCTCCCAATGTCAGAGCAGGTCAAAAACTAGCTCGAAAATTGTTACCACGATATACCGGACCGTGGAGAATTTTAAGAAAATTATCACCTGTCAATTTTGAAATACAACAGGTAGGGAAAACCAAAAGCCAAGTTGTACACGCAAATCGACTGAAAGTTTATAAGAATATAGAAATCCTCGAAGACTGTAGAAAATCCGTCAAAGAAGAGATTCCTAAGGAAAGTGGAGAAAATCGCCCCAGCGTATACAAAAAAGAACCCGAAATGTTGGACATGAATTATTGTATCACTCCCGAAGAGTTGGAAAAACATCGTAATTTAAATAACATCCATGAAACACGTGTAGGAAACGAAGATAGTGTAGGAACTGAACCCGTTTCGGGAATAGCGCTAACGCCTAGGCAAGACGAACTACCCCTAAAAAATGTGGAAAGTTTCGAAAGTAGTAACCCCAGTGAAACATCGGACGAAGATCGGGAAAGCGTCCCTGAAGTAAATCATGGTTACCAAACAAGGTCGCGGGGACAGGTACCTGAGGAACCTTGGATTTTGTCAAAAACAGGCAAACATCAGTAAAAACAATACTTTATTAAAATGAAATGCGCTGGAATGTATTAAAGATATTATGTATATATAGTTTTAATTAATTGAAAATCTAGGAGATGTATGTATGTATAGGATTAACCGTGACCTAAATTAAAAAAAAAAAAAAAATTAATTTTTGCTTTCCTTGCCAAAACATAGTTTCAAATTGGTCTATTATCCTGGGACGTTAATAGAGACAACCATACCAAGTGAACCAGTGCGGAGAAAACACGAGACTATACCGCTAACCTAACCCGGTCAGCTGAACGATAAGTGAAGTTAATAGCCGTGATTATAAACATTGAACCATTATACCTGCAGCGCGGTCACACCCTCCGAAAATCCATAGTCCCTTCTTCACAAATCTCCGGACATCTGCTTTGTAACAAGATAGGAAGTAATCGTTCAACAGGACAAGATACGCAGGACAAACACTCGACATGTAAGGAACAAGTGTAGGAAATGGGCCCAACGAGGGATATAGTCCAGAGGTGCACAGCCGAGTCCGTATCGACCGAAAATGAAACGATAAGAATTAACAGGTCAAAGTCGCAGATAAAATTAAACTTGATACTGGGGACTGTTATTTTAATTATGAAATTCCGGTACAGCTGGATTAATAGCCTACGACTATCGAAATCCAACCGCCAATATTACTGCGATATCGTTAAGAGATGCACAAAAATGTCCCGTAGTTATCCAATGCATACAGCGTGGAGGATCTTCGTGTATACGCGGTTGAGAAACAGAAATTTGAGACCATTCATGTAAAGTCCTGTTTAGTAGAAATTTACTCAACTGATGGTTCATTGTGGCATGTTCTCACACTCAGCGATAACACCGGATAGCCTGATTACATTTATGCAAACCGTAGGAAAATCAGAATGCTTAAAGATACATCAGTATTTGGAATACAGAGGTTTTTTCTAGAGATATAATTAAATTACAGCCCAACACCACACAAACCACTGAGAATCGTGATAGCCGGAGAATTAGAGGAAAATGGTAAATGCCAAGGTGCCCTTATACCTTCAAGGTAAGGTATATAAAGATGTTGTGGTTACTGCAACCGCAAAGATCATCTTGAAAGATTATTCCGCCATCGCACACTTGGATACCAATACAATTAGTTTGGAGAACCAACTCTCTTGCGAATTTAGTACAGGATATTGTATGGATGCGTTCCAAGGAGAAATAGCCTGGGACCCTATAAAACCTCATGAATGTAAAGGTACCGCCAACTCTACGAAGGAAAAGCAACTAAAATAATAGAAACTAAGTCAGACGGACATAAACCAATACATGGTTATTGAAGACAGGACGAAACTATTTGCCGTGCAGTTAATTAGAAAAGCGAATTTGTGATTTTGAAATGTGGTTGACAGAACATCCCAGAATATTAATCATCGAATTACCAAGCAATATGACCCCATCTCAAGTAAACTTCGCTATTACCTCAGGAGAGCCAACTGCCGATATAATAACATATGTAAATTCGAATTTTTATATATCGAGCAATCGTTTAAGAGGAGTATGAACACGATGCTCGCCGACACTATTCACCGAAGGTGTATATTAAAAAGAAATTCTCAAGAATAGATTATTGATGGCACAACAATCTCGAATCTCATATCACAGTTACTATCCCAAGACCAGGGTATATTGCAAAAATAAATGGGAAGTACTATATTTGTTGAAATGCACACCTGTTATAGTCCAAATCAGGAGAGAAAAAAACTGTTATCAAGAGTTGCCTGTGACATATTTAAACAAAACATATTTTATGGCGCCATTAACACGAACTATACAGGAAATAGGGACAACAGATCGAATGTTCTTCAATCATTCCGCCAAATATTATATAGAAGGTACTTGGTTAGCCTACGACCCTATCCCATAGCAGGAAATCCCCTGTAGAATTATCCATAAGTGAAGAACAACAAATGCAACTAGCCAGAATACAACCTATTGGTGATGGTGGGATATACACAACAGAAGAAATGAGACAAGCCCAAGAAATAATACTTTTTTCGTCCGAAAGACAAGCAGTAAATAATATTCTGATAAACAAAATGGCCAATAAGCCCGTATCAAATCAGGGTTTCTCTACGTTAAACCTGTTCAACCCCGAGGAGATAGAGAAACTAGCCAACAGCACTATGAAAAAAATATATGGAGTATTCACCTTCATTGGAGACGTAACCAGCAGTTTCTTAGGGATATATTTTTGCATAAGGATAATAAAATTCTGTATGGAAACAGCCATAAACATGATAGCCATACACAGAATCACTGGATGTACCTACCATGTAATCGCAGCTTTCTGGGATACGTTGACTCTACTTGTAATCAACCATAAATTACCCCGACAAGTTCCTGCAGAAATGTCGACGGATAACAATCCCACGGTTATTGAATCTCAACCGACTGGCATTGAGATACCACCCCATCAGCCGAAAGAAACAATTTATGCGACGATAAAATCACATCCATTCAAAGGCCTATCTTGGACCCAAGAAACGAAAAATATATAATCAAAATAAATAAGGACATTTTATTACCTCTACGCGACGCTTGACCTAAAATTACTATAAATAATGTGATCCTCACGTCCCGTCACAAATAAAAATAATCTTTTCCCCGTTCGCGATAGTGAAGCTAAGAAAAGGGGACCCTTCCAATGAATATTAAAAATAAGTGCCTCATTCCTAAGATAAGATAACTCCGAAAGGACGCTAAAGCTGACCCCATAAACAATTAACCCCTAGTGAGAATTAAAATAAAGAGATATCGAGTCTATATAAATACGTGCGTGGGACTAGATTGAACATTATTGTGCTCCGAACTCTTACACGAAACACCACGTTAATCAGCCAACAAATCTTTTGTTTATAAAATCAGTCGTGCTCAAAAAGTTACCAACACCAGCTACCCCATGGAGATGCTGCTAGACTCCGTAAAAGAAATTTCCAGTTTCGACACGAGGCGAAGCATCCTGAAGGCATCCGTAAACAATCTGCTCTACGACGTGAATACGTGGATGCAGAAGCCGCCATCCGAGCACGTGCGCACTTACATATCATTCTCTATTTTGCATTTCAATCGCCATCATGCGGAATACATGAGATTACTGGACACCAGAAACATTACCCAGTGTGATTGTTTCCACTGCACCACCGAGAGTACCCGGCATTTGCAGGCCCCCACCGAAAACCCTGGTCCAATGACAAATCCTGCGAACACACCTCCGAAGCCCGTATGCACTTGTCAGGTTTGCACCGACGATCGAAACCGACACGCACCACCCCGACGGAAGAATAGACTGGACTCCACTAACCCCAACCGAGTCGCCAGCTACGTCCCAAGAACTGTAGCCGACTACACCTCCCCGGATGATGATTCTGATGACAGCCCAAGTGATGCCCTAGCTGCCAGTTCGAGCATAATCACTCAGGCGTTCAACATCGCCATGTCACTCCCGACCGAGTGACAGATACCGGTCCTCAGGCTCACCTGAACTCTTAAATGGTGACGAGACAGAACTTCCTATTCAAGTTTTATGCAGGTCCAGTTGTAAAATTTGGTGTACTTATCACTTTTTATTATTATTTTTAGTTTTATGAACTCTTATACAGTGAACAGACATTGTTTCTCTTTCCAACTTCGTACATGCCAACTTGTGCTTTATGTGTATAGTATTTTGTTTACTTTTATTATTTTATTAGTTATAATAAACCTCTGAAATTATGAATACCATACTCAGCACAGACTATCATTTTTATAGGTAACAACAAAAGGTGATTTCCTACCATAAAACATGGAACCAAATACTTTAATTCAATAATGAAACAAAAAGGTCCTAATATTCAAAGTAGAGACCTTTTTAACAGGGCAGGGTCGATTTGTTATGATCAATCCTTTAAACAAAAGAATTCAAACCTGCCACTGGGTAGCATCCACTATTCAACGTCACTGATAGATAAGACAATCAGTTTTATTTCACTACCGAAAACGAATCCATAATTCTAACACCCGTCCAAAGTCAATAACACAAACAAGGCCATTAAAAACAATCCCGATAACCGACAGGCACACCAGCCCACATCATTAAGAGCCGTATCTAACTCATAAATCACAAGAAACAGCCACCGAGAAATTCATAAACACACTTGTTGGTCATTATTTCTCAGATCAACCGACAAATTCCGTAACTACCTGTCAGGCCGTAAAATATTATCCAATTATAACATAAGATAAGCGAGAACGGGTTAGACAAACAGAATCCTTATCATTTTTACGATGTCCCCTCATTAAAAATACTCATAAAACACACTAAGTCCCGCCCCAGCTTCCGATCGAAGATATTATAAAAGACAACGAGAGCATAAAGAGTGAAGTTAGTTCAGAACAGTAGTCCGTGGAGTAATCACGTATATCCTACGAGAAGAAATATAATATGCATTCATATTAGTACCAGTGAAAAATGTCACGAGAAATAAAATCTCTCCACGTGTAAAAACCATCTCAAGTAAAGAAATACTAACATGGCATCCTTTTAACTAGAGTCAGTGTAAAAACAATATTTCACAGCATAATTACGGGAAATTCTAATCACTCTAACAATAGTTCATTTCATGCGTCGTAAACAAAAAAGTACTCCAGTCGAAATTACTTTTCCAGTGTTGTGCGATCTCTCGATCAAATGACGTCTCTTTGCTGATGTCCATAAAAAAATGAGCAAATAATTCATCCTGTAACTTGATCCGGTAACGAACCATGACAAGCGTCTGAGATAATAATCCGGTAAATCGTGGAACTCTTCGAGTGCGACCCAAGGAAGGAAACTGGACAATTCGACCTAGGTAATGAATTCCTATTATTGAAATTAATGTTTTGGTTTTCTATTACTAGTATATGCTTTTCTTAATATACATGTTATGCATACATATATCTCCCATAAAACGAAACATTGTCGAGAGGTACTAATCCATGGCCATTTGCCTTTAAGTTCACAATCCATGGTACCGAGAAATCGCAAGTAAAAATTTGGCATGTTGTTACCTATATCAAATGTTTTCTTTGTGTTCTTATTTGTTTGTTTATCTATGTCCTATACAATAATTTTGTCAATTTACTTTTGGTAAAAAGGTGACTCAGTCTATAAAGAGAGGACTGGGTTATACAGGAATGAACGGAAAGCGCTTATAGGAAGTGCAGTTTTTTTTGTTATTTTATTGTATTTTTCTATCCCCAGTATTAACAGTTTTATTTTTTATTTTTGAAAGTTACCACAAAAGTTGCATCCTAAGGATAACAGTGTAATGTGTCTTTTTTTTGTTTTATCTTATGTATAATTTCGTTTATGAATATAAGTTTTATGATTCCCAGTGCCTTTTTATTGATATAGAGTTCAGCGAACGGTACATACTTCTAAATAAACAACCTATGTTCCCTGGGTGTTAGAAAGAAGGTAATGGATATAGCCGCTCATGTCCGTTAACTTCAGTGCGAATAAATTATTTTATAAATTGCTGCTAATACCCAACAAAGTTGTAGTTTTTCGAGCAACTTTTCAACAAAGGACTAATCGAGTATAGGCTTTCTAGACTAGAAGCGTCCTTAGCGTCTTAGGCTAATTATATGGAGTAACGATTTATCCCGACCCAGTGGCGTTACAAGAGGGTAATCTTTTGATAACGAAACAACGGCGTGACCGTAGTTTAGCCGAGGTGAGATAATGATTATTCCTAAATAATAGTTGGGGATGTAACACCCAATTTGTACTAATAGGATATATCCAGTGTGTTTAATACAATCTGCCCAATTTTGCGTAGTTACTTTATTTAATGATTTTTTCCATGTATTCAATACAGCCTCGTCACTGTAGCCCTTTTGTCCTATATTCTTGTTATAAATTGTTTTGCATTGTACCCATATTAGTTCAATGGCATTGAACTGGCAGTGGTAGTAGTCGTAGAACATAATGACCCATTTTATCAATCAATGCATCAGTCGCATATGCTATTTTTACAAGCTTTTTTGGGTCGGAGATCATGAATTTTTTTGTCAAAATTCATAAATTCAAGATCGCGGTTTCAAGATGGGAACGAGTTTTTTTATTATGGACTGTTTCTATTCAAAATTGAAATGTCGGGGTTTTTGGGGTCGGAGATTATGAACTTTTTGTCAAAATTCATAAATTCAAGATGGTGTCTCCAAGATGGTGGAGGAGTTGTGTGATTATGGACCGTTTCTATTCAAAATTGGTATGTCGAGGTTTTTGGGTTCGAAGAATATTGAATTATGTCAAAATTCATAAACTGAAGATAGCAGCTTCAGGATGGCGGACGAGTTAATCTTCAGATGGTCTCCTCATTGAAGAACTAGATAGCTCAAGACTCACAGAAAAAGGCCTCATAATAACAATGCTTGAACAAAAATACATAGATTAGGGCGTACTTACTGAAGAACATAATATAAAATATTTAATAAACAACATTTTTAAAGACAAGTTTTTATTCAAATGCGCTTAAAATTAGATGATAGTTGCTTTGGATGTGCGACGTAGGTTATTCCGTGAGTGATTACAATTTCACAGAAATAGAAAAAACTTACTGAACAAAGGCCTTAAATACAATATACACACTGATTTGCCCAAAAAGAACTTCGAACTGTTAGCAGTAGAATCTGAAATAGCTATGGAAACCTCTAGATTGAATAACAAAAATATTCAATAAAAACAGAAATCTCTACCACTCTAAATTCTATGAATACAATTCGATAGTTAATAATGAAAGAACGCACAAAGAGGAAACTATTACAATAAAACATTCAAAAGCAAAAATCACATCCAACAACCTCATAGTCACAAAAGCGGACAAGGGCAACTTGATGGTAATTTAAAAAAACTTTAAATATATTTTTTAAATTTTAAATAAATACCATAACAGCATTGTCGAATGTAATCTTATAAATGTCAAAGACAAAATCGACCTTTGGGACAAGTCAGGAATATATCGTTTAACCTGCCCTCAATGTGCAGTAAGCTTATAAGTAGGCAGAACTGGGAGAAAATTTTCAGAAAGGGTATCTGAACACACCATAATTTTGGATAAATTTTGCAATACGGATATCACTAACACAAGTTACTGCTTCGTTAATCATTTACTAGCTTCAGACCACAAAGATTTTGACTCAAACAACGTAACATTCCTTCATTTTTGCAATAAAGGTGCCAAGCTTAATATTTTAGATATTTTGGAAATCTTCAAAGAAACCAAATCAAACCTTGAATTTTAACGAAATAAACGGAATTCAAATTTCCCACAAACACTGTTACAGACGCCATCTTCACTCCAAGAGTTGAACTTTCTTACCTATTTGGCAAATTCCACAGAAAACTGTAACAACCAAAATTAAAACAAAAATATTTCTACTACAAAATCAACGCTACCTACCAGAGTTGCCAACTCTACAGTTTTAACTGTAGATTTACAGTTTTTTTGAAATCTTTCCATTTTTTAGTTTAGGCCTCAAAATTTTTCATTCGAGATGCTAGCACCATCTATTCTATCTAGTGCGTAGTCCGTCCCCTTACTCGGCTTCAGCAAAACCATTGTCTAAAGATACACTACCACTACCGGACCGGACTACGTAATTGTCAATAAATTTAATAGATGGCGTTAGCGGATAGAGTAAGTGGATCGTTCCATCTTTCGTCGTTCGGTCGAAGTCTGTTTTATTTACCACTTAACCATCGAGCCACCGACATTCTGTTGTTTGTAACTCGGAAATCCCATGCCCCCTGCATTGCCCGATCTGCCTGTCATTTCTTTAGATTTTTGTTCGATCGATTGTTGTTGTGAGTATTTTTGTGTTACGCGTTACTAGACTTGATAACGGAAACAGTTACAACTATGATTATAATGATTGTTATACATGTTTTATTTCCAAGTTTATTTCGGTAATATGATTAAAAGTTTCTTGGTCACATGATTTTTTTGTTTATAATACCTTCCCCATATGTGTTTTATTTATTACTACCATTAAATAATACAAAATAAGAAAAAGCTGTAGATTTACTGTTTTTTAATTATTATTTACAGTTTTCTACAGTTTTTTTTAAGCATGTATGCAGTTTTACTCTAGGATGGGGTTGGCAACACTGCCATCAACTCAGTAAATCAAGTGACACAAGTCGAAAGACGGTCATTTCCTCCAACTTTTTAATAATATAAACAATTTCGATGCTTGTCAATTACAACCCACATTGCATAAAAATAAAAGGATGAAATCCAAAAACAAAGGAAAAAGACTAGAAGTCCCACTCCCAAGAGTAAAAACAAGGGGACAACATCAATAACATCACGTTGTCACCTAACGCCCAGAATGTTCAACTTTAAATTATTTTCCCCATAAATTTCCATAGGTAAGTCCTACATTTTCACTATATTAGTAGAGTTTATACAGAGAGTGTCACTAATTACAGAACACTGAATATGAGGGTTGCAACCCATGACCTAATAGAGATAGGCTCCGTTATTTAAATTTCGGTGTGCAGCCAAGAACGAGTCACAGTCTAAACCCAATGTTTGTTTTCATTCGTTTATAGAAAACGGTCACGAATTATAGAAAACGGTCACGAATGTAGCCATACTGATGTAATTCCTTATCGAAAAGTAGAAGTAGCCTCACTTAAGCGAGACAACACCAATCGATAAGATGACAGTGTCACCGAATCCTGATCCTCATCCCCAAGCGAGCAGTACCTACCTTTCGGTTCCATCTGCTCACCGTGACTGGGGTAGACCTTGTAACTGTTCCGACTGCAAATCTAGGTTTTGTACTACATGTCGTAAAGGTGAAGCCATCCATCATATATTTCAATTGGGGGTTTATTGGGCTTTGAATTCTTAGTAAAATAGAAAGCTTGTTTGATAGAAAGACGTTTCGTCCTCGGCCGAGGACGTTTTCAATTTATTCTGTAAATAATAGAGGCCATTCGTACAAAACAAATGCAAGTATATCCCGAAAACAAATTGCACACATTTCCCCCACAACAGCACAGTCCCAAACCCAAAATAACAGAAACGGACACATCACCCTGTCAAATCAGTAACTTCCGTCTTTCACATGCGCTGTCTCCCATAGAAAATGACAGAAAACCAAAATGAAATATATCAACATTTCAAACAATAAAAATGAAAAACAAACAACGATTCACATAATACATGTGAACTGCAACAGTTCACTTCCCCATTTTTATTTGCCAAATAGGTTAATTTCATGTTTATGTATATTGTTCACATTTACGAATAAAAACAAATCAAAAATGGCCTCTATTATTTACAGAATAAATTGAAAAAGTCCTAGGCCGAGGACGAAATGTTCTATTAAACAATTTTCTATTTTACCAAGAATCCAAAGAAAAATAAACCCCCAATTGATATATATATATATATATATATTATGTATATATATATATATATACATCCAACTATCATCCGGGCGTCCTTTCACAATTCCGTATCTGAGCATCCGCCACGTAGTTCTCAAAGAACCTCTCCCAAGTAGCATTTCAAGTGGATGGAACGTAGCGTCCACAATTCTGGAAAACTTTGAAGTGTTTGACCACAACCACTACCACGTAATATACTCGGTTCTATCACGCGGCGGCTACCAAAATGGGGAACACTTTTTTGGTGGCTGCTACGTTCCGATCTACGTTCCTGGATCTCAGATAGCCACATTCCAACCACGTTGTGGTCACCTGGCAAAAACGTGGATATGTAGTGGCCGACACTAGACTTCGTTTGTGTAAATAATATGTAGCTCGATCTCTTTTCAGCAGTATATTTTTGTGATAAATGTTCCTAATTCTTCCATTTTGCCTGATTCATTTCAAAAACTCGATCAACTATAAAAATATATAACATATAAACATACAAACGCGTAAGTAAGTATATTGAATTTGGATACTTCTGATCGGGATAAAATTAAAACGATTGAAAGTTTTATGTGAAATATGGGTGTTGTAGCTCGATGGTGAGCACGCGCTATCTGAATACACTTCATTTAAGGAAAACATTATAATTTTAGAAATAACTCGCTTCTGAAATTATGTACTGAAATCCCTCAAACATTGTTTTATCAATCTTGGTTAGTTGAAACAAATACTGACGTAACAAATTACTACGTTTGATACAGTGCTGATGAAAAATAAATCTTTATCGAATATTTCGATCATTTCTCTAATAATGGCGACCCAGCATATTCCTGTAAATATGGCGGCTTCTGGAGAATATAACGTTAAAGTGGCAGAAAGTGTAAATATACCACTATAAAGCTCCGCCCATCATAAAGTACCCAGTGGAACTAAATCATTAACTTTTCCACCACTGGAAAGAGGCACCCACGTCGCAGGCCCATGACTCACCACTTCAAAGTTATAACCTAAAAATTACAATGGGTCTTATACCCTTGAAAGGGGCGAACACGTCGGGCTAGTATAACCTGCCACTTCAAAGTTTCAACCTCAAAATTGGGGGTACATGTTCATTAATTATTTAAAAAGGACATGTAGCAAGTATAGTGGATTTATTCAGCTCCAATCAACAATCATCAAGTACCAAGTAACAATTGTCAATCAACAAGTAATGAAAATGATTGCATTTATGCAAACAGAATTAACAATTAAAGTATAAATATTAAGTCAGAGATCCGATCCATTTATATTAAACTTTTTATACAAAATCAAGAAGAATTGTCTATTGAAAACGCATAACCCATTTTATTTTGAATGTATATCATTCACGTTTCACGTAATAGGTAAACGAACTATTTGTAAGACACAATAAAATAATTTGAGAAAAGTTAGGTTAGTTTTCGGCATCGCACGGACCAATCCACGGTCACTTCAAAATCAAGGAAAATTGTCTATTGAAAAATCATAACCCATTTCATATAGAAAAAAATCATTCATGTTTCACGTAACAGGTTAAACAAACTTTTTGAAACCCACAATAAAATAAATTGAGAAAACTTAGGTTATCTTTCGTCATCGCGCGTAATGGAGAATTTTGAAGGTTATTGTAATTTGTAGTGACTTTTATTGAATGCGAACTGATGGAGTTAGCAAGAACGTGGCAACCATCACCACATATCACAATCAAGTGCCCGCCACATTGAAGGTTTCATGGAAGTTACCAAAAGGTCACCCAAACTATCATACTCTCTTGAAAGTGACTGTGACTTCTAAGTGATATTTAAGTGGTACAGGATGGTTACCGCAACGGTTATTTTCCACTTTTGAGTTTGAAAACCTTTAAAGTGATTTGCTCAGTGGCCATAATGTTCCAGACACCTCAAATGACACTAATAAGTTATATAACTGTGGAGTGGCTACCATAGATGGGAATTACGTGACTACAACCATACACATATAAAATTGTTGTTATTCTTACTGCATAGTGGTAGATTTAATGGTGATTACGTGATAACCACCAAGTCGAAGTGCAGTATCAGTTTCCGTCACTATAATGCTGCTTGCTAGTTTAACAGATGAATATTTTTAAGCTTTAAACATTAGATGTCATAATCGGTGTTCATCTTTGTTTTTTTTACGATACATCTTTGGAAGTTTTATTTCACATATATCACGGCGTCCTTTCATGCAAACGACTCTGAGCGTCTAATATATCCACAAATTACCGCTAGTTAGCGTCCGGTTTGAATATTTTGCTTTCATGCTGTCTACTGGTGAGCATCCGGCGATGTTGCCGGATTTAACCTTAGCCTTTAGCGGCATTCATCAAATGAGTGCAACGACACTTTGTACCCGTCTGCTGCCGGCCTGTATCAAGCCGTTATTCCTATTTCTCCGTTTGCGGTTTCAAGGGCGAGTCTCAGTAATTTTGTTTCAGTCAGGGGTTTTATACGCACTTCAGTATATATTTTATTATTGGTAAAAATCACTAAGCCGTCATTTTTATTAATCTCAAATTTATTGTTATAAGCTGTGGATTTTGGTATATTGAAGTCATCTACTGATTCCAGGTTTCAGATAGTATTACAAAAGCTTGGGTTTTGACTTCTTCCTGATTTTCTTAAATATTTAAAAATTCTATCATTTCGCGAAAGAAAACTTTAATAAATGAAGAAAATATATTGTTTCCTTGAAACATTTTAGGTAGTTTGCTAATGAAAGTAAAGTTGTAGCAGAATGGTTATGGTCCTGCTCTAGAAAGTAATAGTATTATGTTCATTATTCTGAATATAAAACTAGATACATGATAGTGGCAAGAGGACAAAAAAATTAAGTGAAGTTTTCTAAATATCACGATATTGTCGAACGCGCCTGACAAACTGTTAGAAATTATCTTTAACGGATTAAATCATGAGTGATTCTGAAAGCGAAGCAAATACAGACATTGAACAAACGTGGGAAATAGGATGTTCCTCTATATTATCAGAGAAGTCAAAACATCGCTATGAAAAAACATACACAACTTTCAAGAAGTGGTTTGAAGGAAAAAAGGCAAATAACTTAAGCGAAAAAGACCTGTTCGCATATTTTGTATATACTCTAGTCGAGAAGTGAGTATTCTGCGAAAAATCGTTCCAAGTCTACTGAAAATATGAGCTATGGTTCATTCGATTCGGGATGTCATTCTGAGAAAGACGTATTTTCCGATTTCTTTCCGCCAACGAAAATTCGCTATTGTTAATAACAACAATAAAAAATCCTCAGTTTTTCGGCAATAGCTCAAAAACTATTAATGATAAGGAAAATGAAAAATAATTTTCTAGAAGAGAAATTTTCTAATGAAAAAATAACCCAGGGTACTTTTTTACTCTATCTTAATCATTTATCATTTTAATTCAACGTTCAAAATAGGACTCTGCGCGGGCGTTACTATTAAATATAAATTTGAAATTTCAAAAAAATTATAGGAACATCTGAACACTTAAAGAAATGAAATTTCACTGGAAAAACATTTTCATTGAACTTTGATAATGTGTGACTATTGTTAATTATGTAGTGTTTTTGGAACCACAGATTGACTCTATAAAGTTTTTGTTTCCCTGGGCACATTTCACATTTGTACTCAATAATATATAATACTTATAAATTTTTTATAAGTTCTTTCTCATGTTAATTGTACATTTCTAAAGTTGACAAAACAAGATTAAATGGAATAAAAAATTGTTTTCATTGATATTTTACATTATTATCAGTTTTATGTTTGACAATGGCATTTAAAATCTTTAAAAAAATACTTTTTTTTAATAAAAAAATTAATTAATTTAAAAAAAAAATTATTTTTAAATAATATAAAAGTTATTTTATGGAAAATTCATCAATATAATTGTTTATTCATTTCACAATTATTCAGAAACAAACTCTGATTTTTTCAATGGTAAATATTTATAAACAAATGGATCAGTGGAATATTTAAAAAAAATTGCATTAGGTTGTTAACAGTGTATTGAGATATTTTAAAGAAAATGTGTTCCTAACATTTTTGTTAATTGTTCATAATCGTTTTTTTAAATTTTTATTATTTAAATATAATATGAAGTTATTTTCATTGAAAATTCATCATTGTTTATTGTCTACCTAATGAAATATATATATTTATCGATAATGTGATTGTTTATTCATTTAACAATTATTTACAAACAACAACAAATTTTCAATGGTACAAGAAATAACAACAGAAACAACCATATTCGACAAACTGTTAAAAAAATTCTTTTGAATTTTTATAGAGTTTTCTGGAAAAATTACCAAACAAATTTTTTGTCGTATATGGTTGTTTTAAAAAATGCAATTTCAATCAGAGTTTGTTTGTAACTAATTGTCAAATTAATAAACATTAACATTATTGATAAAGAAAATGATTAGGTAGAAAATAACCAATGACGAATTTCAAAGGATAAAGAATTCTTGATATATCATTTAAATAATAAACAAAAAACGATAATAAACATTAAACGTTTTTTTTTTTTTTTTTAAATATCATAATAAACTCTTTGCAACCCAAGGAAAAAGATTCGAATTATGTATTTGTTTATAACGTTGCGAAATGACTTTGACATAAAACTGATTATAATGTAAAATATAATATTTTTTTCACAATATTCACTCGATTTTTCATAATTTGTTAACTTTGGAAATTTATAATTAACAAAATAATCAACATTTAAATAACTTCATAGAATATTATTGAATATAATATAAACACATATTTCAATGTTGGTGATGACGACGATTCAGTCACAGATTTGAGCTATATTTCAACGGAATCTGAGTTGGAAAGCAGCAATGATGTAGATTAACAACATATTCCAGACGTACAAAGTATGCCCGGAAAACTTTTCTAGAATACAAAGCGATGACAATTCGCCTCTGTCTGTAATTAAAGACAATGATATGAGATATAATATCATAAACGAAATCTAAAAAACTTAACAACCGCTACATTTCACATTAATAACTATAGCAAAACGATATGACCAATGAAAACACAAACAAGAAGATCCTTATGGCAGTTGTTAGAAAGCATGACTTGTAAGAAAACTGTAACGAGAATTGCAAAAAAAATACCAAAAAACATAAATAGAGACAGACAAAAATAAATAAATACGGAATACTGGAAATTGAACAAAAAGGAACAGAAATGTTTCGTACTTAGTAAAGCCGAAATATAAATATAAATTTCATGGACGAACTTTATCTGTTAACGTTAACAAATATCTAAATAAACAGAAAATGGATTTATCTCATACATAATCTCCCCCACCGGAGTTAACATACTAGCACTACAATTAATCATATCATCATAAGTAAAAAAACACCTCATATAATACATCTTTCACTCCAGCTATCATTGGAACAAGCCTATCAGATCACTACAAAAACATATATACCTATCAATCCTGAAAAAACCGGAACAAAAAAAAACATGAAAACAAAGAATACTACAAAAAAAAACAACTTCAAAAATCAGAAAAACGGTTCAAAAACGAAACGTCGGAAGAAGTAACAAAAAACCAAGATGCCAAATCTGCCTACACTCATCTCACTTATAAATTCAAAACAGTATGTGAATTATGGTCGCACCAGACTTCTAAGAAGGTCGTTAATCACCAACCACTTGAGTTATCAGCAGGTGGTAGATTCTACGCAGAGTTGTACCTGCCCTAGCCATTATATTTTGTTTTATAGGTAGGTATAATGATATTGGGTTAAGATAATGATTAGGAAAAATCCAGAATTGTTTATTTATATATTATATATGATAATAATATATATATATATATATATATATATAAATATATATATATATATATATATTTTGATATGGTTTGTTATTTTGAAAAATCTATAAATTGTTAACTTAAAATGAAGATAGCTAATTATTTTTGGTATTCTTTGAGAGCCAAATTTATATGATATAAATAGATATTTCTGACCCTGTAATAATAATTGTCAGCGAACGTCACTGTTCTCTCGTCACGCTACCAACAATTATTATTTTCTTCGCCACAGCTAACAACAGTCGGTACGCCCTTGTCTCATATAGTCGGTTCAAAAGGAATTTGGCCACTGGTGGCTAACTTCAGTTTACTGAATGATCTTAGTTATGTTAGTTGATCATTGTGAGAAAATAAACAAACCAAATATCAAAAACAATTATCTCCTTTATTCAGGAAGACTTAAAATACCTGGCCTACGAGAAATAACTTATGCTAGAGTGAATCAAACAATTATTCACGGATACTCATAAAATGCATATCATGGATAGATAAACAGAACCTCACTTTCTCTGTGAGAGTAATTTTCTGTTATTGTTCATAAGAAGGTGACATAGAGTTCATCGATTGTGAAAAATGTTATTTGTGAAATAGTTCAGGACCGGGAAAGCACTATTAAAGGTTTTATACCTGGTTGGAACTGTTGGTGTTCACAACTATACCATAAAACAGGAAGTCTCCTCTCTCCAGCCTTCGTTAGGACTGCAAAAACCATGTGTCAGGAACGTATCGATGCGGGACTCAGCTTTTGGAATCGTGGATATATGATATCATTAAGGTAATCTTGTTTTGTTAAGCAAATGATGGAATTATTCAATTTTTCTTCTAGTGAAATTTTGTGCGTGCTTCCGCTTTGGAAAATATTTTCGATCTCCCCGAAGCTTTATTTTTCCGTCGCTTCGCAACATCTTGCCCTTGTTGTTGTTCCATTTGAAATTTCGAATTCGCGCACCAAATTGTCACTTTGCACTGTTTATATTAATGTTGCACAATTTATACACACAATTAAATTCCCATTCTTATCATTAATTACAAGTTTGAATCATAATTGCTTATGATACCTTCTCTTTGCCATTCTCTCACAATTTCCAACTTTTCATTTGATCATCTCTTCTCTGATTGGCTATCTTTCATAAAGACGTTTACTGTTCTCTCATTGGCTAACTTTTAGTTTGCTACAATTTCATGTACAGAGTGTTTCAAGGTTATAAATGTGTTTATTACTTTTTATTCATGATAATTTTGTAAATCTTGACTAATTGTCTTTTGAGCAATTATGAGTTATGATAATTTTGATAGTGTATATAATTGACTGTTTTATAGTACTTTGATATTTTTATCTATCCATATCATACCTAGGCTCATAAAATACATTGAATTTTACAACAAACTCTTGAAATTGATAATTATTTATTATTTGTCTTTTAAAATTTACAACTGGTATAACATAACATAACAATATATATATAATTATATTATACGATAATATATGATATACCTGATTAATGTAAAATGTCAAATTCGTTCTACCATATTCTCTAAATTCGTTTATTGCCAATGAATATTCAAAACTCCATTTCTTAAGACGCACAGATTCCATTAAGCTTTTTCTGCCACTAGTGAGTTTTTTAAATTTAAATCCGTTTTGTAAAAGAGACTCCCTTGCAACACTGGATACCAGTTTAATTATCTCTAAGCCGTTGCATTAAAATATCTAATGTAGGCAATATTTGCTCTTTATGCAAGGCATATATTGTTCTTGGAATTATATCTACATCACAGCCATCTAGTTTCTTTGAACCGCCAGAGTCTTTTCGTTTCTTTCTTTTTAAAATAGGGTTACTTACTATTTTGAACACTGTGGAATACGGTCTTTTTGTTAAAGAAGCACTTTCTCGCACAACTTGATCCTTGGACATTCCACGTTCCAGAAGGGAAGTATAAACATTTAATATAATTTGTTTCCCATGAGGGTGTAACATTTGTCGATTAGTGGTACTAAGACCACCAGTTGGAGTACTAGCTTCAGGATTAGCCCAATGACGCCACATTTTTCACGACACAAAAATCGAATAGACACTTTAAAATAGACACAACTGCCACAACGAATATCAGGTAGGTAATGACTTAATGTTGTTTAACTTTCCCCCTTGTATTTCTGCAATTGGAAAGCGGTCAGTTCTCAAAACAGTCTTGTTTTCCAAATCTGGTAGGTAATTTATTTTGTAACCGTACATAGACCATTATCGTTATAATCTCGTTAATAGCCCATTAGTAGGTACTGAAAGTCTGGTGGCCAGGAAAGTAGATTTTATTATTTACACACATTTAAACATATCCTTACCAAGGATTCTAAATCAACCTCACGAGATTTTTTATTATCAAATGAATTTAAATACAAAACTGTCAACAAAAGCCAAAAATAATGGAGAGCCCACTACTATTAAAATGCCAAACTATTTCATGAGATATTTTAATCCGGACCTGGGAATCTTTTAAATGACACACTTTTATTGCTTATCTATATTTTGAACAATAGGTAATAATGAAGGTCGTCGGCTAATATTGATTTACGACCTTCCTAGATTTCTGGTGCGACTTTATCTACCGTTGCGTTATCCCTAACAAGTAGTAAATACAACCAACCGATCTAAAAATAGCATGGTCGAACAAAAATTTTTACCAACGAATACTGCCAATGACGATTTTTAGAAGCCGCTGGTGTATGAAATACTATACCTAATATTTTCCAGGGTTGCCTGTTTTCCACAAATTGAAAGACGCTTGGAGATGGGCGCTCTGAAAGTAGTATACACATTCCAAGAAATATACAGAAGATGCGCCTTGCGCTGCTGGCGGTAAACCCGTTGAACTATTAAGGTCAAGGAAGTCAAGGAAGTACGTTCTACTATCAAGAAGGCATCCGACAAATTTTCGAATGTGTGAACTACTAAGATGATTTGAGCACAGTTTCTACAGGGATTCATCAGAGCGTCCGTATACAGACGCTCTGTTGGAGCCGGACTCTTGGAATATAGTGGAATTTAAACATAATCGAGCTCATCAGAAAGAAACATTTGCGAACAATATCCATTTATATGGAAGTTTGCATGGATTGTCAGGTGAATATCATTCAACGTTCTGTGTGGTATTTGCTAGGAAAGTAGTTGTTTTTTGCCTGTCGGTCTACCAATTGTGTTTCTATTTATATTGAACCTTTTGTGAAGACGACTTTGTGTGTGCCTTATGCATTTCATATCTTATTCCCTTCATATGGCTTTTTCTTTCAATATAGTAATTTGTCAATGTACGGTTGCCCGGATTATAGTGGGATGTATATGTATATATATATATATATATATATATATATATATAAATATATATATATATATATATATATATATATATATATATGTATAAATAAAAAAACAGATATTAACCACTTGAGTGAGATCTACTCTTATTTATTGTCTTCAGATATCAATCAAAATTGACAACAATGTAATATACAAAAAAAATAATATATAATATATATATATATTTACAAAAAAAACATTAACCATTCTAGCGAAATCTCTTATTTATTGTTCTTAGATATCAATTAAAATTGACAACAATGTGATATAAAATAATAGTTCTTTTCCATTACCGCCACCTGGTAACATCAGTTGGTACTACTCTAACAGTTGACAACAATGTAACTATTTCCAAGTGACACCCGTCAGGTGTCGTTGGCTTAAATATAATTGCGAGATGAATTCCTAACCTGTCAGTTTCCCTTGTCACACCACATAGAGTTATATAATTTTAAACAACGCTAATATGGTTGTAGTAACTTTGAACTTCGTTTTATTCCTCGATCTACGTTTTTTTTTCTTTTGTATCACTATGTTAGATGTTGAACATCATTGAAACCAACCTCAACAAAGTTGTAAGTACATATTGTTTCGCACTTGAATATGTATTACTATTGGTTTTTTCATCTATTGTAGTCTCCCTGATGATGGAAATAAACATTTCCGAAAGCTTGGATAAACCTTAAAGAGTTTACTTTTTCATTGCTGCTTACCCCAATATCCCTAGTTTTGTACCTAACTAGTCATCAGCAAATACTTCCCACATATATATATATGTATATATATATATATATATATATATGTATATATATATATATATATATATATATATATATATATACATTTTACATTAAATATACAAATTTGTTTGACAGACAACATTTTTAGGACACTCAACATGGATTCAGCAGATGTATAACGATTACATTTCAAAACCAGACTTAAAACTCCGTTTTGGATTTTTGCCAATTAGCTTATTTTATATTGTGGTAAATGAAGCAATAAGGAAATGCGTTGACAGATTCTTGCCTATTCTGCTTATAAATACAACTTTTTTGAGAATTTTGTCATAACATAGTCTGCATGTGCATGAAATTTCAAGTTGGAATCTAAAACTTTGCCCAAATATTCAATTTCTTTATCAAAAAGAATGTTTTCTGAATTTATCTGCATATTCCTAATATCTACAGAACTTATTTTTGACTTCTTGGCGAACAAACAAAATTTAGAATATAAAATATTTCAAATCGAACATAAACTTTTTGATTTTATCGAACAAAATTAGTTCAGACTACCAGGCCGAGATTACCTATACATCTTAAGACTTATTTTGACCGCGAAGATTAAAATATCTAAGGCGGCCGATTTTTCCCATATCCCAGATACACACTACACCACTGTTCCACTAATACTTTCAACCCTAAAAGCAATAAAATAATGTGTTGTCAATTTATAGTAATTTTTGCAACAAGTGGTCAGCGAAGTTATCGACCGTTTTTACGAGGCCCAATAAACCCCCAATTAAAATATACCAAGGATTCAAGAAATAATAACAAATATATATATTTATATATATATATATATATATATATATATATATATATATATATATATATATATATATATATATATATATATATATATATATATATATATATATATATATATATATATATATATATATATATATATATATATATATATACCCTCAACCTCAACAATATTAGGATATGTTTACCTTTCTCCCATCATAAAACCGTTATCATCCAATACAGGAATCTCCTTTTGTGGATTTTTCTGAAAATAAAATTCATTATGGATAACAATTATAGTAATAATAATGATAAAGAATTTTATGATAAATCTTATTAAATAACTGAAGAAGTTGTAACCAATGAGTGTTTTTCGAGAATAGGCCGGTTATCAGAACGTCGTTGTCACTCCCAAGTAGCTCAGTGATCAGAGCAATTCACTTTACCAAACCGACAATGCCATGGTTTTGAAGAAATGTCAAAGATGGGAAGGCATTTTTTTACTGTAAGGTTTTCGACACCAGTACATTTCTGAACTACTGTTAAAATCACATAAAAGAGTTTTTCGCTTACAAAAGCTTATGATCGGACCTGATTATTTCAGTGAGAAAAGTTGCAGAGTATAACATTACTTAGAAGAAAACAAAAAACTACTAGTTCTTAAATCTTGGTAAATTAGTTGTTCTGTAACAAACAATGTAGTGTAAATGCAACTTTTCCGGATATACCGTATTCTCGAGGCGATATTCGCACTGATTTCGTAAATAAAAACTCGAATGAAGCTATTGTGTAAAAGATTTGCATTCGATCAGGTGAATAATAAGTTTGAGCCAATCTATTCTCATAAAGAGCGTGAGAAACTAGCGCCGCTTTCCCCACGATCTCCGACAATCGATTGTTCGTACAATACTGTAGAGTTAAAGTTGGTTTCATTAATTCCGACTTAATGACTGCAGTAAAACTATCGGGGTTGATTCCATTTTGTATGCCAAATTCGGCCATAAATCCCCTCCATTAGTTCAGAAGACCGGATTGTAATAATTGTAAATAGGCATAGCAGGTAAAATTTTATTTCCTTTCCGTGGTTAAATTTGTAAAATTTTATTTCTCACGGAAAGTGTTCAGTTGTATTACGCTATCATATCATTTTATCAAATATACGTGGATAAACATTGATAGTGTTCCGGTGAAGAAAAAGCATGTATCTGTCGATGCTGAGGAAATTGTAAAAACTATGTATAGTTCCTTACTTGAGAGAGGACTCAACGCTTGTGCTGCTGCAACTGAAATATGTGATTTGACTAAAATACCTCTTAATCGCATCAAATTCCATCAAATCAACAGGGACTTGATAGGACGAAAAGTCCATACCATGTACAAAGAGCAACGCGTATCTACATTAGATTCTCTGAAGCAACGGCTCACTAGTGACGAAACCCAAATAAGCTGTAGCCTCACAGGCCCTTGGGGAATTTTGTCTAAAATGGGCTTCAGATATCGCACAATTGACAAATAGCAAGTATTTATGGAATTCCACTGATTACAAAAATGGCGTCATGAGTATATAATTTCGATAAGAAAATACCGTTCTGAAAATCATCCAATAGTTTACCTCGGCGAAACATGGTTTGACACGCATGCAACACCATCCAAAGGATGGTCCGATTCTTCCGGTAGGTGTAAAACAAAAGCTCCGTCAAATAAAGGGAAAAGGATAACCATTTTACATGCGGGGTCAGAAAATGGCTGGGTCCCAATGTGGTTTTCTGCAAAGAATATTAGAGAGTTCTGAGAGGAAATTCATGAAGACCCGGCTACGGCTCCCACCGCATTATTGTATTTTCAATCCCATAGAGCATATATGGCACCAATTGAAGTAAAGGTCAGGTCAAAAAATATGTTTCCGACTTTAAGTTGTACTGTTGTAGAATTAATGAGAAAATGTGATAATGATATTCCCCCAGGTAGTTGTAAAGATTCAGTATGTCACGTAATAATCGTAAAAAATCAATTATTACTCTGGATCATATAATTAAACCGATTATAATCAATTTTGATGAGGATAGCAACAGCGAAACCGACCTAGCTCTAAAATATTATTATGAATATATATAACTAGTATTTTGTTTATTATTTAGGTTATTTAATTTGATTAAATTATAATGAATATATCATACGAGTACATTACTTGTTTTTCTAAGCACCACAATCCTTATTAAATTACATACCTTGAATATATAATTATCTAAAGTCCGGCCTTTATACTTTTCATGTTGATTGCCAAGATCTTGTCTGCAGTCCTTATGTCGGAACCATTTATCATGAAAATACTATACTTCATTTGTCATATTTTGCCTTTGCGTCATAATTTCAAGTATGTATTAACCAGATCCCGATTGGTTCATCTCTTGATATTAATAAAGCTTCACTGATTGAAAAATAAAGGGTATGGGCTAAATTTTCAATCAGATGACTCCACCTTCTATTCAATGAAATTGTTATACTCGCATATTTTTGCGAAAAATGTGCGTTTACAATACGTTCGGATTCACCCTCCAAAATCCAAGGTGAAAATAAAAATACCAACAAAATCTTATTAAAATCGTTTTCAACTCAAAACAACCGGTATATTGACTGCAGTTTCAATAAAAAAAGATGCGTAAAGAAGTTGCAGGAGTAATATAGAAAAAGTCCAATCCACTAAGGTGTGTGTCCTTCTTTTGCAGACAAACATAGTAAATATCTTAAGTAAAAGACAACAACAACAAATAACGAAAGAATCGAAACAAATCTCTCTTTCTTTCGTTATTTGTTTTGCGTTACTCTGAACGCACTAGAAGTACGACTTTTGGTATCGTGGATTGGCCTATACTGACATCTGTTGGTGACTTATCAATGATGCACGAAATTTCGTGTCATTGAATTCCACTTCATTAGGTCGAAGCTTCACCCCACATCTATAATTTTGTGCATTTCACATTTTCATCCTTGACGGTAGGTATTAGTATTCTGAGAGATTTGGTTCTTCGAATTCGAGAAAGACCACAAGCCGTCCTGATGATTGGAAAACAATGAAACAGCTGTAGGCGGATGGTGGCTTTCTTAGAATCGAAACAAATCTCTCTTTCTTTTGTTATTTGTTGTGCGTTACTCTAACGCACTAGAAGTACGACTTTTGGTGTCGTGGATTGGCCCATACTGACATCTGTTGGTGACCTATCAATGTTGCACGAAATTTCGTGTCATTGAATTCCACTTCATTAGGTCTAAGTTTCATCTCACAAATTATAGGACTCATAATTTGCATTTCACATTCTTATTCTTGCCGGTAGGTATAAGCACTCTGAGAGATTTGGTTTGAATTCAAGAAAGACCACGAGCCGTCCTGATGATTGGGAAACCATGAAACAGCTGTAGGCGGATGGTGGCTTTCTTGGAATCGAAACAAATCTCTCTTTCACCAGAAGTACGACTTTGGGTGTCGTGGCCTATACTGACATCTGTTGGTGACCTATCAATGTTGCACGAAATTTCGTGTCATTGAACTATAATTTTGTGTATTTCATATATATATATATATATATATAAAAAAATAAAAAAAAAAGAGAGAAAGAGAGAGACAAGTGTCAGAATTTTGAATTCTTTGAATAGTGTTTCACAAGAAAATTTTCTTCGCACTACGTTTTTATCCCATAAATAAGTCTGGTACCGCCGTATATAGTGTTATCCCACAGACATATACCATATTTCAACCTGGATACTACTTGAGCATGATACAGGGCAAGGTGTTGATTTTCTGTTAGATTATCTCTGAGAATCCTCAAGAGATAACACATTGAATCAACCATACCTTCAAGTCAGAGCAGTGTTTTTTCCAGTTCAGGCAAGCATCGAAGCTAAACCCAAGAACTTGGTTTCACTTGCATTCTGAATTTCGTCCTCTTTGATGCTGAATTGTATAGATGAACATTGTTTCAGGTGATTGTGAAATCGCACCAATTGAGTTTTTTCAGCATTTGGCACATCCCATGGTAGTGTTGAGAGGTTTGGAGTTAAATCTGCGACAAGGGCTCTCTTTGATATGAGTTACTGATACATATTGTTACCTATCCTGTAAAAATGAATAAATCCAGTCATAAGCAACCCCCCAGTACCATATGAATATAATTTGAACATTAGTAGTGCACGACTGACGCAGTCGAATGCCCTTCTGAGATCGCCAGATATTCCACCATATTGAGCATAATTTGTTGATATGAAGTTCAAAACAGGAATTTACCAATGTTTGGCATGCTGGTTAAACTAAAATGTAAGAACAATTATATTATGACCTGCTAGTATTGTTAAGTATGGAAAGTGAAAGTGTCAATAAATTTCGCGGAGAAAATCTACAGTATCTGTGAAAATTTCAGAAAAATTGGTTAGGTAACCATATCATGATTTGCGGAAATATCCAAAAATACTCATTTTCGAAAAATTATGCGATTAATATCTTTTTTCGAAAACGAGTAATTTGATCAAACGTTAGGCTTACTCATTCTTCCATCGGTCATTATTTGAAAAAGAAATGCTATTTTACAGAAAATTTCAACCAGGACGGCAGATACATTCCTTTACACGTAGAGTTCAACAAAGTGACATAAAAAATGGGGTTATGCCAAACCTTATAGATGCCTTGTTAAAAGAGTTGAATTTTTGGTCAATTTTCATCCATGAATATTTAAATTCGAGAGTTGTACGGTGTGCTATTTGAAGATCTATAAAATCCAAACCATATCACGTGAGTGAAATACTCCACCCTTTTTGTACATTTGAAGGGCTGTAACTTGAAAAGTTATAATTTCCGCAGAATATGTTCATTTGATTATTGTTTCCAGCATTTGTGGAAATTTCAGAAAAATTGCTTTGGCAAATGGTATAATTTAGTTTTGCCTTAAGCAGAAAGAACGAGTGCAGTGGGCAAATGGGTTGAAATTGCAAAAAATTATAGCTTCAGTTACGATAAAGAAATGTTCGTAGAAAGTTGTTATCCTATTAATGGGAAAGATTTCCTGACAAATATTAATGACGACAAAAGAATCGATTTGCTTCATGATTCAGTGGAAACAAACAAATTATCAGTTCTGTTTTCACAATATAATTGACAGAATCTATCCTGACAATGTTTCAAAAATCATCAGGATGCTAGACTTGAGTGGATTATCACTAATCGAGAAGGTCGAGGAATTTGGAATGATGGATGAAGATTGATTTTAATCATGTATTTCCTTCTCCGATGCTGTCAATAACATAATGACTAAAATAAAATAAAATATTCAAAAAAACACTTTTTAAAGACAAGCTTCTATTCAAATGCACTGAAAAGTGATAAATTATTGCTTTGGATGATGATTTCAGTTTGAATACAAAAGCGACAAGCTTTTGAATCTATAACTCACGGAATAACCTACGTCACACATCCAAAGCAAGTATATTTTACTTTTTAGTGCATTTGAATGAAAGCTTGTCTTCAAAGAGTTTTTTATTAATTATTTCATTTTGTACTTTTTAGTACTCAAGTACGCCTTAATTTATCAATTTTTGTTAAAGCATCGTTATTATGAGGCGTTTTTCCAGTAAGTTCTGAGCTATCTAGTCCTTCAATGTAGAGACCATCTGAAGATGAACTCATCCGCCATCTTGGAGTTGCCATCTTCAATTTATGAATTTCAACTAAAAATCAATAATCGACTTAATTCATAATGTCCGGCCACAAAAACCCCAACATACCAATTTTCAATCGAATCGGGCCACAATCACAAAACTCGTTCGCCATCTTGAATTTGTGAATTTTGATAAAAAATTCATAATCTCCGATTCCGAAAATCCCCCGATACGAATTTTGAATAGAATCGGACCATAATCACAAAACTCCACAGCCATTTTGGAGCCGCCATCTTGAATTTATAAATTCATAATCTTAGACCCCGAAAACCCCCTCATACCAATTTTGAATCGAATCGGACCATAATCACAAAACTTGTCCGCCATCTTGGAGCCGCCATCTCGAATTTTTCAATTTTGACAAATAATTCACAATCTGCGTCCCCGAAAACCCCCACATAGCAATTTTGAATCGAATCGTAAGAACCCTCATTACACTATGCCTTTTTCGTGCCTATTTTTGTGCTTATTTTCATGGCTATTTGTTAGCTAAATTTCCCCAAATAACTGGCACTATTACACCGTGCCTTTTTCACGATTGTTTCAGGCACTAATTTCAGAGCTGCAAACCTAAGGAAAATTGACATTTACCTTAAATGATTAAGTGATTTAGTATACCTGGACTATTTGTTTCAACTTTTTCCTTGCCTGGTACAAGATGTTGTCTTCTTTTCTGTCATACTGAACAAAACGAAAACTATGTGAATAATTTCATTTATTTGTTGGTTATGTCAAATCCAATAGATAATTACTGTGTTGGCAAACTTGACATTTCCACAAACGTCCTTGAAATCCCCTCGATTCAGGGAGAAAAAATAGAACCAATCCTATTTATTTTCGTACCTGAAACAATCAACAAAATAGTCTCGCGCGCATGCGTATTTGTTTAAAATTTCAGCCACCGGCAGTCAGGCAGACAAATAGGCACGAAAAAGGCATAGTGTAATAAGGGTTTAACAATCCCAAAACTCGTCCACCATCTTGGAGCCGCCATTTTGTTTTTTTCTCTAACAAAAATTTCATAATGCATTGTAACCGGAATTATGAACACCTGCCAAATTTCAAGCTCAATCGGATGCTCAAGTGCTCCAAAAATGGATTACAATTTTTTAACCGGAAAGAATGATATTAATTTCGTATTGTACTTATGAAATCCCGAATTATTAGCCGGTCTTTTGAAAGAACTTTCGACCATTCAGAAACATAGTTGGAGTAAAATCAACTATTGTCGAGGAAACTAAGCTTCACCAAATTCTCCAGAAGATTTCCAGGTGGTTTTACTGCAACCACCAACCCTTTTCAAAAATAGAGAAGAAAAGAATCAGTGAAGGTATTCATAAAAACCTCCACCTATCGTATCGAGAAATCAGATTGAAAAATCAATTTTGTAATACATTACTTTCAACCAAAAATATATTAGATTTTTATATAATTGTTCAACACATTTATGAGAAATGAATTATTGCGAATTAAATGACTGAACAATCGCAATTTTAAATAACATATACGTAAATAGCATTACATTAGATAGTGTTTAGATTGTAAATTTTAAGCAGCTGCAATATTGGGTGTGGTACTTCCTGTTATGTTTCACTAATATCTAATAATGAAAATCAATTCCTACTTTCAGAACGACGCATGCACAGAAAATGGATTAAAAGCAGTAGTATATAATGTCTCCCAGATTATATAATATGAGAAACAGTGTCACCCATAGCGTACCTACTATATTCAATATCACTTCTTCATATCTATTTATATCCATTCAAAAACTGTTTCACATTTCCATATTTTTCGGAAGATGGCGTCACGTGTATTATTCTGTGAATAAATGGTCCAATTTACCTAGTTTGGGTTTTATATCATTGAAAAACATATTCAAAACAATCTTCTTGTAACACTTGTTTTTAACCTATTTCTGCTAAACTATGGCATTATCAGTTTTGTTAACACTTTTGTCAAAAATAGATCATTTTCATGCTCTAGTCATTGGACTCATCAAGCCAAACTGAAAAAATAATGATTTTTTATTATATCCGGAACCTGATGAATATTCAACATAAAAAGGAATATGGATAAAGAAACCAAAATTGAAAGGAATATTAGTCCGGCAAGATGAAACCAATACTAAAATGTCGTATTGGAGGTGCAAAAGTAAGAAAAAAAATATATCATAATATTTTTTAGCCGAAAAAGTTTTTGGCAATTAATTACCGTAGAAACGTTCCAGTAGATTTCCCCAACTATCTCCAGAAGAGACGTAGATTGTTAAAAATTTCAATGCATATCTTTATAAAACATTTTCAATCTAAATGTTCCTATTTGTCATTTCCGTCAGAAGTTTCGTTGAGTCAGAATATTCAAAGTATTGAAAAATATATTTTTGGATTTCTTGGTGTTCGAAAGAATACCCAATCTTTTGAGCAGTAAAAGTACTTGTTATATTTTTTGTAGTACGGTCACCAACTGAATTCGCTATTAATCTGTTAGTGACGTTTCGATTTTTATAAAGTCATCTCCAGCACAATTCAATAGGATTTACCATTTCTAAAATCATGTAGATTATATGTAAAGATATCAAAATCGAATGATAGGAGATAAAAAGTCTGAAAGTGGACTGTAATAAAACCTAAATTTACATTTGTAAAATTTGAGAAAATTGAATTATATCAATGGATTACAAAACAAATATTCAGAAAAGAACAGGATACTCACATGAGCAGTAAGGTATCTGTCGGTATAAAACTTCAATTGAAAAGGAAATTTACATATATTCTGCATTCCTTGTCACTATTTTGAATAAATAAAATATTCATATATGGATATCAAAGATGAAAGGATAATTTGTTTCTGAATCAAATTGAAAATGGAATGTTTGTATTTTTGAGGTATTGCGATTCCTTTCAGATGTTGAAATTGTTCAGAAATGTTTGACCATAGACATCCATTATTGGATAAAATTGACGAGAGAAATCGATTGTGGTGGTTTTTCATTTTTTTTTATAGTTTTAATTTTGATCATCAGAACATCCAACAATTTTTGTTTTTCTAAAATTGAATCCATGTAAAGTTATATCCAAATGTTATGCAGGGCCCTTTTTTATTTGTTACATTACTAGCTTTTATTTAGTTTTACCTGTGTCGGTGTCTGTCTGTAATCAAATCTTGCAAGTTCAATTTGACCCGCTTCTAGTTGCCCAATTAACGTGTAATTTGGAGGTGTTCATAATTACCGTGACAATGCATTATGGAATTTTTGTTAGAGAATAAAACAGAATGGCGGCTCTAAGATGGTGGACGAGATTTGTGTTCATGGTCCGATTCGACTCAAAATTGGTATGTAGGGGTATTCGGGGTCGAAAATTATGATATTAGTCAAAATTAATGAAATAAAAATGGCGGCTCCGAGATGGCCGACGAACTCTGTGATTATGTGAAAGTGGGAAATTATTGTCCGAGAGAAATTATGAAGAGTCCCACGTGAGGATGCTTTTTTTCTTTAATTTAATAATCTGTCCATTATGCCACAAATTCCTTCTTCATAATTTCTCTGTGATTATGGTCTGATTCTATTCAATATTGGTATGTGGGGGTTTTTGGGGTCGGAAATTATGAATTTTTATTCAAAATTCATGAATTAAAATGGCGGACGAGTTTTGTAATTGTGGTCCGATTCGATTCAAAATTGGTATGTAGGGGTTTTTGGGGTCAAAGATTATGAATTTTTGGTCAAAATTCATAAAATATAAATGGCGGCTCCAATATGGCGGACAATATCTGTGATTATGGTCCCATTTCATTCAAAATTGGTTTGTGGAGGTATTCGGGGTCGGGGATTATGAATTTATTGTCAAAATTCATAAATTCAAAATGGCGCTCCAAGATGGTGGACAATTTTTGTGATAATGGACCGTTTCTATTCAAAATTGGTATGTCGGGGTTTTTGGAGATTATTGATATTTTTGTTCCATTAGGTTATTGCCTAGAGTTATTTTAGATTTCAAAACCAATTTCAATAAAAGTTTCGCAGTTCGAATTCAAAGCTGAAAGTTTAATTGATGGATCTGAGTAGTTACTCTGGTAAGATCAAACCTTGTCAGAAGCACATCCAAAGCGACAAGCGAATCTACTTTATGAATAATTTACTTTTACCGCATTGAATAAAGCTTGCCTTTAAGAAGGTTTTTTAATAATTATTTTTTATTTCCAGAAGTTTTTTGCGTCTTATACTCCTTTCATGTTCTGACATTTTGATCATGAAATCTCTTACCCTCTGTCCAATATATAAATTTTCACATTCTGCGGACGGTACACTATACCCCTTTTCGAATTGTTTTGGTGTTTCTGCCTTCAATTTGGTAAAGTATTTCTTCATAGTATTCTCGTTTTTGAATGCTACTTAAAAGAGACATCCCTAAATCTATATTTTTAATTTCTACCTGAAAGCCATGAAATTTCATATAAGAAGATATATTTTTTGGGTCGCTCAAATTTCCTTCTTTTTCTTTGTATAGGAGTTTTCCCATATGTGTGTACAAAAGATGTTTTTTCATTTAAGCAATCGAAACCTATCTAATAAAAAACATAAAATTAATCATCAAGTCAATAAAAAAACAAAAAATTAACTTTGAGCGACCCAAAGAAAATTTATTCTTTCTATTATCAGACTATACATAGTTGTTATGATAATGTTTACAGTTTCCAATAACCGTTAAATATACTGAGTGTTTTTTTTCTTGAATATCATCACTCTTGACTATTTTTTTATAATTTGTATTATGCATCTTATCCTAAGGAGAAATGATTATTCTCAAATGTAGTTATCACAGGGTATATGAAAATCATGAGAATTCATGATTCATCGATATTTGATATTGGTCGAAAAATTTGATATTGGTCGAAAAATACTTTTTCCATGTTGATAGTATATTGCAATTTCGCACGCCAATGATTTTTTTTCCTTTTCTAAATAGTAACTATTTCAATAGTAACCATTTTATAGAATATTTCTGCAAAATGAACAAAAAGAAATAATAAATCGGTTGTGCTGGATAAGGTATCTGTCTGCCATGGTTTCAGGTTGAAATTGTTTATTGCATTTTTTACATATGGAAACTAATTTGTTTTCACTTGAAATCAAAATATCGATATTTCGACTTGCCGACTGAAATAATGAATTGGACTTTTTTATTAGGGAATGTTAGTCTCTATAAAAAAGATTAAATGTTATTTTCAACCACCTAGCTTGCTTTCCACGGCAGTCAGGAACCATTTTGTAGCCTTGACAAAACTTTTTAAGTGACGCCATAGGCTAACACTTGGAGTACCACCCTGGAGTTTTGATATGTCTATCTTTCACTATTCTTTCAACAGTGTTCTGAGAGAACAAAATTAAAAAAATGTATCTACAAATTATAAAAATAGTGGAAAACAAATGTAAAAACTTGACCCGGGAACAAATAATTGATTTGTGTTTCATGAAAAACGTACATATTCACAAGGAACAATAAACACCTGTATGATATTGATAGTGCATTGTAATTCGATTTTGGATTTTTTCCAGCAAAATGCATTTTAAATTATGATTTACATTAAATTATTTTGGAGTTCCTACGTAGCCGTTAATTACCTGCCCACCTAAGTGTAACGTCCTTACCTCCCTCATGACGACACAGTTAAAAATATTTGCACAAAACTTTCATATTTCATATTTGGGGGAACATTTTTTTCTCGTGTTTCTGTACTTACAATACGATATATTTGTATTGGTTTTATCCTGTCCAGACTCAAAACACACTCAATGTCTATCATATCTGGACTACTAGGTTTAATTCGTTTACAAATTTACTCTGGCCATTTGTGTTGGTGTTGTGAGACATGAAAATACAAATTACCTTTGAGAACTCATCTGTCATATGTTCGCCAAGTCCAAAATCCACATTCACTAGATTGTGCTCCAGGCCTAAATACTCCAACGCTTGTCTCACAGCCAAAGATGGCGGGCCATCCGACACAGAATATAATGTTAATGGCATATTTCAATCAAAATTCACCAAACGCTGTTTAAAATCGATAATATTACACCTCCTCCAAAAGATTTGAGATTTAGCGTCTTGAACTTTTGATATAAATTGCACTACGAGCGTTCCCACTTAAAGTGAAAGGTGTTATGTGTGTTGTGTGTATAACATTTGCAAGTTATTTTAAACAGATAAATTAGTTCGGCGCAGAGAGGTCGGAGAGGAAGTGTATAGGCACCACATAATTATCAGTTCAAGGTTTTTCCAAGGTCTATTCGTTATTCATCTGATTTCTTTGATATTGTGCAAGCGGCTCTCCACTTGCCTCTAATTGAAAAGCATATTACTTTTTTATTCCTGGAGAATACCTGGTTATTTTCGAAACTGGATGGACGTGATTTGTTTTAAAATATGAACAGGGTGTGTTTATAAAATCATATATGGAATTATCTGTGACTCAAAGATAAACTTTAGTAATTATCTTCCATCGTTCAAAATAACCTCTTGTGGGGTATCATGTTGAAAAGGGAAACATTCTCAATTGAATAATGAATATAAAGATTTTCCTGTGAATTGAAAAATCCACGATAAAAATCAACTTATTCTTGTGAATATCTAACAGAAAACAACTACTTCCTAGGCTAAAGCCACGCTGGACATTGTACTACATCTCATAGATATTTTGAAAGGACCCTATTTCAAAAGAAAAATCTGAAAGTAAAAATTTTATTTTCTATTTTAGCCTTAATTAATAACACATATAGATGAATGAGAAAAGAAAAATGTTTTCCAAGAAGGAGCACTCACCAGAAATCATTTGTAACATTGATGCAAGACTGGCATCGTATTCACTAGGTCTTCAATACATTTTTGTCGACGAAAATCTATTTCACCATTCCATGATCATCAGGAAGACCGGAAGAATTGGGAAACACATTTTCTAGAAACAATCTCACTTTGCAAAGATGGAAAAATGTTAGAAATATTTCTTTCGGAGTGACACTTTGAAATCAGTGTTTTTTGACATTATAACCTGTCATGGTGTATGATAGATTGATTTGTTTGAAAATATGAAAAGGGTGTTCATAAAATCAGATGTGGAATCATCTGCGACTCAAAGATAAACATTAGTCACTGCTATCTTCCATCGCGTTCAAGATAACCTATTGTGGGGTATTCATGTTGAAAAGGGAAATATTCTCACAAGAATAACTTCATTTTTAACGTGGATTTTTCCATTCACAGAAAAATATTTCTATTCATTATTCAATTGAGAATGTTTCCCTTCTCAACATGGATGGATGTGTTGTATGAGAGATATTTTTCGGCTTTTGTCCACATTCGAATCTGAAATAGGACTTCAGGTTTTCAGGTTTTAAGTGATATCAGCTTGAGTATTCCATTCTGAATCAATCCATATATGATACTGGGGAGGGACTGGGGGTTAGTTTCATATAAAGTGGGTGAGATTCGATGTTTATTGAGCTATTGTTACAATGTCACGGTATTCTAACAATTACTTATCTTATGTCAAGACAAAGGTTCTAGTCGAGGCTTCTTCTAGTTTTGATTTCTCCGGTAGCTAAGTGAAGATGCTGCCGCCTAGTAACTGAATTTGTATACAGGGTGTACTGGTTGGATGGTGAATATGCGACAATATGCTATATTAGAAATGGAAAATTGGTAGAATTGATGATTAACGGCCGTAACAAATAAATCGTGCTTCTATTCAGATCAACATTGAAGTCGTTCAAAGAATTGTTTTTCTCAAATTGCATGTTCAAAATAACGAATGAACTCTCTAGTAGGTGTCTGCCAGTTTTCGCTATTCCGATGGTTCATGCAAAATATATGCGAAACTAACGAGTTATCTTATTCAAAATGGTTTTCTAGACTCAAAATGATATTTTGTTGAACATGCGGGGAATATAGAAGAAACTCCTGGAGGTTTTACACATAGAACTATCTTAACAGACGCCAGATAAAGAAAAATAGTGTACTATCAGTAAGGAAACCGAAATCAATGTTTCAGTTCATCAGACCAGTAGAAATAGACAAACAATTTAACAATAATTACAATAAAATATTTTTTGTAAATAGTGATTAGTACTAGCATTATGAAGCCCATTTTGCAAATAACCGGGCACGACGAAATGGTTTAAAATAATGAATGTTATTATTTATTGCTGTTTAGAAAAGAAAATTGCAAACATTTTATAAACCCATATTATTCATCACACGGTTTTTAATAATATATAACATTCGCAAACCATTCGGATACAAAATTTTATCAATCACAATTTTTTTGAGTGACTTCCCTTTAAAAAATCTGAAATTTTGCAAAATGTTCAGTTACTCACATAATATAAAATATACATGAAGTTATTTAGAAAATTGCAAAAACGCACAAATTGAAAAAAAATATTATTCTGCAATTCTGCTAAGAAAAATCCAAACATTCAGGATGTGGGTAGCAAATGCTTTGAATACTTTTTATAACTCGTCTAGGCAGAGCAGCGCTAAATTTGCAATTAAAGTAATAATTTACACCCTTTTTGCACTCGATACTTACCCAAACATGTAATTTCATTATTGTTGGGAAAATTGTAAAACCGTTTGATGCACGCAAATTGTTGAAAGCTAATATTACTTCCATTTTGTGTAATTTATTATACAGAGCTATTCAAATTCGAGTCTATGCAGGGGATTTCGAGAACGGTCAGAGATAGTGGGTTGGTTAAATGGGGGCAAAGTAGCGAATTTCAGAGGTTAATTATATGGATGAAAAAAATCTGACCTAGCTTCTTCAGTTCTGGAGTTATACAGGAAAAATTGAACATTTCTAAATTCTTCCTTTGCCTATATATTTTTATTTTACGAAGAATTTTTTTAAATTTTGCCACTTTGCCATAGCAACTTTTTGTAGGCTATCCGAATATCTAAATAAAAATTATATACAGGGTATCGTATAAATTGGGCCACCTCAACTTTTAATTTCAAATACGGACATGTATTTTTTATTGCATTTTTTTGAATGCCAAGTCATGTTTCATATTGACGTAGTATTTTCATCTGAATTACAGTGTTTTGGAAATATTGAACTAATACCAGTGATATTCCATAATTTTTTAATTCCATAACAAATGTAATTGAATTATATCAGAGAATGAGAGGTAAATCAGACAAATTGATTCTTTAGAATAATCAATTTCAGAATTTCCAGATTATCTGTCCACTACTTGTTCGGAATAACAATAAAATAAAATCAACATTTCCAAGAGACATTTTTCTTTACCATAATGTAGCACTTGTAAAATAATTATTCATCCCCATGTCGATTGACCTCGGTAGGTATGAAGAAGATCTGTTGTATGTGTTCTGCTGAGAACTCACAAACATAATTGTCACAAACATAACATTTATTTGATCACATAGCTTTTCATATTTTATAACTAATCTCACAAGAACTTGTTTAATTATTATCAAGAATTGAAATAACAGCCATTATAAGTATTCATAATCGAAATAAATGTTCAAATTGACGACCTTCCCGTTCCAGACATTTACGGAGTCGTTTTTTTAAGTTATTATTTGCTCTGAAAATATCTCTTCGCCGTAGTGATGCGAAAGCGTTCATGATTTTAATTCTTAAATCTTCTATATTTCCAATTTCGTTTTGATATATTCTATTTTTTTAGTGTACCCCATAAAAAAAGTCAAGTACACTGAGATCAGGGGATCTTGTAGGCTATTTTATAGGCCCATTATTTGCTATCCATCTGACTTGAAATGTTTCTTGTGCAATGTGGGCGAGCTCCATCGTGTTGAAACCACAATCGATTTAAATTAGCAATGGGAATATCATCGAGATATTTACTGAAAGTTTGTCTGAGGAAGTCTAGATAACGTTCGCCATTGAGCGTCCCGGCAAAGATGTAGGGACCTAGAACTCGATCCTTCAAAATTCCAGCCCATACATTCAGACCAAACCGCACTTGAGGTCTCGCTTCTCTAAAATTATTTTCTTGATTTGTGACCAAACTTGCTCGTTGTTCCTATTGAAAACACCACAACTTGTGAAACGAGTTTTATCCGACCAAATAATGCTATTCAAAAGTTTCTGTCATCGCCCAATTTTTGCAACATCCAATTACAAAAATTTTTGCCGTTTTTCGGCGACTCCTGGATACAATTTATGAACAATTTTAATTTTATAGCATTTGAATCTGTTTTTTCTTAAAGTACGCCATACTGTAGTTTGCGGCAAATTCAATTCCTCAGCAATAGTACTGTTGATTTTGATTGATTTGTATTGATCTGAAATATGGAGATGAGCCTAATTAACATTTTTTCAGTATTACCTTCTTACCGCTTGAAGTATGTTTTCCTGTAACTCAATAGGAGTTTTGTTTCCATATTTTCTCCTTGGTTTTGTGAAAGATCCATATTCGCGAAGGTTTATGTCCAAAAGTGTGAAATAAGTGGGATGCGGCTGATGTCTTTCTGGGTACAGATCTAAATAATTTTCAGCGGAAAGATCAATGTTCCTATTAGTTCTGTAGAAAACGTTAACCATATCTCTTTTCTGCCCTGTGGGGAAACCCATTTTCAGTACCAACAGATTTTTCATCAAATACCAACGATAATTTCCAAGAAACTGTCAAAATATTGACAAGTGAGGTGAACGAAATATTTATTTTCCAAAGCATACTCTGAGAACTCAAATGGTTTGATCATAATTGTTGTATATAGCAACAGAATGCCATGAATTTACTGAAAAATAAGGTAGTTCGAAAAGTAAGTAACAATGAAATATTCCCAAATTGGTGTCTGAAGTATGAAGATTGCCATTCGAAGATTTTTTTTTGCAATGATTATATGCACATACACGTACTAGGAAGAATACATTTTCACATTTTCGCACATTGATCATGGGTTGCGTGAACTGAAATGTGGATGAATTCTTGAAAAAGACATTCTTCGTCGAATAATGTTGATTTTCTTCCAAATCTAGGCAATCTAGGCATTCTATACCTTATTCTATGATATTTTTTTCAATTAAAATGTTGAAATTTTACTGGTAATAGTTCAATATTTTTAAAACACTCTGTAATTCAGATGAAAATACTACGTCAATATGAAACATGACTCTTAGCATTCAAAAAAATGCAATAAAAAATACAGGTCCGTATTTGAAAATTAAAAGTTGGGGGTGGCCCAATTTGTACGATACCCTGTATATAATTTTTATTCAGATATTTGGATAGCCTACAAAAAGTTGCAATGGCAAAGTGACAATTTTTTTTCAATCTTAAAATAAAAAGATATAGGCAAAAGAAGAATTTCGAAATTTTTTATTTTTCCTGTATAACTCCAGAACTAAAGAAGCTAGATCAGATTTTTTTATCCATATAATTGACCTCTGAAATATGCTACTTTGCCCCCATTCAACCATCCCTCTATCTCTTACCGTTATCGAAATCCCCATGCATAGACTCGAATTTGAATAGCCCTGTTTAAAAAATAAATAATTTAGCGAATTCAAGGAATTGTTCTTTGAATAGCCTTAAGTAAAATATCGATTTTGAAAACAAATATGTAATCAAATATGTTAAGAATTGAGCATACTTTGCCAAAACTAGTTTCTCATACTAAAAAACAGCTGCTAGAATAAGTTTCTGTCAAAACTTAACAGTTTATATGTTACGAAACTGAGGTTTGTTTATTGAAATACTCGACTAATTATTGTCCGTTCATTACACTCCACAATTACAACACAATAACGTTGTCTGACAAATAAATCAATTGAAGTTCAAATTACCGCGCTTGACACTGCACTACTAAACTGTACTGATCCAACAAATAACTCATCAAATAACTGACTGTCTATCACTCGCGTGCGCTGCGCCCATGAAGTGCCCGCCACACCCGGAGGAATATTCCAGAAAGGTTGGTGAACGTTTGATAATGACATCGATCCATCCGTGCTGCGTCATAGGTTATTCCAATGTATTTGTCGGAAGCGATTGATTACGGCAGTGGCGTAACACCAACCCCCCTCCCCTCTAATTTTGATCGTCCAGATGAAAAGCAATATGTTCTCCATGATAGAGCTCCAATCTTTCCAGGTGAACAACCTTGATCTCAGTCCTAGGAATGCATTGGATTCTGTAAACCACATCGTTGATCATCTTCTTCACCTCGTACGGTCCTTCCCAAAACGGTGTTATTTTCGGAGACACACCTTCCTACCTACGTGGATTGTACAGCCGAACCTGGTCACCTTCTTCGAATACTCCTGAATTATCTTTCAAATCATAACTAACTTCCATCCTGTCACTTGCCAGTATCAACCTCTTTCGAGCTGTTTCGTGGATTTGAACATGCTGTCGTTCAGTTTGTCTGCATAGTTCCGCAACTCAACGTTTTGGTTGCTTGGTGATACAAATATCAAATCAAAGGGCAATCGAAGTTCCCTCCCAAAGATGCTAGCTGGGGTAAGCTTGGTTGATTCATGGACGGGTGCTCTGTATGCCATCAGAAATAGTGGAAGATTTCTGTGGCATATGTGTCCCTGTCTTTTGGATGTTTTTCCACAACCTCGGGAAGATACTCTTTCATAGTTCGGTTGAATCCTTCAACCATGCCATCCGACTGGGGGTGGAGCGCAGTAGTTCTGGTCTTGCTGATAGCCATCAGCTCACAAACTTTTTTGGATAGCTTCGATTCGAAATTTTTTCCTTGGTCGGAATGTTATTCCATTGGTACACTGAAACTTGAGAACATATTGTCCACCAATTACCTTGCTATTGTGGATGCATCCTGGCCTTGAATGACATAGGCTTATACCGCTGAGCTTAAGTTGTATTTTTTATTTTGTCCCTGGAACTTGTTTTGAGACCTTTAGTTCCTCCTTCTTCTGCCGACGTTCTTGCTTCTCTTGTTTTTTCTCTGTCTACGTTCTTCCTTCTCTGGTTTTTCTCTCTGACGACATTCTTCCTCCTATTGTCTTTTTCTGTGGTCACGTTCCCCATCCTCTCATTTTTTTTTCCTACCGTCATTCTCTTCCTCTTGTCAACGAACCGCCTCCTTTCGTCATTCTTGCTCGGCAAAATGCTAATTGATAATTTCCATTATGGCCTCCATCTCGTCGTAGGGTGTATTTCTCGTATCCAGCATTTACTTTCTCTTAGTCGCTAAAATGATCACTTTTGACACCAACTTTTACGAAACTGGAGTTCATCTATTGAAATACTCGACTAATTATAGTCCTTTTGTAACACCTTACAATTACAACACAATAACGTACTCTGACAAATAAATAAATCAATTACAGTCAAACATCGCGCTTTACACTGCACTACTAAACTTTACTGATCAAGCAAATAACTTACAAATAAATAACTGTCAATCGCTCGCATGCAATACGCTTATATAATTGCCACACCTGGAGGAATATTCCTGAAAGGTCGGTGAACTTTCGAGAATCACCTCGATCCTTCCGTGCTGCGTCATAGTTATCTGCTCGGGTTCTTTATATACATTCCACTATCCCTGTTGGCGATAACGACAGTAGCGTAGTGTATTCGTAAAAATATCCACAGAGCGCCGTCATGCACTATTCCGTTGCCTTTGGCGAAATTTGAAGTATCCCCTTTTTTCAAACGGTGGTCCGACCTTCTTCAAGAAAGCCAATCGGTTTGGAGAAATGACTTTCTTGAAACGATAAATAAACATTTCTATTAACTCAAACTATAACTATACAATTTTTCGACTCGATTAAGTCAACAACATTGTTAAAATAAAAAAAATAAATTGAAGGATTGTTTGACTATAAAAATTCAACATAGCTGCAAATTTGTTATTACTTTTATTCCGATATTCAGAATGGAGTCACTCCCCACTCCGACAAACCGATAAATTATTCGTAATAAACATGAATTGTTCATACTTTGCGACCAAAATATCAACATACTTGCAAAATTATTGGGCACTCACTAAAATTGTCGTAGATGACTGTACAAACGGCATGGTGGATTATTTTATAATTTACAATAATTTCTTGCTGAAAATAGTAACATATGTATATTCTGCTTGAAAATAACGGTATTCGTAACTCAGACGTAATATTATTTTTGCAACAACTCACGGCATCAACATTATTAACATTTCTACGTTGAAATCAATGGAAAACGTTTAATGGAATTTGCAAACTCCCTATAAGTTATTGTATAATTTACTTGACCTTCCATTAGTTTTTGGATATTATCTGACAAACGGAAGTGTCACTATTAAGAAATTACTGAAACGATAGCGCACGGAACTCAACTTGCAATATGCCATTTAAAAGCCCTTGAGAAACTGTATCCAGAACAGTCAAAATTATTTCTCCAACTAACATCTGTCAATAATTAAAAATGGCAAAATTCAAAACTTTGCAATTCAATTGTTCAAAATCTATCCGATTGATTAGAACTAAATTTGGCAGGGAGCAACACAACAACAAAATCAAATTAAGTCTGCAGTTGGAGAATGTTTAATTTTTCTCCTGGGCGTTGCCATCCGAGACGGCCGCTCACCTGGGCTTCGACTAGGGCGACCTGCGTTTGGTGCAGGATCGCCCAATTGACTGGGGTCAAATATCTCACTTGGTGAATCAACCGGTAAATTGACTGTTGAATTGACCGACCAAATTGACTTCGTACAGCCCTAAAAATGTTTTATCAATTTTTTACTTCAAAATAACCCCATTCTAAGGTGGCCCGTGCCAGTCAAGGTCTGGGGTGTCCCACAATTGATTTTTTCATTTGTTATACGGTTGCAAAAAGTGCATAAGACACCTACAAAATTGGAATTAATTTTTGTTTATTTATACGTTTATTCAAATGGTAATATATTGGTCGATATTTTTTGCAACAAGTGCGAAGAGGGGAGAGGACAATAACCAGTCAATTTTTCGCGAACCCTCGCCCCTCACCGCATTTGCTCGTTGCTCGCGGATATAGAAAGACGTCTGCAAATAGATGAAATCAGCAGTTGATAGCAAAAAACTTCATAGAGCTTGAACAAAGAGCAAATTCCTCTCTTGGCAAAGCTCAAGATTTGTTTAATAATAATTGTCTTCTTTTAAACACATAAATCTGTTTTTCTAAACTTCCATACTATACAGTCATCAAATTCACAACCAACAACTAAAAAAAATGTATCACAAAACGTAAAATTTCAACTTTTAGTTAAATTTCTTGGCCTATCCATCACAACCTAAAGTGAGATATTCACATTGACAAACTTTCAGGCAGGCTCAGCAGCACATACTACAGCTTTCGAGTATTAAAACAGTACCTAGACCAAAAAGCTCTACTATCACTTTACTATGCCACCTTTTACTCAACACTGAGCTATGGTATATAATACTGTTTTGGGGAAAAGCTGGAGCTCATAGAGATCCTTTTATTTTGCAAATCCTGGACCTAAATTGTAGGAAATCTTGTAGCAGGCTTCTAGGAGGACCAATCTACTGCCAGGAATTTATGTTTGAGTGCCTAAAATTAATGCATAAATATTTTTCCTATTTCTCCCAATATTTACCTCAACACAAATACCATAGAAGAAAATTGAATCTAAATTTAGCAATACATAAGCTTAGTCTCACAGAAGCGAGCCCCACTTATGCCTGTTTACATTTTTTCAATAGTTTGCCTGACAACCTAAAAAAACAAAAGATGCAAAAAAAAATTCACAAGAAGTTTATTCCAGTACTTGGTATTGATTGAATCTTCTACAATAAATGAATTTTTAGAATATAAAAAATGAAATCTCTCTATATGAAAGTGAAATCTTTTGAAACTAATTTTTTTTCATATTCTCTGAATGTTTTATTTATTATTTTATCACTCATTACTTTATAAATTGTTTACCTATAACTCTTTTTCATTATTTTTATTATTATCGATTACTTTGACACTTTCGCACCCAAGAAACAATTTATATTTTTTTTACAAGCTTTTATTCAGTTTCATTGTTAGTTCGTTCGTTCGTTGGTTCGTTCGTTCGTTCGTTGTTAGGGGTCAAATCTTGAAAGTGAATTTTGACCGACTTCTAGTCGCCCGATTAACTTGAAATTTGGCAGGTGTTCATAATTCCGGTGACAAAGCATTATGGAATTTTTGTTAGAGAAAAAAACAAGATGGCGGTTCCAAGATGGCGGACGAGATATGTAATTATGAAATTTTTGTCAAAATTCATAAGATCAAGATGGCGTCCCCAAGATGGAGGACAAGTTTTGTGATGATGGTCCAATTCGATTCGAAATTGGTATGCGGGGGTTTTCGGGGTCGGAGATTATGAATTTTCTATCGAAATCTATAAATTCGAGATGGCGACTTCAGGATGGCGGACGAGTTTTGTGATAATGGTCAGATCAACAGTAAAACTATGTTCCTTTATCCGTATACAGAAAATGAACTATATTCACTACTGAATAAGAAATAAAAAAACAAGAAGTCAGCAGGTCTGGATGATGTTTCAGCATCCTTATTGAAGTGTGTTATTGACACAATTATAAAACCATTGACCCACTTGATTAAAATGTCTTTTGAGTGTGGCGCCTTTCCGAATATTCTGAAAACAGGAAAAGTGGTTCCTCTTTTCAAAAAGAAAGATTCTACTCTATTAGAAAATTACCGGCCGATAACAATACCTTATGGCTTCTCAAAAATATTCGAATATGCTTTTCTCAATAGGTTATTACCATTCTTAGATAGATATGAAATACTTAGTTGAGATACAACATGGTTTCCGCTCGAGAATGTCAACTACTACCGCAATGTCTTCATTCTATCATCAAATTATATATATGATTGACAGAGGCGAATGCCCTGCTGCAATATTTTGCGATTTAAGTAAGGCATTCGACTGCGTTAATCATGATAAACTCAATCAATATTGGAAACATATGGTTTTCGAGGTTCACCACTTGAATGGATCATTTCTAGAGGATCGGAAACAAATAGTCGGCTCACAATTCCAACATTCAACAACTATAATTTTTTCGATAGTATCATATCTGATACCGGGAATTTGATTAGAGGCGTCCCACAGGGCTCAATATCAGGACCTATACTGTTTATTTTGTATTTGAATCATTTAGATCATTTTATTGACAAACAGCATTATACTGCATACGCAGATGACTTCTCACTAATAATCTCCGTTGCAGATACTAAAATATTACAGGAAAAATGTAATAATACCATTAATGAAGTAGCAAGATTCTTCAATGGGCCTGGCCTATTCTTCAATATTGAAAAAACACAAATTTTAAGGATTCACAATCGCCAAAGAACTGTAGAAAATATGCAGATTATGATAGAAAATAAATTACTTATTGATTCTCATGAACCGGTAAAAATTTTAGGAGGTTATCTAGATGAATTCTTGAACTGGAAACCTCAATGTGAACAATTAATTTCGAAATTTAGCTCCCTGAAATATATGTTTTCTAACCTTCGCCCTGTTTTGGATATGCATCAGCTCCTGAATTTGTATTATACACAAATCGAATCCCGGCTAAAATATGGTATTTGTTTTTGGGGCAATTCAACACATGCACGGGATATTTTTATAATTCAGAAACTAATTTTGAGGTGTATTTTCGGAATTCCGCGGATGGGTTCATGCAAAAATATTTTAAAATCTTTCAATATACTGACAGTACCTAGTCTCTATATATTTGAAATATGTTTATACGTTTTCCAGAACAAACATGCATTTCTCCTCAATATGAATATTCACGAACATAATACGCGACATAAAAGTGACATTCGAATACAAAAGACGAAGCTGAATATTTCTTCGTACGCTCCTAATATATTTGTCCCAAAGATGTTCAACAATCTTCCAAAGGAAATAAAGTCTTGTGGCACCCTATCATTTTTCGAAAGAAAACTCAAATTGTGTTTAGCTAAAAAATATTTTTATGATATACGTGATTTTTATTATTTTGATAATGTGAAATAGCACAGATACTTGTACTGTATTTTTAACTTTTATGAACATTTTACTATACGTTTTTTATTTTTATCTTATGTACGTTTTTATTTTCCTTAGGTTCAATTATTTCGTTATACCCTATGTATGTATTGTATTTTAACGAATGTCTGACTATTCCTATACATGTAAATGTCACAAGGAAAATAAACTGATTTATGGATTGATTGATTGATTGATTCCATTCAAAATTGGTGTACCTATGGGAGTTTTTGGGGTCGGAGATCATGATTTCTTTCAGCTCAAAACTTACAGGGAAGAGATCTTGTAATAACGATGCTCTATTGGAAATGAACAGATTAAGGCGAACTAACTAAAAAGCAAAAACTAAAATAACTAATAAGAAACCTTTTTAAAGACAAGCTCTTATGTAAGCCGTATACTACAACGTATAAAATAAGTTTAAATCATCGGTGACACTGATTTAATTATTTTTTGTTGAATTATTTGGTTTTAAAAAGCTTGTCGCACGAATTGTAATAAAATTAATACTTCGACAAGTTGTTACTTACCAACCAATCATTGTCCAATGAAATTAATTGGTACCTACTTTCATGAACACTTCGCGCGACAAGGTTTTTGAAAGCAAATAATTTAACTAAAAAATAATTAAATCATTGTCAGCGAAGATTTAAACTTAATTTATACGTTTTAGTACACGGCTTAAATGAAAGCTTGTCTTTAAAAAGGCAGAAGGATCTATCCCTATTCAAGACATAAAGTAAAAGGGCGAGTTCGAGTTTCGGTTCGTCAAATAGGCGAAAGTTTAATTTTGTATGTAGGATTATATATATGAATATGACCTATTTTACCTGATTCAGATGAGTCTGAATTTTATCCTCGTTGATTATTGTTCACACTCTATGTAAAGTAACTTTATTTACCATTTTTTACATGAATATATTTGTTTCACTCTAAATAGTGTCATTATTTGCCGGTCAGAACGGCGTAACAAATTTGCGAACCTAGGGGGAGAATCTCAAACCCTCAACTAACCAAACTTTGACGAGGAAATCACGAATAAGACTAGACATTGCTTTTAGCCGAATCTACTAACGATCGGATGATCAGCTGATAAAACCCAGTGCCAGTCGTAATTTTGAGGAAATTAACCTCAAACAATAAAATAGTGGCCACCTCCTGTGGTCAGGTTGGTGACAGGGTGCGACGACTCGCAAGAGAGGTATCTGCCAAATATATTTTTCTCTGTCCACTTGTTGGGTAGAGTTAAATATCTATTTTTCTAACAACTTAAAAAAAGACAGTATTTACAGCTGTTCGTTACAACATGGTGACATCGGCAAAATAGTTTTTTTTTATAATTTATTTTTTCTTGAAAAAATTCAAATATAATACAGGTTTTTGAATAGTATTACAATGGCGACATCGGGGGATGTTGTTTGGCTAGTATTACAATGGTGACAACGGTGTGAGATTTTGTTGAATAGTCTCAGAGAAAGAATAAATAAAAAAGAAAGGTGACGTAAGCGGATGGGATTTTCGTGATTCCTTTCTGAAAGGTGAGGTTTTGGTAATTTTTGTGAAAATTAAAATTTTCTGTTGCGAATTTTTTGTAGATAAAATATTGATGGATTTTCCTTCCACACAAGATTAGGAATCTCTTAAAGGGATCTGGTGGAAAAGAAAACAGTTGAGAACATTTCTGTTGAATTACATACAGGGTGTTTCTTAACTACGGTACGAAACATCAGGGGATGATTTGTTAGGTCATTTGACTGGCTGTGGTGCCCACTAAGACGCCACTGGACCTACTTAGGGCCAAATAATTGCCTTATTACTTCAAATAGCTGTACCACATTTCAACCACATCGGTTTCAGGATATTCAAATATTTTATAAATACCTTTTTTTTTATACTTCAACGCCCTGTATCTCAGAAACGAAGCAACTCCGGACATATGTTCATAGGAACTTTTTTTTGTCAAATGACCTAACAAAACACCCCCTGAAGTTTCGTACCGTAGTTAGGAAACACCCTGTATAGGGTAATTCGGAAAGGTTGAAAAAATTGTTGAATTTTTTTTTGTTGACATTTCAGAGGAATTGGAAATTTTAAAAATTATTTTCGAATACAGAGTAGTTTAGAAAACTTGGATAAATTGTTGATTTTTTTGTTGACATTTCAGAAAGGTAACGATTGCGGAATAATTTTGAAAAAAATATTTTTAATACAGGGTAATTCAGAAAGGTTGAAAAAAATGTTTTTTTTGTTGACATTTTATATAGGTAATAATTGCGGAATAATTTTGGAAAAATTTATTTTTGAATACAGGGTAATTCAGAAAGGTTGGAAAAAAATTTTGATTTTTTGTTGACATTTTATATAGGTAATAATTGGGAATAATTTTGGAAAAATTATTTTTGAATACGGGTAATTCAGAAAGGTTGGAAAAAAATTGTTGAATTTTTGTTTGTTGATATTTCAGATAGGGCAGCTACCGTTGAATTTTTTTTGTATTTGCATACAGGGTAATGCGGAAAAGTCAAAATTTTAATTTTTTTTAGATAGGCAACGATTACAGAATAATTTTGAGAAAATTTTGTTGAATTCACCTTCAGGAACTTGAATTTTCTGTTGTGGTGTTGAATGAAGTTTGATACTGATTAAAAATTGAAGGAACACCTAGAAATTTTGAATTTGGTTTTGGTTACATTCGGTAATATGGAAAGAGATTTGATAAACGATTAGGAAATACAGGTTGTCAGAGAGAAGGCGGAAAGGTTGGTGTATAAGCTTTTTCGATATAATATTAAAAATAGTGCTTAGTACATTCGATCACCCAAATTTACCAACCCTAGTGACCAAGATGACTCCAACGACCGCACCAACGACGTCCACAACGGTTACTCCAGTAACCATGGCACCCATGGGCGTGCCGATGATATATTCTTTAGGGATGATTGCATCCACATCAGAACATTTTTCAGGAAAAGATGTTATTCGCTATTTTGAAAAATTAGCACAGCGGGCGAATTTAGATAATTGGTCGGAAGAGCAAACTCTCAAATTATTAAAATTCAAATTGGTAGTAGAAGCTTACAGTTTTTCAAATCAGACCCTGGTCTGGACGTTTTAGCGTTCGCAGAAATCAAAGCTAGGTTCATAGAAAAGTTGTATGCCAATAAAATTATCCGGAGAAAATTTGTTAAATTTGAGTAAATGTTTTCAAAGGGATGGCGAAGACGTTTCTTCATCTGTTTCAGATCACCTATTTCGGGAGCCAAATTACTCAAAGAAGATTTGGACTGCGCCCAACTAGACGATATACATGGTTTGAAAAATAAAAATAAAGATCTTTTGTTGATTCAATTCAAGATAAGGCTACGAAAAGATTTATTAAAAGAAACGGGAATACTTTTGTTAAGGGAGGAACAACTAGATTTGGAAAAAACGAAAAATTTGGTGAAATTACAGGAAACCACAACCTCAATGATAAATGGAAAAGGAATTTCTGGGAAAGTAGGGCAAGTAGATGAACCTAAAACTTCTATAATTGCGGCAAAATCGGACATTTTGCAAGGGAATGTAGGACAAGAAAGGTACAGGGTGGACAGAAGAATTTTAGTTGTTACAAGTGCGGGAAAATAGGTCACTTTTCAAAGGAATATCGCAGTGGCGGAGAAGAAGGAAGGAGGACGAAATGCTACATATGCCATCAGAAATGTATGCAACAGAAAGGAAAAGCGATAGAGGAGATGGAAACAGGTACAGAGGATTTGGACGTCAAGGAAATGGACGATACGAAAATGGCCGCCAAGATTTTGCGTCGACCAATAGGGAGTCGGGTAACAACAACAAATATACAAGGAATTTTGGAGGTACAACGCCGAGGAATGGCTCAACGGGAGCCATCCCCAAGCAACCTGGCCAGGATGGAAGAATCCCATCGAGAGAACCAGGAAATGAGAAGCCTTTAAACTAGGAGGGCCGACTTTCAGTTCCCGAGGAAGCGAGATACAGGAATTGGAAAGCGGGATCAAATACATAGGCGGAGGTGATTGGACTTCTAAAAGAGGGTCGGAAGAAGGAAGATAGAAGAAATTTTGGAATTTATGGTGAGAATATACGAGGAGAGCCAAGAAGAGAGCCATTAAGGGGGCTCGGAAGACAGAATGGGAACAGAGGAGGAGGAAGAAAAGCTCCTATTACTCAGGTAGATCTGGAAGAGATACCGTATATATGCACTTTGTGGGTGAACGAACGGAAGTGCGAGTTTCTGGTTGACATAGGCGCAGTGGTCACGCTGGTTAGAAGAATAATAATTCCAGCACGAAATAGAGATGTGGAAAGAAGCGAGGAAATACGGTTAGTTGGAGTGACCAGACATAGCGTGAAGATTTTTGGGAGCACTTCGGAATAGAATAATTCGGGACAGACGGGGAATTTGAGGCCACGTATGTGAAAGCGAGACTACAGGGGCCACACAGGTCATTTTAGGAAGAGATTTTTTGGCCAATAACAAGGTTCAGCTGAGATATGGACCAGAGCCGACGATGATATTATGGGGACACACGGTATACTTCCACTCTAGGAGGGGATTGAAGAGCGCCAATAAGACAGGATATTGTAGTGGTGTGAGAAGAGCACCGTCGAGAAAAGTGCTACAGGAAGAAAAGGCGCAGAGGCAAGCAGAAAATGACGGAAAAAGGAAGCGAAGCCTACGAATGTGAAAACGAGACTACAGGGCCCACACAGGTCATTTTAGGAAGAGATTTCTTGGCCAAAAATAAGGTTTAGCTGAGATATGGACCAGAGCAGACGATATTATGGGGACACACGGTATACTTCCACTCTAGGAGGGATATAAAAAGGAATGTCTGGGGTATACAGACCGCCAATAGGACAGGATATTGGAGTGGTGTGAGAAGAGCACCGTCGAGAAAAGTGCTACAGGAAGAAATGGCGCCGAGGCAAGCGGAAAATATCGGAAAAAGGAAGCGAGAAATTGATCCAGGATGGAACACATGGTTAGACAAGTACAAAGGTTTTACAAAAATCCGAGGGTAGAGAGAATGGAAAATACGCGTGAAGGAAAAAATATTCCCGGAAAACTCAAAAAGGGGTCCGAAAATAGTGGGACGCCACTGGTAAGAGGGGAAAGAGGAATATGGCGAAAAACGTGGGAGAAAATTGAAGAGAGCCAGCAGCTATCAGAGAAGAAGGGAACGCCACTGGTACGAAAGGAAATAGGAGTACAGACAGATATGGGGAAAACTATTGAAGAAAGTAAGCAGATAACCGAAAATAAGGAAACGTCACTGGATAGGCAAGAAATGGGAACTCAAACGGAAGAACAGGTAGAAATCGGAGAAAACCTCGCTGATAGGAAGGAACAAGGAAACGAGGAACCAAGTTGGGTGGACTTGGTTCCAACCATAAATGAAAAGTTGGAAGATGGAAATTTGCAGAACCACGCCCAAAACGAAAAGAAACAGGGCGAAGCAGAAGAAAGGACGAACTCTTGGAAGTCGAGTGGGTTCGATGCCAGTTCCGGTTTGAAGGAGAACATACCAGAGAGTATGCAGGTGATCGAGGCCATAAGAGCACGATTGAAGGAGGTTGACATAACGGAACAGAAAAGTGATGACAGGAAGGCACTAGAAGATATCGGAGAGTTGAATCATGCGGAAATGGAAATTCAAAGGGACGAGGTTGAGAAAGAAAAGAATAGTACAAGGAAGGAAATTCAGGACGAACAAAATCATCCTGGAAATAATGGAAGCGCAATCGAAAAAATTAATTTGGATCAAATTAAGGCAAGAAAGGAGGAGACCAGACAAAAAGTTGAACAGTTCACAGGAATAAATGCAGACAGCGAGTTTCAGGAACTTTTCGTAGAAGCGCTCAACCTTGTATTGGAAATCGATGGCTTGGAAGATGCCACGGATATCGATTTTCACCAGGAGAATTGAAATGTTGAAAGAAGTTTTGCATTTAAATGATATCCGGTTAGCGAGAGCCAGGGAAACGAAATGCGAGGGATCGAAGTCCAGGACATGGAACTTCGGGAAAATTTAGACCTCATCCGAGCGATGAAGATGATATTGCTATGATTTACGACATCGATAACAAGGCGGACGCAAAACGGCAAATCACGGAAACTACAATGAGGATAAAGAGAAGATTGGAAACTATCGAGATACCGGAGCCGAAAAACTTGGAAACGATGGAGGAAAAAGACGTAGAACAAAAAAAGGGGAGCTGTACCGTGTAAAGGGTACAACGAGCAGAAAAATCAGGAAAAATTGGGAGTATTAAGGAAAAAGCTGTCAAATTGCCGAAGAAAATTAGTGACTCGGAAATGGATATAATCGAGGTGGCTAATGAGGATGCCGAGGGAAACGCGAAGACGTAAACAAAAATTAAAAAAATATAGCCGAGGAAATGGCGAAGAAAACTTGAAAAAATATGGCGTAGACGAAAAGCGAAGAGGGAAAAGCGGTAAGGTAGAGAATAATTTGGACATTCCTACCAGAGAATCTGGAAAGGTGGAGAAGAAAAACTACGAGAGAAAGGCGGTAAAAGGACAACTGGAAATGGGTAGTCCTTGTTCGCCCATGGCCAAACGAGAAGGGCAAAATAGGGAACTGATACCAATATGGCTGCTGAGTCGATCACCAAGGCAAGTGGATGTCAATACGAGAACCTTAAAACAAACACTGTTTTTGGGAGAACGGATCTACATACAAGACGTGGATAGGAAAACAGGGGTCCTTCAAGATTTAGGTGAGGCATTGGAAGGACCGTACAGGGTGATCCGGAGCGAAGGGCCAGATAAATACGGAATAAGAAAAGTAGGAGCTTGGCAGGAACACGTATACGTATGGATAATGGAGAAATAATACAGAAATACCCACAGAAAAGGGGAACGTCAAAAGCGGAAGAAGAAAGAGAGACCCTCAGCCGAAGCGACCGAAGAAGGATAGAGAAACTCGAGGGACCGGAGAACCCGGACTAGTAGAAGGGACGAGCAACTAGGCGATGAGATAGAAGAAGAAGGAGAGAAAAATTTTAAATGGAACCTAGCAGTAATCCCACAAGGGATCATGATAGAGAGAGATGAATGAAATGGAGGACACAGAAAGCGATGAAGATGAATCAGAAGAGGAAACTGATGAAGAATCAGAAAAAGAATTTTTGGAGTATTAAGCAGTACCACTGAGAAGGTCAAACAGGATAAGAAATCCTCCAGACCGTTACATACTTCGAAAGAAAAGGAAGATGATCCCGGCAGTGTGGGGTAAAGAATAAACTGCCAGGCCGGAGCGTTACCTGGTGGGTAAAAGTCCCGCCAAATAACGCCAAGTAGAGAGTATTTTGAGGGATACGAATACCCCGGCAGTGTGGGGTAAGAATAAACTGCCAGGCCGGAGCGTAACCTGGGAGCTAAAAGTCCCACTGAATAACGTCACTTCAGGGGTATGGTTTACCTAACTCTAGGATAGGTCCAGAAACGAGGCACCAGCCCTCCTGATCATTGGAAGGACGCTGAGATACCGCAAACGCAGCTCAGGTTCCTTTGTACCGTAGTATAGGTCCAGGAGCGTGGCACTAGCCCTCCTGACCGCTGTGAGAACGCTGAGATCCTGCACAAGCAGCTCGGATTCAGTTTCAAACGAGAAGGCACCGGAAGTACCTTGGGAAGCAGGAGGCGTGTGAACTAAACTTCCAGGTACTTTATACATATCGGAAATATGTAGATATAGGTACCTTTGTTGCGAAAAAAGGGAAGATAGTTAACTTACCCATGGAATATAGGGGGTATAAGAAATATAGTAAGTTCTGTATATATGATCAGGGTAAAAGAAAAGTCTTCGTCAGGCCTCGTAAAGTTGAGAAACCGGAAAAACGTAGTTAGGAGATATGTTTACTAGAATAGTAGAGTTTTCCCGCCCTGCAAGAGGGGCCAAAGAATCGTCTTGCCGGGAAAGTGACGTCACCCGTTGGGTAAAAATCCCATAAAGGACCTCACACCATCGGGACGAAAGTTGTCCTGACCTTGATTTGGTTTATGAGGATGACTGATAACAGGTCGGTGTGGGCAACCGTCCTTGTTCCGTTAGGACACCGGGTTAGATGAAAAAAAATGGACCCAAGGAACAAAAAGAAAAAATTTGCACACGCATTTTGGAAATAATTTCGGGTTTCCCGAATGGCCATATTTGGAAGGACAGGTTAGAGATGACATAATCCGCCGTTTCAATAGACAATTTTAGCTTGGTGGATGCTATAATGTTACTGGATACATTGTACCCTGGCTACGGCCTGAAAGAGTTGTCTGCGGCATTTAGTGGGTTGTCTAGCCCTGGGACTTTGGCGGAAATAGTCGACAGGAAAACCCACACTTCACTAGAGAAAAGGAGGTTCTCTCTAGAAATAATTCAAATAGGTCCAGGAGTGAGGCACCTGCCCTCCTGGCCGAAGTAGAGCCTTGAGACTATGAAAAAATAGTTCAGGTTCGAGTTGGAATACGAGGGTACGAATGAAAGTACTACGCAAGAATTAAGGTATCGGTAGCAAAAAGGTAATTAAAGAGTAAAAATAGTAAACAAAAGTAGAACAATTTCCAATTTTGTAAGCAAAAAGGGTAGTGTTGTACCCGAAACATGGTCAAGCTGGTGGGTTCGTGAAAAATATATAAATTATGTTATACAGTGTGTAATAGAAATAAGTATTCTATGGAAATTCGTAGAAAAAATTAACTAGATAGAATTTCACGAAAATAAAATGCTGATAAGCGAACTGACCAGAATATTTTGTTCAAACTTCCACGGAACAGTTAGGAAAAAATCAATCGGCTCTCTGCATAGGTCACAAAGAGGCAATAAATTAAATAGGGACTACAAGTAGTGCATTACTACGATTTTGAAAAAGGGTATCGTCACTTAATTTTTTTTCGAATTTGAAACTTCCATAAATAATTTTTGTGTTCTTTTTTTGCTGTTTGAAAACTATTGGTAATTTTTTTTTATTCCATCGACATTTTAATTGTTTGCTTTGAAATTATATTTTGATTTCTTTTTTTTAATTTGGTTTAGATTTTTTTTTTCGAATTTGTTATGTTGATGAAATATGCTAATGAAAAAACTGGTTCATATAACGGAAATGCCACCTTGACTGGATTTTATATATTAAATAAAATCATGGAATAATTTTGAGAATTATGTTACTAATATGGGTTAGTTAAGAATAATCTTACTAATTTTTGTGAAATTGAAGTTTATAATGGTATTTTATGCTTAGGTAGTTCGCGAATCGGGAAGAGTAATTGATGGTATTCAGCACGGAACAGTCAAGAGGAGCAGCGTCTTCACGAGGAAGCCACGACGGGTATAGCAGCACGGCTAATCTTTCTCTTATCATATTGGTGCCAGGGGATAATTGTGTACGATTATAGTGACCCAAAAGCAGATCATATTACTGTATCATTACGGGACATAGCTAAATGCCCAGAGCCGGCATTGGAGTACGCGAGTGCAGAAAAGACAATGAAAGTTATCTAGAAAAACGAAATAAACACTATACAGGTACGGACCTGCCTAATAGAAGTCACACGGCTAGTGACACACTGTGGATTGCATAGCCACATTTCGGCACTGGCAGGAGGACTATTATGTCAGACAGAAATATGGCAAACAGAACACCCTCGCACATTGATTTGGATAGAAGGAGATGAAAGCACAATATATCCTAACATGGAATTGCTACCGTTCAATACGGACATTATGGTATATGTAAATATCAAAATTCTTATACGTAGAGCAAACGTATAAGCGAAACTTGGAAAAGCTGTATCTGGATACGATACATCGAAGATGCTTACTGCATCGAGAGGTCCTAAAGAATAGACTGCTAATGGCATATCTAGTTCCGACATTGATCAGCCAAATAATCCAGGAAGGAGAACAAGTAAGCCGAGTCCTAGGAGAAACCCTGTATATTATGAAATGCTTACCGAAAACTGTTGTAATAAGGAGAAAAGACAAATGTTACCACAAATTACCGATTGAAAAAAATTATCTATCCAAATTTATGGCTCCAGTAACCCGAATTCTACAGGACCATGCGGAGGAAATCGATTGTAACGGACTCATTATTCCCTCGCTATATTTTATAGATAACGAATGGAGCAGACTAGCACCATATCCGACCATTAAAAGAGCGGCCATGGAATTAGGCGTGGCAGTTCCTCCCAAACTGAACTTTTCACCTATAATGCCGATAGGATCAGCAGGATTATACACCCAGGAAGAAATCAATAAAGTTCAGAAAATATTGACATCTGGATCAGAACGAAAAGCAGTAGAAAATATAGCACGACAAGTGGTTTAATTGGAAACTATGGGACAAGGATTTTCTACCAATATCTTCATTCCATACGAAATGAAGGAGTTGGCGCATTCTACTATGGAGCAACTATGGGGATGGTTCACCGACATCGGAATGTTCATGACCAGACTCATTGGATTCTATACCGTGTATAAGACATCAAAGTACGCGTTCGGAGTGACGTTAAACGGTTTTCACTTATATAAAACCGTCGGTTGCGGCATAACTCTACTCGCTAGTGTATCTTACTATGTGGGTGACATACAGGCACCACGAGGCACGTGACACTAGACCGCGCCGAGAAAACAGTGCGACACATTCGAATGTGGAGGCAGGAAGTACCACGAATGGGGAAACTTCCCCGCCGATAAACATTTACCCGAGTCTATCCAAGTTAAGCATTGGACAAACGAATCCCCAAATTAACCCCGACATTGTGCACAGAGCAGCTTACGTAGAGAAATTAGCAAAGGTAGCCTTTCAACAAGTCTACAGGAATAACAGCTACGCCAGTGCGAAAACTGAACTTTGTCGAAAAATACGGGAGTGTAGAGTATCAAAAGTCAATCTATCTAAACGAAACATTCGGACCGAGTTTAAGCTGTGCTCAGTATGTAGATTGTATCCCACACAGCACATGTACGTACAATGGACGTTGAATATGGATGTTCAAGACATCCACTGGATGTCCAGAATTAGTCCAATGTATATTCAATGGACGTTCAATGGACGGCCAGGACACCACTTTGGACGTACAATTAAAGCCCAGATAACGTCCAATGGATGTACATTGTGCGTGTTTTGGGCATCCATTGTATGTCCATATTTGGTAAAATGGATGTCCAGAACACATCCAAATAACAACCACTGTGGTCGTCCAATGTACATCCATTGTATATCCAAAATGAATCCAGAGGATACAGATTATACATGGTGTCTTGTAAATAACTGGCAATACTTTGGAAACATATTGTAAAGGTAAAACTAACACAAGTTCTCATACATACATTGTTCTTGTAGTGTGCCCCTTTTAGACATTGCCACTTGAATAGAGAATCACAAAGACTTCTCGATGAAGTTATCACAAAAATCTCGATGATACAATATTCGAAAGGGAATAAGTACCAAGTGTTATTTTTTTACCTATAAGTACCATATGTTAGCCAAATATTGCCCAATATTTCAAAACCCTGTATAAATTACATTTCTTATCAGGAAGTTGAAATTTGATTGTTAGAACCCAAAATTCCTTAGTGTTCTGGATCTTAATTAAAATATTTACGAGCATGGCATATCATGATAAATATTCTTTGATAAGTAATTTTTCGTAAAATCAATAATTTTTTAAATAAACATACTTCAATTCAAAATTATAATTTATATTCCAAAAACTAACACATTCACAAAAAAAACGTAACAGAAGTTGTTTATCTTGAACCTATCAAACTTATGAACAATTTTCTCTATACAATTCCATAAATAGATTTCAATGAAATTTGTCTTCTCACATATTTCGAAGGTTGAAATCCAACTAAAAATTGATACAACCAAAATAGAGCCACTAGAACTCTCTAGTTTCATTCTTTTATATCTTGCACATATCAAAACGACGACACTTTCGAAAACTGTTTACACATCATCCACCAAAGGAATTCATTAAATAACAACATAAATGTAAGTAGATATTATAAAAAAATGTATAATAAAACAAAAGAATAACAACACTGGTCAAAAGTATAAATAAATAAAAATATTCTGAGAACGATTCATTTCCTTTCATTTGCTCTCCTTAACCATTTCATATTTGCCTCGTCTATTTCTCTTTTGTTCGTTTATCCATATGCCTGTTCTGCAGCACCTGTATGTATGTATATATTCAATAATAATCAACAATATATCTTTTGTCCCACCCACTGATTAGGAAGTTGGCCATTTTCAAATCCTTGAATGATTGTTTCATTTTCGACGTGGTAAATATATTGAGATGCGAGACCTTTGCTTATAAGTCAAGATGGACACCTTTTCATCAACTCAAATGTGTTCCCTCCTCCAGTTTTTGAAATCTAATTTGACTGAAAAATGAATAATCAACATAAAGGAATAAAACTTTGCTTCAAAGAGTACGTACAGGAAAGATTTGCCAAGTTTGAGTTTGTTATATATGATCATTACTCCAAGACTACTTGGAAAATTATACACCCTCATTTATTTCACTATTGACAGGAGACACTTGCGAGGGATTCAATCCTGTTTTTATTGTAGTCTTGAATGGAGGTAATTTGCCATTTGCTTCAGTATTGACAGGGGACACATGAGCGGGACCCAATCCTTTTTTCATTGTAGGCTTAAATGGGGGGAGGTAGAGGCAATGTTCATTTGTTTCATCGGCCTCACTTTCTTCTGAAGAAAATACACCCGTCTTCTTTCTATAGTTTCCAGACTATGGATCATGATCATTCAGATCACTGCTGTATTCAGCCACTTTTGTTTTATTTCTTGCTTCCAAGATATCTGTACCTATATAGGTTGCATTTCTGTTGAAACCTGCGGCACACTCATTTTCATCTGAATTAGATTCACCACCATGCATCAGTTGCACTTTCTTATAATATTTATTCCAAAGGTTTTTGGAACCCATATTAATCATTAATGGAAAGTATACTTGTTTATTACAATCGATGAACGAACGAAACGGAGTCATAAATGGAGAACAAAGACGCAGAAGCATTAACCTTACATTTCTCAACAACACTAAGACAAAGGGCACGTTTGCGGCAGTTTTTTGAATCGGAAATTTGCGAAGAATCTCCTCGAGGCGTTTAAACGCGAGATTTATACCGAAAGATTGGAGTTTATTCGCGGTTTTGCTGCTATGAGCGGTAACTACGGGTCGAAAATTAATCCCCTTTAGAGAACCGATAGACGCGACTAGCTAGCCGAAGTTTGGCGAAGAAACGGGTTCCAAAAAATCGCGAATTTTGTTAAAGTGATAGAAAATCATAGAAATAAGACGATTCTCATAATACAAGTGACACTATTTGAGTTTACGGGAAGAAATCTACAAGATCTTCAGGCATTCACAGCAAGTAGTAAGTGATTTTGGGGCTATGGGAATTATTGAAATACTTACTAACCTAATTTGCTATTTGGGTGGATTCGAATACAGTCAAGAAATGCTTTCTATCCAAGTTTTTAATTCGACATAAAGTAGCGAGAGATTTCTCGTATAATTGGGTAGCCGAAATAGGCAAAAGGATCTATCCCCTATTCAAGACATAAAGTAAAAGGGCGAGTTCGAGTTTCGGCTCGTCAAATAGGCGAAAGTTTCATTTTGTATGTAGGACTGACCTATTTTACCTGATTCAGATGAGTCTGAATTTTATCCTCGTTGATTATCGTTCACACTCTATGTGAAGTAACTTTATTTGCCATTTTTTACATGAATATATTTGTTCCACTCTAAATATAATAATAGAATAAAAATGGCGCCGGTGTCTGGTTCACCGAATGTAACTCTCCTGAAAAGTAAGTGCAAACACTGTAAAAAAAACGTTTTAAATTTTGTAAAGTGCGGAAAATGCAGTGAGTTGTTTCATCCTAGATGTATGGTGCAGTCAGCACAAGCAAAAAACTCAACTTGTAAACATGAACCTAATGAAAGTGAAAGTGCAAACATCGCAGAAGAAAGTGAAAACCAAAGTTTCCTCGTTTCCAAAGCAGAAAACAAACTCCTGAGACGAATTATCAATGAACTAGAATCAAAAAATGACATTCTCAAGAAAATTGTGCATCGCTAAAAGAAAAAATTGAATTCTTGAACGATAAGCTGTCCAATGCCGTGGTTCCAAAAAAACATCCAACTAGGCATGATAACGATGTTGAAGTAAAAACTGAGTCATCAACAACAACAAAAACAAAAATTTACAAAAAACCCAATTCAGGGAAGGATAGGTCAACAGAAAAACATCATCGCGTAGGAACTCCACTACAACAGGGAGATTCACGCATCAAAGCATCTGAAATATCGAGGGAATTCATGGAAATCCAAACTCAACAAAAATGTGATGAGCTGATGAACTTGATTAATCCTATAGGGGAGTTGGATGGACCAAGTTCCTTGGATTCAGGGGCATTCACGGAGGAGAAATGTAATAAATATATCAACCTGGCAAATAATGAAAACAAAAGTGAGGGTGAGGAATCAATGGTAAGAAATGAAAAAGAAGAATGGAAGAATGTCTCCAGAAGGAGGTCCAAGAGGCAAATTGTCATTGGTAGCAATGATGATATCAATGTTAATGGAATTCAATTCAAGGGGATTCCAAAACTCAAGGACATTCACGTATATAGAGTTGACCCAGCAATGACCCCAGAAAACCTAACTGACTACATGAAATCCCATTTTCCTGAAGTTAAGTGTGTGCTACTCAAGTCCAAATATCCTGAAATATATGCATCATTTGAAGTCAGCATCTACACCACAATTTTAATGACGCCATGGACCCCATGAAGTGGCCCAAAGGAGCATACATTCAACGTTTTTTTCACCTGAGGAGCCTGATTCAGGTAGAAAAGTAGAGTTTGATGTGAGAAAACCTGGAATTAGTCAACGAGTTGAAAGTAATAACGAGGAAAGTATGCAATCATGTGCTGAATTTACCCTTAATGTTATACATTTCAACGTTCAGGGGCTAAGTGGTAAGAAACTAGAACTTGAAATGATTTTAAACGACTACTCCCCGAATATTCTCTGTGTTAGTGAAAGCTGGTTCAAATTAACAGATTGTGAAAGTTTCAGGTTATCCAATTATAAGCTCATTTCTACCTTTTGCAGATCAGAATTCGTTAGAGGAGGGGTGTGTATTTTTGCTGATATTTCTCTTGATATTGAAGAAATATTAATTGAAACTAGTATTCAAAAAGACTTTGAAATATGTGCTGCATGCCTCAAGACATCTAATACATCACTTATTATTTTATCAGTTTACAGGGCACCTCAAAGTAATTTGAATAATTTCCTAGAGGCATTTGAAAAAACTATTGATTATTTGTATAGAGTTTTCGTCAATATTGATATAATTGTCTGCGGAGATTTCAACATTGACCTGTTGAAGCCCAGTAATCTTCGATCGAATTTCTTGAACCTACTTGAACAGTTCAATTTGAAACAACAAATAAATAAACCTACTCGTATTGTGGGTGATTCTGCGACTTGTATTGATAATATTTTTTCTAATGTAGCTTCATTACACACTGAGATCAAACATACCTTCCTGTCGGACCACACATTTCAGACAGCTACCTTTCTTTACTCTTTTTACAACAAGAATGCAAATCTAATGAAAAGATGCTTTAGTAAGAAAAATGTTGGAAGATTCAGAGTCTCACTCTCAGCAGTCGATTGGTCTGAGCTTTTTTGCATATCTGATGTTAATATGAAGTTTGGGTATTTTTATGACCAATTTATGTCACTTTTCAATGCGGTGTTTCCTAAACGAAAAGTGTCATGCAGTAATAAGAAAAATAAATCAAAATGGGTGCCTGAGGAAGTAAAAGAATCAAGTAGAATGCTAAATGAAATGTCAATTTTAGATAAATCAAATCAAAGTGAATTTTACCATCAAACATTTTTAGAGCTTGAACAAATTCATCAAATAAAATTAAACCTTGCCAAACGAACCTCAAATGACCATAGAATAGCTGTGGCGGACAACAAAGTAAAGGAATGTTGGAATATAATTAAGGAACATCAGAATAGATCTGCAGGAGATGCTATCAGTTTAACTGATAGTATGGGATCCTGCATTAGCAACAGTCAAGAAGTGTGTAACCTATTTAGCAATCATTTTTCTAGTATTAGTTCTGGTCGCATCAAACCCTCATCAAGCAACATTAAACATATTAAATCCAAGGCTAACAGCATATACCTTTCTCCAACAACAAACTATGAAATTGAAGAAACCATAAAAAAAGTCAGTCGAAAAAATCTGCTGGTGTCGATGAGATACCAGGACATATACTATCGACTATTGCTGATATTATCTCAGAACCGCTGAGTCACATTGTCAACCACAGCTTTCAGGTAGGCGTGTTCCTTGATGTCCTAAAAATATCAAAAATTCCACCAATTTATAAAGGCAAGGGTTCTCTCAAGACTGTGGTAATTACCGTCCTATTGCCCTTCTGTGTCAGTTTGCAAAAGTTGGTGAATACTGCTACTATGTACGACTTTAGAAATATTTCGAAAATCTCAACCTATTTAGCTCAAGTCAGAATGGATTTAGACAAAACAAATCCACTGGCACTGCCATTGATGTGCTATTAAAGCATGTAACTGATGCTCTTGACAGCAAACGTTGGCACTGTTTTTTTATATGAGTAAGGCGTTTGATCTTGTTATTATATAAATTAGAACTTTATGGTGTGAGAGGACCTGCATTGAATTGGATCGTAACTTTCCTTGATGGTCGTAGCCAAAGAGTATATCTGAATGATACCTTCTCAGATATTCGATATATCTCGACAGGCGTACCTCAGGGATCAGTACTCGGGCCCCTGCTGTTTATTTGTTCTATTAATGACCTTCCGACTTATTGCTCTGCTGCTTCTCTATCGATTGTATATGCAGATGATACCAATCTCGTTATATCAGCTGATAGTATTCCCACTATGCTTTGTAATGCGCAGAATGCTACAAATCAACTCTCCGAGTGGTGTTATTTGAATGGACTAGTTCTCAATATAACCAAAACTCAAATGATTAATTTTGTTACAGAAAATTCTTCAATAGATAGCAGCTACCTAGTGAAGCTGAACAATACATCAATTTGGCAAGTCCCTGACACAAGATTTCTAGGAATCAATATTTATTCTAAACTCACCTGGAGCAAACATATTATTGAGTATATAAAACTCAAGCTTAGTAAACACATATTTCTACTGTCAACTGAAGTCTTGAAACTTGTAAATTTTAGTCTCATTCAGTCATTTATGTGCTATGAAATAATTCATTGGGGTGCTACATCCAAGGCACAAGAAATATTCGCCATTCAAAAAAAGCAGTAAGGTTAATGATGGCGGTACCCCCGAGAGAACATTGCAAACCACTTTTTGTTAACATTGGTATAATGACTCTACCATGTTTGTTTATATACCACTGCATTGTCTATGTGAGAGAAAATATTACTAATATTCCTACTTGTGGACACTCTCATGACTATAGTACTAGAAATAAATATAAACTACAACAACCATTCACTAGACTATCAGTGTCGCAGAATCATCCGGGATCGATTGGTGTCAGGCTCTATAATGCTCTTGACGACAATATCAAATCTGCCCCTAGCTTACATTCCTTTAAAGCTGAGCTGAAAAACCACCTTGTGCTGAAAGCACACTACTCCGTTGACGAATTTCTACAGAAATGAATTTTCTCACCGATTGTTTTAAAAATAATTGCTTTTAACATGTCTTGTTAAGTATAGTGTGTGTTATTAATTGTAATTTGTGCATACTTTTTGTTTACAAATACTATTTTTTTTGTGTACAAATACTGCTTTTTGCTTCTGACAGCCTAGTTTTAATGTTATGTTGATTGGTGTCTGTCTTTTTTTTAAAGCTCATCTGACGTGTTACCTAAGCTAGTATGTTACAATGTAGGTTCCTATGTTGAAATTGAACACTTCTTCAACTAGTAAATTGATTGATTGAATAGTGTCATTATTTGCCGGTCAGAACGGCGTAATAAATTTCCACCTCTACCTCCTGTGGTCAGGAGAGAAGTAGCTGCAAGAGAAGTAGCTGCCAAATATATTTTTCTCTGTCCACTTGTTGGGTAGAGTTAAATATCTATTTTTCTAACAACTTTAAAAAGAACAGTATTCACAGCTATTCATTACAACTGGTGACATCGACGAAATAGTTTTTTTTATTTTTTCTTGAAAAAATTAAAATAAAATACAGGCTTTTGAATAGTATTACAATGGCGACATCGGTGAGATGTTGTTTGGCAAGTATTAGAATGGCGACATTGGTGGGATCTTGTTTGGCTAGTATTACAATGGTGACAACGGTGTGATATTTTGTTGAATAGTCTCACAGAAAGAATAAATACTGTGGGACTTTCATCAGATTTGTAAGCTTGTTCTTCCCATTCCCGAATAGTGACAGAATCGAACTTTTCTGTAATCATGTATATCAATAAAGCATCCCAACTATCAACCGATTGCTCATGTATTTCCAGTGCACGTAAATTCTTTTTGAGGCTATCTATCAAATTCCTCAACTGAGGATTCTTTCGAGACTGAAGGTAAATTGAATAATGATTTGATATGATTGTGGATGAGTATTCTTTTGTTATTATATCTATCACACAATAAGCTCCAAGCAATGCCGAAATTAGCAGCTGAAGATTCAAGTGAGCCAATGACACGTTTCGCATGATTTCAGATAAGGAAATTTCTGAACATTATTCATCTGAGTGTTTTTATTGATGAGAGAATCAAACGTATCATAAAACTCCAACCACGTATCAAGTATCAAATGCGCCCTGAAATGTCGGCAACTTGATGGTTGGCAATTTAACGCAACCCAGCAAGCAACGAGATCGATTCATCATTTGTGCTTGCATTACTTGAGGTTGTTGAATTAGCTGAATTAGAAATCGTTTTTACGGTCGGAATCTTTTATCATTTCTATGGCACGAGAAACAAGATCAAAATAGGTATTTTCAAATTCAGACCTTTTATTTGTTCCATCGGCTGAATCATCTAGAATTTCAATTTCCATTTGAATATCGCAAAATTCTGGATTAACGCAGTTTTCAATTTTGTCCAAACGTTTTTTCAACTGAATTAAGCTTGATTTATTCTCAAAAGAATTGAGAAATGTTTCAAATCGTGTGAGCTGTGCCTTGTAAACACCACGCTTGGCTACGAGTGGAGGCAACGCCAGTATACTGAATCAAGAACAATAATTACAGAACTGTGGAAATCGTGTTCAATATGTATGTATCTAATTCTTTCAGTATGATAGAAAACTTCAGCTGAAAAAAAAGTCGTAGAGTTACATTTTAATGAAATGCGGTAAAAGTAAAAAGTCGCAAGAGGGTATGTTGTGTGATGAGTAGGTGTTTGTAATATCTTTCCTTGAAAGACAATTTCAATTTATTATAACTAAGAAAAAATGTCGCTCATGTTATATTTTTAATATAAATTATATATATATATATATATATATATATATATATATATATATATATATATATATATATATATATATATACAGTGTGACCCATTTAAAATGGAACCACCACTGTAGAATACGCATTTTTCAATCATTCTCAAAAAAAAAATTTTTGAATATCAAGAATCAAAAACTGTATTTTGACACAAATTTTCATAAATTCAGTTTCATTTCCAAGGCACTCTATGGTTTTTTTTCTTCGTCAAAAACGGCAAAAGTTTATTAGGCAATTTTTGTTTTAAAATTTGGCTACACCACTGGATTTGTAGTTGTTATAAATGAAAACCATGAAAATTTCATGAAAAAATATTGGTTAACAACGAAGTTACAACTTCAATTTTGGAAACAAAGTATTTGATTATAATTTTATTTAGATTATAGACATATTTAAAATCTGGCAACACTGCCGATACAAAGTAGAACACCACTGATTTTATACAGCGAAAATCCGAAGTCAATAGCTCATTCCGTTCTACAGTTATAACTCCTGAAAGTATGGTAATGTGAGCGATTTGTGGTGTAAGCGATTTTGTAATAAAAATCTGACTACGCCACTGGATTTGTAAATTATATTTCCTTAAAATCATTTATTTAAGTTTAGATTATAAGTGTATTCGAAAATAATAGAAAATTAAAAATTCATTTTTAAGTTATGCAGTCTTCCATAGCCGATAAAAACAAAATGAACCGAATTAAGTTTTAAAGTATTAAAATTATTTATTCAATAATAAAACAGAAAGCAGGACAAAAAATGTTCCTTTTAAATTCTACAAAACTCAACTAAAACAAGCTTTCAGAGAAGGTATCAATAATTTGAGGAAAGCTGAACCAATACATTAGGCATAGGTATTGTACCAAATCAATAGTAGGCTGTGATTTAGTACACCACAAATCGCTCACATTACCATACTTTCAGGAGTTATAACTGTAGAACGGAATGAGCTATTGACTTCGGATTTTCGCTGTACAAATTCAGTAGTGTTCTACTTTGTATCGGCAGTGTTGCCATATTTTAAATATGTCTATAATCTAAATAAAAATTATAATCAAATACTTTGTTTCCAATATTAAAGTTGTTGTAACGTCGTTGTTAACCAATGTTTTTTTATGAAATTTTGATGGTTTTCATTTATAACGACTACGAATCCAGTGGTGTAGTCAAATTTGAAAACAAAAATTGCCTAATAAACTTTTGCCGTTTTTGGCAAAGAAAAAAAACCATAGAGTGCCTTGGAAATGAAACTAAAGTTATGAACATTTGTGTCAAGATACATTTTTTGATGCTTAATATTAAAAAAATATATTTTTGAGATTGACTGAAAAATGCGTATTTTACAGGGGTGGTTCCATTTTAAATGGGTCACACTGTATATATATAATATATATATATATATATATATATATATATATATATATATATTTATATTAAAAATATAACATGAGCGACATTTTTTCTTAGTTATAATAAATTGAAATTGTCTTTCAAGGGAAGATATTACAAACACCTACTCATCACACAACATACCCTCTTGCGACTTTTTACTTTTACCGCACTTCATTAAAATGTAACTCTACGACTTTTTTTTCAGCTGAAGTTTTCTATCATACTGCAAGAATTAGATACATACATATTGAACACTATTTACGATTTCCACAGTTCTGTAATTATTGTTCTTGATTCAGTAAACTGGCGTTGCCTCCACTCGTAGCCAAGCGTGGTGTTTACAAGGCACAGCTCACACGATTTGAAACATTTCTCAACTCTTTTGAGAATAAATCAAGCTTAATTCAGTTGAAAAAACGTTTGGACAAAATTGAAAACTGCATTAATCCAGAATTTTGCGATATTCAAATGGAAATTGAAATTCTAGATGATTCAGCCGATGAAACAAATAAAAAGTCTAAATTTGAAAATACCTATTTTGATCTTATTTCTCGTGCCATAGAAATGATAAAAGATTCCGACCGTAAAAACTATTTCTAACTCAGCTAATTCAACAACCTCAAGTAATGCAAGCAGAAATGATGAATCGATCTCGTTGCTGGGTTGCGTCAAATTTCCAACCATCAAGTTGCCGACATTTCAGGGCACATTTGATACGTGGTAGGAGTTTTATGATACGTTTGATTCTCTCATCAATAAAAACACTCAGATAAATAATGTTCAGAAATTTCATTATCTGAAATCATGCGAAACGTGTCATTGGCTCACTTGAATCATCAGCTGCTAATTTCGGCATTGCTTGGAGATTATTGTGTGATAGATATAATAACAAAAGAATACTCATCCACAATCATATCAAATCATTATTCAATTTACCTTCAGTCACGAAAGAATCCTCAATTGAGGAATTTGATAGATAGCCTCAAAAAGAATTTACGTGCACTGGAAATACTTGAGCAATCGGTTGATAGTTGGGATGCTTTATTGATATACACGATTACAGAAAAGCTTGATTCTGCCACTATTCGGGAATGGGAAGAACAAGCTCACAAATCTGATGTCCCACAGTAGAAACATTTTTGAAAAATAAAGCTAATTTATTAGAGGCTATTGTCGTAACATTGATGGTTTTCCTATTATTAAAATAAATATATACCTACTAGGCATTGCCTAGATGTCTTCATTGAACCACAACCCCAAGACCCCACAGAAAAGTATATATATATATATATATATATATATATATATATATATATATAAATAAAAAATTGTGTAAAAAAAATAACATATTTTTCTGTACTTTTTTTTTGTTTGTCTAATTTTTTTGAAACATAAGGTGCCAATTGACCAGAATTTGATTGGTAGCATTTACAAAACTAACCCAAGGAGTATAATTCATCATGAAATTATATCAAAATTTCTTAAAACAAATTAGTAGAACCCTCGACAAAATTTAAAATCCGGGTTGGCTTAAAAACGTTGTTTTAAAGAGTTTATTTTTAAAATTTTCCTTAAGAGGGCCCCCGCAAAATTAAATGGCCAAGGGCCCTGTAAAGTCTAGAATTGCCACTGGTTTCTTGCATTCAAAGTTGACCAATTTCCTTCCATCACTTGTTTATTTTAAGAGTTTGCATGTTTCTTTGTTATCATCAATTCACAATTTTATTTTTTCATGACATTATATGAAGTGAAGTAAATACAATTTCATTGCCTTTTCAATATAATTTATTTTATCATGAAATAGAATGATTTTGTGATTTTAAAATGTATTAATTTTATGTTCACTGAAAAGTTTAACATTTCATTACACCTACTGCTCATATTCAACTTAATTTAATGGCTTTTTGATCTTTTTTGTTTATTTATTTGAAATAAAACAAGATTTCCATAAAAACGTTTTTATTCAAAAAATATGTGATAATCCTAAACTTATATGATTTAATTAACGATAATTCTATAACTAATGTATAACATAATCACAAATTTCTTTACGAAACCTCTGGAAAAATATGAACAATTTTGGAAAAGGGGTGAAATATGCATTTCTACAAACTTCATCTTTTCTTGAAAAGTGCTTTGGCTCGTTCTGTCAGTTTTCTTACCCTACCCCTACTGCTAACTTCAGAAATAAAACTTCCTTCTTTATTCACAGATGGTAAGGTATTATGACTAGACTTACTGTCAGTGTCACTATCAAAGTTTTTCTTTATTCGTTTTTTTTTATTTGTACTTGCACTAGCCTCACTATCTGAACTCTTATACAATAATACTTTTTTTCTAGTGGGCCTTTGCCTCAAATTACATTTCCTCTTGGGACTCTTACCCTCATCACTCGATGATGAGTCCTTATCAAGTTCTTCTTCAGTTGTTGATTTGTATTTTGTTTTTCTGCTAGATCTGCTGTATTCGGCACTCGGACTGTATTCATCTTCAGAACACCCGTAGTTCTTTACTGATTTCACAATTCTATTGAAAGTACTTTGGCTAGCAGTGTCTGATTCAGTATTAGTTTTACTCCTCAAAATATTCAGAGGCATATCATCTTCAAGTTCACTGTCTACTTCCTCTTGAGATCCAGACGTTAATTTTGAAAGTACTTCTTCATCACTTGATGATGACGATGAAATTGAAACTTCATCCTCATTGCTGCTATTGGATTCTCTTCTCTTTTGCCTCCTTCTAGCAATTCTCCAATTTGGCATCAGTCTTTTAGATTGTTCTTCAAACATGTCACATAATCGAACTGTCATGTAATATATCTGTAATAACAAATTAAATCATTACTTCAACTGGTTTGAGTTCTACCATATGCTTAAAAATAAGAAAATGTTTCTTAATGTGTTTTACTCTGACTGATCTGACACAGGCTTCAGTTTAGAAAATCAAAAAGAACTGAAATGTGTGACTGGTTTATATGTAATATTGTGTTCTCGCAGATGAAGATGCAATATAGGTTCCTTGCCCCCTCATATTCAACAACTCAATTATTTTAATTTAAAAGGAAAAAACAGTTTTTATTGTCAATTTCTTGAAACATTCTGAATACTTCACAAACATCATATTCCAATGGGACTGGTAGGAAATTAAGCGGTCCATTAAAATTATTTGAGGATGATACTACATTAATTTACAGTAGATTCCATCAAAATTCATATCAAAAACGATTTGCATTGGCTAGATGTACATAAGCTTACATTCAATATTGAAAGATCTTCATTTATGTTTATAACTAAATCCAAACTTATAAATATTCAAAATCATAAAATTAAATTTGGCTCTAATAATCTCAAATATTCCACATATATTCATTGGACTATATTTAGATTAAACTGTTTCTTTCAGTAAACATATAGAAAATTTAAGGTGTCACCTATCACCTATGGTTGGAATTCTATCCAGGATTCGAGACTCTCTTCCTTTGAAATATTTACTTTTGTCTTTTTTATTCAACTTGGGAACTGCAAATCAAAATAAATACAATTTATATTTAGATACCAGTACCTTGAACCATCGATAAACTTATATAAACCCAATAAATTACTCAATATCAGAAATGTTTATAATTTCAAAATCTGCTGTTTAATCCATAAAATGTATGTACTATTTCGATAAAATCAAACTTTGTTCATAAGTCAATATTTTATCAAGGTATAATAACATAATTTACATACATTAAAAAATGCGTTTCAATAGACTTTTCAAGATTCATTTGAAAAAATTGTGGATCTCTCGATAAATTGTTCATTTATTTCAAAATAAAAAAATAATAATAAGACAAATATGTAATTTTTTATTGATAATCCTATTTTTTTTTATGAAATAATTCATACACTTTTTTTAAAATATGTGATTTATTATGTACTCATTATCCCAGATAAAATAATTCTATTATTTCTTGGGGTGAATAAAGTTGTTATTATATTTTTCATATGCCTCCAGAAAAAATCAGGTGGAAATTTTTTGTACTTTTCCTAAAAGATATTTGTTATTTTATTGGGAAATGACAATTTATCAAAAATAGGGCGTTCTTTTAATCATATATGTAGAACATCTGCAACATCATCTTCGACATTGTTCAAGAATACCTCTTGATTCGAGTTTGAATTCACAACTGAAATATTTAAGTAACGTTCAAGGACATACAAAAAAAAGTAATAACAATAATGAATTTAGCAAATTCGTTGGTTTTCAATAATTTGTGAGTGAACACCTACTCCATGACTGGATTATACTTTAAAGAAAGGAAATCATTATGTACTAGTGATTTGTGATGATTAATTGAAATTTTATACTACTGAAACACCTGAAGCAAAAACAAATAGTGAGTGTGCAGTCCCACATATTTTTTCAATAGGTGAATGTAGAAATAAAATAGTTGAATGTTCGAATGTGCTTGTTGGAACTTGAATTTGGAAAGTTAAATCTGTGAAAAATAGGCCCTTATAATTCAAATGCACATCAAAGTCTAGTATCGGGCATATCAAGTAACAATAGGTAAATCGCAGCATTTCACAATAGCACTGAGTGAATCCAAAAGAGTATTACTTTTTTACACAGAAATAGAAATGTTAGAAAGCAAAACAGTCCTTAAATGTTCATTTTGTATTCTCAGACTCAACAATTAGTCCAATATATCCGAATGAATTTTCAAACAAACAAAATGGATTTTTATTAATTTTAGAAGAACCCTTCACATTGCTACGGCACTTATTGCTTTTTGTGTTTTGTTACTCACTCATGTCTCCAACTAGCAGGTTATTGGCCAAGGTAGACAAAAAGTGGTTTCAATTTTTTCACGTATTTTTTTTTAAATCGGATTATATACCCATATTTCATGGGAGTACAAGTTAAAAGCGACCCTGTATCAACTCATCAACATATAACACAAGAACATTGAATGTGAAATACCCTATATGAGTTTGAAATGTCACATTTATAAAATTATTCAATATCTTGCCCACCCGGATAAAGGCCATACAATGTGAAAAAATCTTCAAAACCAAAATGTTGATTCAACTGGAATCCTATAATCTTGTTGATTTTTGTAGCACCATTAAATTTAACTACTCAACTTTTTTAATATTAACAAGTGACCTCAAGTACCATTTGCAACATAATCTTAAAAAAAAACAAATGGAACCGAAGATACAAATTGGATCGTTTTCAAAAAATTATTTATTTTTCATAACATTCATTACGAAAACAGGTTGTATTTATAGTTCTTAGGAAATGTTTTCATAAACAATTGGACTATTCACCATTTTTCAAGATGTTGAATGAAAAAGTTACAACATTTTTAGGGTAATTTCTCGTTTTGAAGCAATTTTTCATTATTAATTAAAGATTCAGCAGTTATGATTTCACAAAAACCAAATTTTTCAATTTGATATCAACTTGGGACATCTGATAACTGTCCAAGACATCGACTTTAGTTCACTTTTCATGGCTAACTTTGTTTAATTGAATAAGTAATTAAATTAAATATATCTCCACCATATCAAACGGTTGTTCTATTTCTAATATGATATCAATAAAAACAGTGCAGGATGCCATTTGGAAAACAATAGTTGAGATCACTTAATTTTTGGTTATAATGTCAAAATAAGCAAATTTGTTACAAAAACGAATGCACTAAATCACTGCATGTTTATCGCGCGCCCGCTGACATCAAGGTGGGCTCCCAATAATAAACAGAAGTATCGAGAGATTTCCAAAAATCGAGAAGAAGGAGCCAAGAAGTTTCTAGGTGCTCATGATCCTTATATCAGGGACAGCATATGCGGCGAGGAAGTTAGTTCATTCAAGGTGAAGCTTTATTCAAAACCGACTTTGTCTAGGAGTTGCAGCACTTTGATGTTGGGATGTTTGTAGAGCCTCTCCTCGTAACTCATGGCATTCTTCTTGATTTCTGATTTAAGATGGGAGTCCCGGCATCATTGACAACATTGAAACGCAAGATGGTACTGATCCAGTGCGCCACGAAAATAAAATTGTATGCAACAAACATTACAGTACGATCCATTCATGAAATTCTCTTAATACGTCCTCCTATTTATATTTGGAAGCAGGAATTACTATGCCTGGTATTTTGTTCAGTTGGAGTCAAACTACATGGACGGAACTTCCACGGCGTGTTTCACGCGATGATATTTGACCACTGAGTTTGACGCATCAAAACATAAAGAGTTTTTTCCATCGAGTATATTCAAGCAAAACAATATGTGGGGGGCTTTTTGGGGTCGAACATCATGATTTTTCTGTAAAAATCCATGAATTCAAGATGGCGACGAGTTTTGTGATTATAGCCCTATTTCAATAAAATTTGGTATGTGGGGTTTTTGGGGTCGGATATCATGATTTTTCTGGCAAAATCTCCATGAATTCAAAATGGCGGCTCCAAGATGGCGACGAGTTTTGTGATATAGCCCGATTCCAATGAAAATTGGTATGTGGAGGTTTTTGGGGTCGGAGATCATAATTTTTCTGTCAAAATCCATGAATTTAAGATGGCGGCTCCAAGATGGCGACGAGTTTTGTGACTATATCCCGATTTCAATAAAATTGGTATGTGCGGGTTTTGGGGTCGGAATATGATTTTTCTGTCAAAATCCATGAATTCAAGATGGCGGCTCCAAGATGGCGACCAGTTTTGTAATATAGCCCGATTCCAATGAAAATTGGTATGTGGATGTTTTTGGGGTCGGAGATATCATGATTTTTTTGGCAAAATCCATGAATTCAAAATGGCGGCTCCAAGATGGCGACGAGTTTTGTGATATAGCCCGATTCCAATGAAAATTGGTATGTGCGGGTTTTTGGGGTCGGAGATCATGATTTTTCTGTCAAAATCCATGAATTAAATGGCGGCTCCAAGATGGCGACGAGTTTTGTGATATAGCCCGATTCCAATAAAATTGGTATGTGGGGGTTTTTGGGGTCGGAGATCATGATTTTTCTGTCAAAATCCATGAATTAAATGGCGGCTCCAAGATGGCGACGAGTTTTGTGACTATATCCCGATTCCATTCAAAAATTGATATATGGGGGTTTTTGGGGTCGGAGATCATGATTTTTCTGTCAAAATCATAAATTCAAGATGGCGACGAGTTTTGTGTTTATAGCCCGATTCCATTCAAAAATGATATATGGGGGTTTTTGGGTTCGGACATCATGATGTTTTCGTCAAAACTCATTAATTCAAGATGGCGGCTCCAAGATGGCAACGTGTTTTGTTATTATGGCCCGATTCCATTCAAAAAAAAATCTCAAAATTCATTAAGGATTTCACGAATGGCTGAAAAGAATTGAATAAAAATGAATAAAAAAACTTAAGAAAAGCTTCTAGACCAATGCACTAAAAAGAAAAACATAATTTCTTTAATCATTTGACCTAGTAGCAGATCCAACTTGTAGAAATGATAACATTGAATTGCGAGATGGCACTGATCCAGTGCGCCACGAAATTAAAATTATATGCAACAAACGTCACAATACGTATTTGAAATTCGAATAGGTAATTTTGCCCTGAGGCTCCGCCTGTAGCACAAGTGTGGCGTTGTCTTGTCTACGCGTCGTCCTATTTATTATACTTTATTAACTTCACCTGTATGTATCTAAGTATGTATGTATTTAATAGAATCTTTGAAATTAATTTTCACCTACTTTCAGATGTCCGAAGTATTTGAAATTTTGCATATATATTGGGAACCGATGACAATACAATAATTTCATAGCTATGACCTGGTATTCTCAGATCGTCAGATAAAAAAATTATTTCATTTCAAAAATATGGCAAAAGCACAAGTTTTTCACAGCATAATTTTTATTTCAAAAATGGCGAATGCATCTTTGCCGCTAAATTATGGTGGAGGAATCAATCGAAGAGTTTTTCTTCCATAATCTTTTTTAATCTTTTGTAGCAATATGGACTACAAAGTTAAAAATAAAATACTAGTTTAAAAAACTTAAAAACACGCTTATGAAGCAATAAGGTCTAAAATGTTGAAAATAATAAGAATAAAGTCATTAACCAAAAAATTGTATCTTTGTAAAAAAAGCGTGGGGTGCTCTTTACTTACTTTTCATAATGACTTTATTCTTATTATTTTCAACATTTTAGTCCTTATTGCTTCATGAGCGTGTTTTTTTAGTTTTTAAAATATAATTTTATATTTGGAAGCACCAATTACTTATTTGCGTGGTATGTTGTTCAGTTAGGTTGCGGATACATTGGATGCGTACTCTGACAACCATCGGGTCGAATGTACTCGTGCGTAGTTGAACGACTGAAACAAACAGTCTGTCATTTCAAAATGTTTATATTGCACGCGCAGTTTGAATTGCATGTATTGAAAATGCCAAAGGCCAGAAAATGCCCATTACAAATATTGAAGGGTAGCAAACGTAGTATCTCTTGTCGAAAGTAATGGAAAAATCGAAAAAACATTTTGCGGTCAACACTAAATGTTGAGGTACCCATTGATTTGAGCTCTACGTCAAACACAGTTGTTGAAGAACATATGACTAAATTCCTAATGTCCGATCCTAAAAACCCCGACATACCAATTAGGAATAGAAACGGTCCATAATTACAAAACTCGTCAACCATCTTATGGCCGCCATCTTGAATTTATGAATTTGACAATAAATTCATAACGTCCGACCCCAAAAACCCCCATATACATCTTAAATATGTAAAATCATAAATACAAAACTCGTCCACTATCTTGAATTTTGACAAAAAAATATCATAATCTTCGATTAAATTCATAATCTCCGATCCCAAAAACTCCCCACATACCAATTTTGAATAGAATCGGACCATAATTACAAAACTCTTCTGTCTTCCGCTATCTTGAATTTTTACAGAAAAAAAATTATCTCTGACCACGAAATCCCCCACATTCCAATTTTGAATCGGACAACTTCCATACGAACATTGCAAGTTGAATAAAAGCTTGTAATGAAAGAGTTATGAAAAATCAATAAGAGATGGAGATTTGGCAACGCCAAGTATCATATTTATCTGTGTGTGCACATGTGTATAATTTGCTCTTGCTTTAATATTGAATAGTCTGAAAGCCACATCTTAGTTTTTTATGGGATAAACACCAAAAAGTGCATTTATGTGTGGTCTACATCATCAAGCTATTATTAAAAGTGAATTTTTAAACATAAACCAATAGTGAATATAGTGTCTATAAAAACAAATCAAAGTAATAGATAAAAACCAGTGTCAGCAAATTCTTTATGCTAATTAGTGATTATAAAAACTAGTCAAAGATAAGCAACCTTCTATCTATTATGGTCCAGGAGCAGAGAGCAATTTGTGTTGCGAATTTTCATCTTCAGGATGACTGATATGTGTACAAAATGTAATCAAGATCTCGGTGATAAATATGCTGTATGCGACAGTTGTCACTCTATGCAACATCCTTCAGAACCATGCACAGGGCTAAGTTCATCGGAGCTTCGAGCTGTAGTCTTGGCGAAAAGAACTTTGGCGTATTTTTGTTAAGAATGCCGCATTTCTTTCAGGAATGTTCCGGCACTATTAAGAGAAATGAAAAGTTTCAAAACGGAAGTTACCTCCTTAAGAAGTGAAATGAATATTCTCAAGACAGAAGTCAAGTCTCTAATAACTGAAAAAATTGCATTAAAAACTGAGATAAATTATCTGAGAAATGAAGAGAAGCAGGTAAAAGAAAATGAAGTTAGCGAAACTGCCCCAGCTGAAAGTATCATTATGGAATTGTTAGAGCGTCAAAGGAGAGAAGCTAATATCATCATAGCTAATGTTCGAGAGTCACAAGCAACAACCCCATGGCAAAGGAAAGAAGAAGACGTAATTATAGTTAAAGAAATACTTCAGAAAGTCAGTGTTAATGTTAATCTTGACAACATAACAATATTTACAGTTGGAAAAGCTTTACCAAACAGGAATAGATTAATAAAAGTAATTATGATGAACAAAAATGATGCAATTACCATATTTAGAAATATGAAAAATAATAGAAATAATATTACATAGGGTATTAGGTTATTTAGCGATCAGACAAAAAATGCTATTATTTGAACGTTAAAAAACAACTTCAAGAATCAATATCAAATGGCGATAATTCAAAAACCATTAAATTCATAAATAATGTACCCACCATTGCAAACAAAAATTCAAATGAAAAAAACTAACCAAATATCCTAATATACCGCTTAAGACAGACATTATATATGGTAATATTGAAAGTTTGACTGCCCACAAAGACCAAGTAATTAATTCTATTCCACCATACCAACCATCAATAATATTATTTAGAGAAACACGCACCACTGTTGATATTGAGGACTATGAAATAATGCTAGATGTGATTCATCTTCCCGACATTCAGGAGGGGTACTTCTATATTATATTATATTATATTATATATATATATATATATATATATATATATATATATGATATCATCTTCAATACTCCATTTACAAGAATTAACTTTAGAAAGAAATTTTTGGTGTTTATTTATAAAAATAAAATACAATAATAATGCAAAAATATTAATTGGTGCCCTTCATCATTCACCTAATACATAAGTCACTCAGTATTTACTGATCATTTTGAAAATATATCTTTCTCAATCAAAATCAAAATTTATTTTAGTTGGAGATTTTAATATTGACTTTGAAAAAAATGAAGCTTACTCGGCACGTATTCAAAATCTATTGAATATGTATGGAATAAATCAAAGTGTTAAAGAATGTACTAGAATTACTAATAATAGTGCAAGCTTAATTTATTATGCCATCAGTAACTTTGAGCTTCAAACATGAGTTCACAATGTACCCAAGATAACTGATCATTCCTTGATCTCCGTTAATTTGTTAAATAAAATATCCAATTCACCAAAAACCTTAAAGAGTTATCTTAATTTGGGAAACGAAAACATGAATAAAATTTGTATGGAATTAATTGACAATAATTATTTACTCAACTGTGTAGATATACAAAGGTTTTACGATGATTTTATTAATAAGACTGAAAATACTGTCAACATAATTGCTCCAGTCAAAAGATACTTCTCTCACCAAAACAGTCTTCCATGGTTTGGCATAAACCTCTAAGACATAATTAAACAAAGGGATGAAGCATACCAAGTTTTTAGACACAACAGGTGTGAAGTTAACTGGTTGAGGTATAAAAGTTTAAGAAATTATGTAGTTAATTTACTTAAAACTAAAAAACAAGAATATTATTATAATAAAATTGATTTAAGCTCTAAGAACCAATAACTTATGTGGAAAACTAACAAATCATTAATTAATACAAAGACAAATAGAGGCGATACAAACAATATTGAATTTGAAATTGAAGGTCAAGTAAAAATTCTTAGAGATGAAAAGGAAATAGCAGAAACTTTCAACAAGTATTTTGAATCTAGTCTAGAAGAAATTGTTAAATCAATTAATGCTACTGCTTCTTGGCAATGTGAAATTATGGTGGAGTCTAGTCTCAAATTTTTAAACAAATCGAATTGATAGATCTTACAGAAATTGTTAATAGATTGGAAAATAAATCTGGTACCGAAATTGTTGATATCAAATTTATAAAAGCTACTTTTAGAGTCATAAGCCATGTTTTGTTACATTTTATAAATATTTCTCTCCAATATGGACAATTTCCTGATCAACTGAAAACTAGCATAATCATACCTGTTCCTAAAGTAAAAAATACTAATAAAGCGGGAGAATTCCGTTCAGCAAACATCTTACCAGGGATCGAGAAACTATTAGAAATGGCTGTATATGATCAGCTCCTAAATTATGTTGAAGCCAATAATATTCTCATAAGTAATCAATCCGGTTTCAGGAAAAATCACTCTTGTGAATCGGCTTTACAACTAACGGTTAGTAAATGGACTCAATCTATTGATAACGGTGATTATGTGGTAACAGTTTTCTTAGACTTGAGAAGAGCTTTTGAGACAATTGACCCTAATATATTAATAAAAAAACTGGAAGCTATTGGTATTAAAGGAACCGTACTAAGATGGTTTAAGGACTACTTAAATGGTCGAAGGCAAATCACTAAAGTTAATAATGTATATTCATATCCTATTGACACAAAATTTGGTGTACCTCAAGGAAGTGTTTTGGGTCCTTTACTATTTTTAATATATATTAATGACATCGGCTTGTCACAACTGCGACTTTATGAATTTATTTGCTGATGATGCACTGTTATCCATATCTCATAAAGATTTAGATGTAGCTTTAACAAAAATTAATATCTGCTTAGACAAAAAAGTACTTGAACCTCAACAAGTTAAAATTAAATGTTTCCAAAACAAAAGCCATGATTCTGACCACAAAATATAAATATAAAATTATAAACATAAATTCTTGGTTTTTAGAAATCAATAATGAAAAAATCGTATTTGTAACACAAATTAAATACCTGGGTTTCATGTTGGACAACTGTTCATCTTTTGATGCACATTTCAAATATATAACTAAAAAAATAGCAAAGAAACTTTACTTTTTTACACGAATTTCCTATCTCTTGTCAGTTACTCAAGATCACTATATACAACACAATTATACAGCCTCATTTTGAATATTGTAGTACATTACTGTATGGTTTTAATCAAAACAAAATTTTGACTTTACAAAAATTACAAAATTGAGGTATGAGAGTGATACTAAAGTGTGATTGTAGTACCAGCATAAAGTTTATGCTCGACGCATTACAATGGTTATCAATAAAAGACAGGTTATACAGATCAGCAATGATATTTGTTTTCAAAACTGTTAATAAATAATAATAATAAAAGTACTTTATTGGTTACCCAATAGGCTACCGACCGGAGTCCTTCAGCCTGTTATACATTCGTAATTCAGTTATAGTTACATTATTTTGTATATGCAAAATATATATATACATACATATATATTTTAATTTGCAAAAAAACAAAAAAAAAAATTGAGATTTGTTAATTTCCTGGCCTTTCTGCCAAAGTGTTGAGGCATTCCATCAAGGTGTTTGCTGGAAACTTGAATCTTGGGTTCACTGTCGGGGCTCTACTAATGGATTGGGTTTGGATAATTTGAATATTGTTTTGATTGTTGGCAAACTTCTGGGATAATTTTTTCAGTCTCTCGACGATTGGTTGTACATTAGTGCGTTGGTAAAGGAGATTGTTTGGAGGATAATGTAGGGGGTTTTGCGGGTGTCGCATTTTGGTGATTGTTCGCAGGCTGGATCTTTCCGCAACTTCCAAGTTCTTCAGAGGTGGATTTCTGACGTTGAGGTATATTGGGTGACTGTTAATAATATGTTACCATCTTATTTTGATGAATTCATTACATATTGAAATAGTAATCACAATTATGAGACAAGACAAATTAATCATTTTCACTTGCCAAGATGCAGCCTAACCAGCTCAATGAAAATATTGTTTTATAAAGGATTAAATCAATTTAATAAGCTGCCTAAAGACATAAAACAAAGCAAAAGTTTATATATATATATATATATATATATATATATTCAAGTCAAAACTAAATAATTATATTAAAACAAACAACATATAGTAGGTAAAGTTGAATGATGCACATGAACATTTATTGTCATGATTATGCTCCAAATTGTTAGTAGAGGTGTAATCTAGGTTTTTATTTAAATCTTTTTGCTTTTATTTTTTGTTTTTATATTTTGTTTTTTATATTTTTATATTTTTTTTTATATTTTGTTATTTTTCAACAGTATTATGTTAGAGATATATGTACTATTATTATTATCATCACTGTATATTACTAATACTATTGTTTGTATATTAGGATTTCCTAAATAAACGTATTCATTCATTATCTGACAATTACTACTTGGCTTTCAATTTTCATTCATTTTCGACTATAGTCAATTCGCTCTCTTGCAGTCGGTAGCTGAACTAAGTCCTTCCATAAATTTTTTCGACTATAGTAAAATCGCCCGCTTGTAGTCGGTAGCTGAACTAAGTCCGCCATAAAATGGACCGAAATGCACTAAATCGCGTACCTATACACAGTATCAATTTTCAATAACAAACTTGAAAATAAGATGCTTTTTCAACCTTTTTTTTTTGGTTTGATGCATTCTTGATAAACGGAGTGATGTCATCAGCTAATTCATATTTTCTAAAATAAATTCAAGAATATAATTCTTGATAACCTCAAACTTGCTCAGATTTGAGATTTTCTTTGAGAGTACTTATCCAGTTTTGGGAGTTGCCATGGAACAAAAGACATATATTGATCATTCATCCATCTCTGTAGCACATTTCATTTCAATTACTGCAACAATTCGTTCATTGTCTTCAGAAAAGCAAATCGCTGATTATGGTTGAAAATTGACCACTGCGACTCCCACCTTAACTGTTCTCACCTGGAGTTTCCAATGAAAATATATATTTTGTATATACCGAGAAGCAGTAACAATATTCCTTAGTTACCCAGTTTTGGAGAAGGCAATATTAGTTGCTTTCTTTGGTACAACCCCACAGATGAAGGCAGTATGTCCATAATAGCTTTTGGACTTGTTGGTAGACCAGTACTTTTTTTGATAGACAGTTGGGAATTCCTTCTCATCGGCCAATACACTTTTTTGTCTGTAATGGTTGTGTTTTCTTTTTCACATATTTTTTCAATTTATGTTTGGTATTCTGGACCCAAGTATTTGGCTGTTTTTTTGCAAGGACTTGTATTGTCATCCAATTCTACTATGTGATAGGTTATTTTCCTATTCCTGGTTCATGCGTTTATATTATTTATTGGCAGTTGTTTCTTCTATGATGTCTCCTACTGCTAACATTGCTAATATCATCAACAAATGTAGCTAATTTGATATTTTCTGCTACTGGGATGTTACATGTGTATAACAGGTGGAGCACTGGTTCCACTCTGAATGTTCGCTGTGTTATGGTGCACATATTGCACCAGAAAAAAATCTAATGCTTGGAACATATCCAGAAAAATGGCTGAGCATATTTTCTTTTCTTCCAGACATCTGCTATTCGATGTACTTGATCGATCATTGCATGTTTATTACAAAAACCAAATTGGTGGTCAGCAATCAGTTGTTTATCTTAATTATTTTGGTCAACCTCCTCAAAAATATTTTTTCAAATAATTGAGATAACATTGGCAGCAGTCAAATGGGACTGTATGATTCTACCTAATTTATAGGTTTGCCTGGTTTTGGTATCATTATCACATCTGCAGTTTTCCATAAGAGTGGAAAATATTTTAATCTAAATGCCTTGATTTAACCTTCAACCGCTACCTATCGGTATCCCATACCCGCTACTGTTTGATTTTCCCGCTATTTTCAGATATGAATGCCTTTTGACCTTGACAGTCTCAGTACCTTCCAGAGTCGGGTCAATACGCATTTCAGTATCGTTGTGGCGTACCGTGAAGTAGTACGAGTGAGATTACAATAATATTTTGCAATAGCGGTATCCTATACCGGGAAGTAGTGCAAGTGTTCAGAAAATGTTTATTGTATTTTATTCAATCTTTCCTTTTCAACGTGTTACTTTTCAATTGTAATATCTTATAAAAATGTCGCAAAGAGCGGGACTATCGCGAATGCATCCGGATGGTCTAAATTTTGAAGATTGGTGCGTAGAGCAGTTGCGTGATGATGATAATTTGATAAGCGATGATGACCAAAGTATCATCATGGAAAGTGACCACGCCACGTCCGAGGGGAGATTGTTTGAAAGATTTCATGACGAAAAGTCCATATAAACATATGTTCCAAACGGCTTGGTTTTCAAGGTACAGGGTGATCAAAATACATTTTTTTCAAGAGTTTTTTAGTTTACTTCGACATTTTCGACAATAATCAGTTCAAGCCTTGTTCAACCCTTCAGATTTTTTTTCCGCCGCCACTGACAGATTTTGAGAAAGGAATATTCATTTACTTGAACGGTTTAGAAGCTATAATGAAAAAATGAATGCAAACATTTTCCAGTATCGCATAACATAATAAAATTTGAAAATAAAACATTTCCAATAAAAAATTGTTTTTTTTTTTTTTTCAGAATAAGAAAATTCTACGATGAAAAATGAAGTTACTTTTTGTGATATCTAACAGAAAACAACTACTTCCCCGCCACTGCGGCACGCTGGATATTGAACTACATCTGATAGATATTGTGAAAACCCTAACTTTCAACCTGAAAATTCTGATAGTAAAAAATTGCATTTTCATTCAGATATTTGATTGAAAATCTTGTATCCAGTCTTGATAGAGAACTCATATAGATAGTTACTAGGGTTTATCTTACAGTCGCAGATTAGTCCACATTTCATTTTATGGATCTCCGGTCATAACTCCGAAAAAGTAAATGAATGAAATTTTTCTGTTGTATGAAATACTGTATTATCGGAAATTTCCGTTTCATTCAGAAATTAATTCTCGAAAAAAAATATTTTGGGATCTACCATTCTTCAAGAAGAATAGTTTGTTTTTTCTTCTGCAGTAACACAAAAATTTTGTAATCAATTTCAATTCATAAAAATAGCAAAGTGGGCTTTGATATTAATTCATTTATTGAAATATCAACAACTTGACACTTATCGAAAGTTGAGAAGGTGTCTTAGTGTCAGTTTTTCATAAGTGCATTTAGTAAAGCAGATTCATTCAATATTCCTTTGGATAAAATGGCTGAATATACGGATTCAGAAATGGCAGACATGCACTTAATGTATGGAATAGCTCATGGTAACGCTCGTGCCGCCAGAAGAATGTATTTAGAAAGATTTCCACAACGTCCTATTCCCAGTACACAAATGTTCATTAATATTCACTCTCGTCTTCGTGAAACGGGTACCTTCAAGAGGTCTGCTGTTCTCATAGGAAGACCCAGGAGAGTAAGACCAGTTCAGGTAGAGAAAGCTGTCCTTGAGCAAAATTCAGACACCAGTACAAGACAAATTGCGGCAGTTGAACCCATATATTGGTATGGCAAATTTTAAAACAGCAACAACTTTATCCCTATCACATAAGCGTGTTCAAGCTCTTCTGCCAAGATATTTTCCAAAGAGACTAGCTTTTTGCACTTGGATTCGAAATAAATTGGTGAGAAATCCATGGTAAATCCATTAATAATTTCCCATGTGGCCTGAAGAAAACCCACACGCCGTGATTGAAAACCATTTTTAAGAGACGTTTTCTGTGAATGTTTGGGTTGGAATTGTAGGGAATTTCTTTAACGGGCAACATTTTCTGCCTCATAGACTCAATGGTAACCATTACCGACATTTTCTTGAATTTATCTTACCTGGACTCCTAGAAGAGATCCCACTGAGGGAAAGAACTCGAATTTGGTTTATGCATGATGGTGCTCCAGTACACTTCAGATTGGTTGCACGCCAATATTTAGAAAGAAAATTATTCCGATCGCTGGATTGGGCGTGGTGGGCCACAACCAAGGCCATCAAGGTCACCTGATATTTATCCACTCGATTTTTGCCTTTGGGGGAACCTCAAATCATTAGTGTACCGAACTCCAGTTCAAAGTGAATCGCATACAGGAGTCATGCACAGTTATTAGAAACACTCCTGGTATTTTTGAGCGTGTCCGCCAGTCTACGGTAAGGCGCATAAACGCATGTATTAAAGTCGGCGGTGGCCGTTTCCAGCAGTTGCTCTGACTTATCAATTTCAATAATGGTCCTTTTCTAAACTTCTTTTATTCCTAGGAATTTATGTTATTCTGCTCTACTATTTGGATAATACAGTTATTATTCATAATAAAAATGTCGAAATTATTTTGCATTATTAATCAACTTTGTGAAATACATATTCCCCCTTGTTCTGTTGAAAAATGTATGGATGCTCCATAACATTACATTTTCTCCTCACGAGCAGAAAAATTCTATTATGTTATGCGATACTGGAAAAATGTTTGCATTCATTTTTTCATTATAGCTTCTAAACCATACAAGTAAATGAAAAACTTCAAGAGAACAAAAAGATGTTAATTGAAACAACATTGAATATTCGTTTCTCATAATCTGTCAGTGGTGCGGAAGTTTTTTTCTAAGGGTTGAACAAGGCTTGACTCTGAAAAAAGCAGGAACCTGTGAATTATTTGAAAAATGAATTATTTTGTATCGTGCGCACTGTTGAATGCATTGTACTTGCCTAATTTGAATTGATCTTGAAAAAACCAAGCCGTTTGAGACATATGTTTATATGAACTTTTCATCCAGAAATCTTCCAAAGAATCACCTCCCGAAGTTTGTCAACGTACTTAATTAACACCCTGTATATATACTTTTCTTGTGGTTTTGGATTTTAATTGAAAAAGAGGATTTCCTAGAAAAACGTTTCGTTCTCGGCTGAAAAATGTTTTTTTGGAAAATGGATGCAATTAAACACATGTTCTCAAATAATTTATATTAAAACATTGTTTTGATTTGGCTAGTGTGTATCTGTAGGAAAAATTAAAAATCAAAAGTAATCAAATGTTACCAAAAATGTTTATTTGAAGCCCAATATTTGTATGTATCAAAAAGGTTGATATTACAAATGCTTTATTATCTTCACCTGCATGTATGTATCTTATAGAATTTTTGAAATTAATTTTCACCCACTTCCAGACGTACAAATTATTTGAAATTTTGCCCACTTATTGAGAACCGATGACAAAACAATAATTTCATAGCTATGACCTAGTATTCTCACCAATATCGTCTGAAAAAAAAAATTCAAAGATTTGGTGGTTTTACTCGTATGATCTTGGTAATTTCACCAAAAGTTATGTACAAAAGACCATATAGGTTGAGATACGGAGAGGCCCATAATCTACTTTTTCCAAAAGTTGGTGAAAACTCCGCATGATGATGAATTAATCAATGAGTTTTCGCCTGCAGTTGGAAAGTTTAAAAACGCTTATCCAGCAATATGGATTAAAAAGTTAAAAATAAAATTGTAGCTTGAAAAACTAAAAAAACACTTTTATAGCAATGAACTCAAAAGTTAAAAATAATAAGAATAAAATCATTGATCACAAAAATAACTTTAATGTAAAAATGCGTGAGGTGCTCTCTACTTATTTTTCATAATGAATCTACCTTTACGAATAAATAATTTAAGACAACTGATATCCCCACGCTTTTTTACATCAAAGTTAATATTCTGGCCAATGAATTTTTATTATTTTTAACTTTTTAGTTCTTTGCTACAAAAGAGTGTTTTTTATACCATTTTTTTTGAGAACATGTATGAAATGATATCTATTTTCCAGAAAGTAAATTAGATGAAGTCATAGGCCAATGATGAACACCAAAATATATATATTTCAAATTGCGACTGAAATCTGTGCAAAACAAAAATATATTATCAAATTACCTTTTTTAGAGCCTACTTCCCATTCATATGCTTCAAATAATCTACTGGATATCAGCTTGTTTTAAAAAAAGTCAACAATAACAAAAAATATTTATCTTTAGAATTTCATAGGACTGACACACTTCATAATTACTAAACTAGGCGATCCAAAAGCATCATCACAAATAAAACAATGATGAACTTTGGGAAAAAATCTGTATTATACAGAGTGTTTCAAAATTCAGTATAAAGATTTTAGGTGCGTATTTTTTCAGGTCAAAATAAGACTTTTTTTACATAAACATTGTCCGCAAACGCTTGTTACCGAACTACAGAGCGTCAAAGTTTCAAGATTTTTTATTTGTTTCTTCATAGCTCTTTCAATTTTTACGATATTAAGATCAAATTTGAAACATGTTACATTTTAGGGTTTACATCATCCAGTATGCCGAATGATTGTAAGAATCTACAGGGAAAGATTTTTTCGTCCCATAAACTTTTTTGTAGTGCGCCGCTGGTGGATTCCAACATATGAAATGAATTCTTTGTTTGGTTTATAAATTTTTTTGTCTCCTGTAATTTTTAAGCATCTGCGACCGTTATCGAGAAAAAAAGTAAAATCATTTTTTGTAATTTGCTGAGTAATTAATTTTTCAACGAAACAATGAAAAAGAATTGGGTTGACTGCTAATTTCATTTTGACGTTTAGGTTTGTTTTGAAGCATGTGACATTGTTTGAAAGTTGGTGGATGTTTCATCGTGTATTTGTTTAACATTAAAATGGAAAATGAACCATATTCATTTGAACATCTGGCTGACATCCATTTTGTTTATGGTCTGGCTAATGGTAACGGACTTGAAGCTCAGAGGTTGTACACGCTAAGATTTCCTAATAGCCGGCTTCCCAACTATAGAATTTTTATAACTTCCCATCAGCACCTTCGGGAATACGCAAGATAGCACGGGATTCGGATGTTTCCCATTCAACTGTCTGGAGGGTTTTACACGAAAACATGCCACCTCCATATCATATCCAGCACGTCCAAGGTTTGCTTCCGCAAGATTTTCCATGGCGCTTGCAGTTCTCCTGATGGATACTGCGCAACGGTACTAGGGATCCTGCATTTTTATTTCGTATCCTTTTTACCGACAAGCTCACTTTACACGCGACGGAGTAGTGATACGAAGCATTGTCCATATTTTATGTTAGTCATGGTTGATGTTTTATGGTACAGTCCAGTAAAAATTATCAATCCCCCAAAAGGACCTTCTTGTTCAATTTTGGTTGGATTACTTCTTTTATCAGATTTATTTATCCAGATGAACCTAAAAGGAACTTTTGAATAGTGTAATAATTTTTATTTTCTGCACGAGTTCTTTCACCTAATTTTATCAGCCAGTTTCCTTTGTTGTATTTAGTTATTCTCAAATGTAATTTTTTTTTTTGGTGGTAATACCAAATTTTTAAGACACTTACCACGGATTTTTTATTAGGAGTATACAGCCTGGAGTTTTGAAATATCAATCTCATGTCTATGATAAACTTCTGAGGAACATCATATTCATTATTCTTGAGATTCTCTCTCACTGTTCCAAGATCCATTGGGTTTTTGACAATGTTGTAGTAATCTGAAGTTAGAAATATGAATTCAAAAACTAAAAGTTAAAATGGGTGTTTCTTACCTGGATAGGTTTGAGGATCAACAGGTTCTCGAAAAGGTTCGGAATCTTCCGATTTCCATAAATTCTCTACAATATCAATTGCTTCCTTCTTCCAGTCATTTGTATGTCTTTTGATTCTCCTCACAGAGGAACAAATATTTTTATTAATAGACGTTGGAACATCCAACTCTTCTTCACTATCATAAGAATTATAGGTATCTACAAGTCGGCGGTACAGACTAGGAACATCAATATAATCTGAACAACCCCTGGAAAATAAAACAAAAAATCTCATTGCTACTATCCAAATAATTATATCACTTTGAGATAAAAGAGTGGTAAAATATTAGGAAAGTGAATAAGTAGATAAACAGAAACTTTTGCAGACATATTTTGAATTTCACAGTAAAAATATTAAACTACAAAATAGATGCAGGGTGGACAAACGAGGAAGAGTCATGATATCGCTCCAGATTCATATCATCGAATAGGCAGCGTTCAACTTTCTATTAAGATCACAAAATGTATATTCAATTTCAAAACTCTACCATCATGAAGCATTTTGTGACATAACAGCTCTTTTACTGCTTTGATAAGGGTGGAGAAGAGTTGCCAATATTTATTATATTTTTTTTTATGCAAATATTTATCTCCGAAGTGAAAACAACATGCTGCTGGGTCAGTTGATTGCTACGATTTTTCGATATATTCTACACTGAAAATATTTATCTACAGATATGATACTACTTTCATAAATTCCAATCATCAAAAACAGTTTGTAATCCAGCGGAGCTCTTGAACTCACCATCATTGGAACACAAGGTATATTAATGTTTGAACCTTTTTTTATGGAGGAATACTCATTCTTGTCACTTTTTTGGGAATAATAACCTTCCACACTCTGAAAACAAAATTAAATGGATCAGGGAATCTATATAAGTGTAGAGGGGCAAGAAATTACTTTGCCCCATAAGTTACTTGTCGTATTCTAAGTTTTTCCTACAAGAAAAAATTCTTAAATTCAAAGATACCTCTATATAGATTCTTGGCGTTTCGGAAACTTTATCTGTCCCCGTTTTCAAAAATCTTGTGAATATGAATAACATTTCTCAGTTCTCTCTCTATTTCCTGCAATATTTTTTCAATGTGATCTTTTTTGACTAATGTCAAAGGAGTTCTGTCAGAGAGGATGATGAGACATTGTTTTGTTTATTTGATATATGGAGTATTGTCCGGATACTCCCTCAAAGAGCTGTGAGACCCCTCTTCGGGCCTGACGGGACGGAGAGAGAAGGTGAAACCAAGGACAGCTCAACACGGCTTAATCCAAGGTGTTATGCGACCCGTGCCGAGGGATTGATGGTACCTGCGCCTATCAGGTACTAGGAACCGAGCCTCTGGGACACCAGGCAAAATCCCAGAGTGATCAGCCTTAGCCCTGCACGGGGGGCACTGCAGGGCCGGACACTCTTTTCCCCATACTCGTGGGATTTTGATGGACAAGAAAAGAACACCAAAAACCAAACCTAAGAGGTATAGAACTGGGAATCAACGGAGACACAAGGAACCGCAGAAACAGTTATAGAGGGTGTTAAGGACCTCAAACTGCCATAGAAGACCCCCTGGGATGTCTGGCGGCCAGTGGAGGAAAATAGTCAAGACGGACAAAATCGCTGCAGGGACGTGGACAATGGTAAGGCAAGGGGAAAAGGAAGCAGCAAACCGCAACCCAAAGGTGACAACAAAGGAACTTAGGGTAGGAAAAGAACTCGGGACGAAGGAAGACGACCAAACTTTCTGGTACATCCTAATATGTCCCTTGATCAGAGGCAGGCGGATCTGATCCAAGAGAAACTGATCGAGGAAATGGACAGAGCACCTTCGGGGAGCCAAAATCCGATCCAGTTCCTCAACACAACATTCAGTGGAGGGGTGTTCTGGATAACCTGCGCGAACGAAAAAACAAGAGAATGGCTCCGGGAAAAGATAGAGGAGATGGGCCAACTATGTGGGAGTGCATACATCACTGTGGTGGAGTCAATCGACCTCCCAAAAAGATCCAGTGTCCTAGCTTTCTTTCTGGGACCAGAAAGCGATCAGGAGGAGACAGCGCGCACACGATTAGGGAAGCAAAACTTGAACCTAAAAGTGGAAGGCTGGCTACTTCTGAACAGGAAATCGGATTCAGGGCCTTGAAACGGAACCAGTTTAAGGCCTACTATAAGCTGAATAGAGTAACATTCCGGGTCCTGAAGGGTCTTGCCGATGGGGTCAAGGACCTTCAAGCGAACCTGCACCACAGTAAGGGAGCTTTGGCAGTCCTTTCTGCAATTAAAGGGGAGTTTGATGTGGCCCTTATACAAGAACCTTGGATCAACAAGGGAAAAATTATGGGACTCGAGGGAATAGGCGGTTGATTTACTCATCTGCCTCACCGAGAAGAATAGAATAGAATACTTTATTTGCCCAAAATAACAAAAGATGTTTTAGCATCGTCATAAAAATTTGGTTTCTTGTTTGCTTATATATAAAAAGTATATGTAGTAAGTATAAAAGTACATTCACACATTTCAAGTATGCATAACATAGTATAAAGACATATTAAAAAAAAAAAAAACAGGAAAGACAATACAGTTAAAATCTTAGTACTGAGGAGAGATCTGCTTCTATGAATTCTTGATGGTGTAGATGTTAAGTGCTAGAAGGATTTTCTTTATTTTTAATTTGAATTTTGATGTTTGAAGGTCCCTAATATGCGTTGGGAGTTTATTGTAGAGTTTAATAGAGATGTTAATAAAGCTTTTGTGAGTTAATGTTAGTCTATGTTGGGGAATTATCAAATTATTTTTATTTCTTGTGTCATGTGAATGTAAGGTATTTTGTTTTTCGAAATTGCTTTCATTAGATTTAATGTAATATAGGCAGTGATAGACAAATAAGGCTGGGAGAGTTAATATGTTTAGGTTTTTGAAGATATGTCTACATGATTCGTTGTAGGGAGTATTTGTTATTGCTCTGATAGCCTTTTTTTGCATGCTAAAAATGTTTTTCCATTCTGTGGCGTTTCCCCACATTAGTATACCATAAGAAATTTGGCTCTGAAATAGTCCCATATAGGCCACTCTGCAAATTTCTGTGGAAGCTGTTTGTGAGAGTTTTCTCAATAAAAAAGTTATACTAGCAAGTTTTTTTGATAGAGTTTGGATATGGTGTTTCCACGTTAATTTTGTGTCAAGAAAAAGTCCAAGGAATTTTATGTTTTCTATATCCCCATTGAAATCCCTAAGGGTGAAATCTAGAGTGACTGTTTTGCTTAGATTTAGACTTAGTTGGTTTGATGTGAACCAGGGTATTATTTCTTCTCTTATATTTTGGTTTATAGTTTCTGAGTTTAATGGATCTTGGTGGGAGTGAAAGACAGTGGTGTCATCAGCGTAAAGGATGGATTTTGCACAGTTGATATTGCTTGAGAAATCATTCACATATAAAATGAAAAGTAAAGGTCCAATGATTGAGCCCTGAGGGACTCCTGCCAGTATGTTTTGTGTTGAAGATCTAACACAGTTGTGTTCCACCAGTTGTGATCTGTTACTTAAGTAAGCCTCTGTGAAATGGTAAGAGTTTCCCCTGATACCATAGAGTTCAAGCTTACCTAGGAGGATGTTATGGTTGACACAGTCAAAAGCCTTCGAAAGATCGCAGAAGGTAGTTGTTACTATTTCACCCCTTTCGAAGGCTTCTACAATGGTAGTGACTAGTTCTATTATTGCATGGTTGGTGGATAATTTTCCCTGAAACCAAATTGTGAAGGGGATAAGAAGTTATTTTTATCCAGGTATGAGACTAATCTATTTTTTGTAGGCTATTTCTATAGGTTTGGAGAGAATAGGAATTATTGATATTGGTCTGTGATTGTCAAGAATATTTTCGTCCCCCTTATTTTTAAATATCGGTATCACCTTAGCGAATTTTAATTTTGTGGGGAAGTCCCCAAGTTCAAAACATTTGTTTATAATAATTGCAAGAGGGTGAGAGATACCTTCACATATGACTTTTAAGAGTTTGTTGCTTAGTCCGTAAATGTCCAAAGCAGAACTATTTGACATGTTTTTTATAATGTTTTCGACTTCTGGGGGTGTAGTGGGGGAGAGAAATAACGATTTTCTGGATCTGTAGATTTGAGGAACTTGCTTAATGGGATCTCTATCTGTTGAGGGTAGTGAGTCTAAGAGAGCAGTGGAAATGTTTATGAAAAAATTATTAAAATCTTCTGGAAGTATTTTACAAATGGTTTTTTCCAAGTTTTTCCTTCTGGGTTCATTTATAATTTGCCACATTGCTTTAGAATTGTTTGCGATTGATTACCTGTTTGGATGTAAAATTTCTTTTTGTTCCTGAATTTTATTTCTGTAAACTCTTCTTGCTTTCTTAATTTCCTCATCTATGTTAGTTATCTTGTTATTTTTTGCTAATTCAGTGAGAAGTGATAAGTTATCTCTGAGTAATCTCAGTTCTTCATTATACCATTTTTAGAAAGGTTTTTGAGTGTTTCGTTTTTGTCTTTTTGGAAAACATTCATCTATTGTTTTAGAAGTATGTCAAAGAAAATTTCAAAATATTATCAATATCATGGAGTGTTTCTAGGTGATCCATTTATATTGCTTCAAAGATAGATGCACTTTTTGATTGCCTCATCTGACATTGGCCTGAATTCAATGATGCAGGTCTCCTTTCATTTTGAATTTAGAATCTAGTGTGTATTTATTTTCAAACCGATATGATGGGACATATAACAGTTAACTAGGGTTATTTAGTAGCTTTCCTAACATTAGTTATACAGTTGTCTATGCAAGTTTCACTATTTTGTGTTATTCTTGTGGATTCATATACTAGTAATTCACAGCCAAAGGAGCTTACAGTGTCACAGAATTCATTGGTCAAATTACAATTATCCTTAATATTTATGTTGAAGTCCCCATAGATAAAAATGGGTTTGTGTGTTTTGAGAAGAAGGTTCAAAATATGGTTGAGTTTTTGTAGAAAAATACCTGGATCTCCTGAGGGTGATCTATACATACATAGCACTATAATGTTTATTGTTTTTACTTCAATTGCTATCACTTCACAATGAATATCCACTGAGAGAGAGTCAATGATTGGTAGTTTTTTGTCTTAAATTTGGAGTTCCACGTATATCATAACACCTCCATGGTTACTCTGAGTTCGGCAGTAGTTGTTCACTAGAGAAATTTTCAATTCCATAGTATTTGATAATGTCTTGATGGAGCCAGTGTTAGCACAGACAGATTATGTCTAGTTTTTCATTATCGATAAACAGTTCTAACTCTTCCAACTTATTTCAGTAGGCTTCTAATATTTATAAAAAAAGTATTCAGTTCATTACTGTTTTTCTTTACTGTTGGGGGCTCCATTAAAAATTTCCTGGTTGTTGTAATAGGACTGCTGTTTCGGTTTCGGTGGTATGGGTCAGTGATTCATTGGTGTTTCTAAAATTTGAGCTTACGTGTATTGAAGGAGTTGTCTTCCTTACCCTCATTATGATTTTGCGAGGATTATCCAGGAAATGTTGTCCTTTATTAAAGTTGAACCTAAGAAGGCTGACACCTCTTGGCCAAAATTCTCCTTGTATACTGTGTCTTTCAGAGATGGATTTACCCCAACTAGAAAGCAGTTGTTGTCTTTAGTTTTATGAAATGTTTCAAGTTTTTTTGCAGAAGTTTCCTCAGCATGTGTTCCAGTTTTTTAGATATGTATTTTTTGACAGTATCTTCTGTTACACTACAGAGTCCTTTATCGATGATATGAAGAGCCATATTTTTTTGTTTTATTTGAAGATAGCATATTATCTCTTCCTTCAAAACCTTGTTCTTCTGCTTCACTTCTTGAATTAGTACCAATATTTTTATTCCTTCTATGCCTTTTCTTTACTTCTACAAAGTTGTCATCGCATTGTCATTTTGTCATCAATTGTGGAAACAGATTGGGATTTTCTCTTTCCTTTGGAACTTGTGATTCACTATTAGGTTTTGTTTTTGGTGTGATGGTTTCATTGTTGACTGGGATTCCTTTATATTTGGAAAATTCAATTTCTTATCGTAGTTTGTGTATTAGTTTCATTGTATTTGTATTTATTTGGTGGGACTGACTTACTGAATTGTTGCCAGATGTTAATAATCTTATTAAATCTTTGTTCGAGTCTTTGAGATCTACAATTTGAAGTTTTGTTTGTTCAATTTCATTTTCATTTCATTTTCAAATCTTGTATTTCATCTCTCAGATATTGTGAGCTTTCCTTAATCAAATCCTGATTACATACTGGGTTTTGTCACCAGTGAAGCAATTTTATTAAGTTCTATTGAAATCCCACTGATTTTTTTATTGAGTGATTTGATTTGTTCTGTAGTTCTTTTATTTTATCTGTATCAGGTAGAGGGCTTGATGACGGCAGTTCAGACATAAAATATTAAGACTCTTGCAGATTTTAGTATTGCAGCTCTATGTTCTGTACTTGAGAGCTTTGCACAAGTTTGACATAGTTTACAACCACATTTATCACAAGTTGCTAGAATATCTTCTTTTGTTTCTGCAACTTTGCATTTAAACACATCATTTTGAAATAGTTTGGAGCCGGTCCTGTTCTTCAATCCATAAAATGACGAGGCATCAGAACATTGCTTTTAGGAATGTTGAATTTTTTTTAAGGTATGAGGATCATTTAGCTTCCCTTTTTTGCATGGGACTAAAAACTTTTGATTTATAAAAAGCTTTTAGGAATGTTGCACTTGTTTGGTAATTTTAAGGTATGAGGATCATTTTATTGTTAATAACTTCAACTGTTATAGATGGATTGCACTTTATACTATAACTGGTCCGAAAATCCGGTTTTAAAAGACACATGCATAATCATCAGAAATAATATAAAAATATTGCCAATTGGACATTTTTGTTCAGTAAAAGTAGTGTTGGCAGAGAAGAAGGGGTCGAGGGAGATAGTGATATCATCAGCCTACTTCCCATATGATGACCCTGACCTTCCACCTACCAAAGAACTAGAGGAGCTGATGGCTGAATGTAGAGCGAATGGATCACAGTTAGTCAACGGCTGCGACTCTAATGCACACCATGAGGCAGCGTGGGGAAGCACCAACGCCAGAGGTGAGTCTTTACTACAATTTATTATGACTAATTATTAAATTTTTTTGGAAAGGGGAAATGAGTTACGCATTTCACGAGCTTTGTGTGTCTATCGCTACGTGGGTATGCTCACGTTGGCATGCTCACTAAAACCCCTTTTGTACCCTCTTTCGCACCTGGTTTCTTCTAATTTCTCATAATTTTTTTTAGGGTCTTTTTTCGGTTTCCTGAATTTGCCCTTCTTCTCTCTCTTTCTTGACCATAATGTTTTTTATGAAGCTGTGGATAAGTTTCCATTTTTCACGATGTTCCAGCATTGAAACTATCAGATTTCACACTGACAGCGTGATCTCTAGTTTAATTTGCAATTCTTGGCGCTACCTTTCCCATCTGTTGCACTCAAAAAAGGTGTGATTTACCGTGTCTTGTTCTGCGCAGTATACGCATGCGTCTTCCTCATAACTCCCTATTCTTTTTGTATAAGTTTCAAAAGAACCGTGTCCTGACAGGATTTGCGTCAGGAAGTAGTCAGTTTCCCTGAGTGTACAACTGATCCATGGTTCAAGTTCCGGTATCAGCTCCTTTGTCCACTGGGCCTTTGTTGTAAGCTCATCCCTTTTTTTCTGCCATGTTATTAGCGATTCCTCTCTTGCCTCTTTTCTTACATGGGGTTGATGTCATTGCCCTGTTTCGTATATTTTTTTCCGCTTCATTACCATGACATCTATATAGGTATTATTCCCGCAATCACTTGAAGTGCTTCTATCGACACCGTCCTATATGCACATGCTACTCTGAGCCGAGCTTTCTTTTGTGATTTGTTTAGCATCTCTCTGTACCTTTTTATTCTTAATACGCCGCCGCTCCATATAGGAGGATTGAGTGGGTTACTCCACAGAATACTTCCCTTTTTCTGCAAAACAAATTTTTTTTTTTTTATTGTGGGTTGAAAAGGCATGGCACCAGGTAGTGTCTGGTGCTACTTCGACAAAAACCCCCCGTGCCCTTTTCTAAACCTGGGACTGTCCGGTCGCGTCTGGCATAAGCGGCGTCGCAATTACTCATTCGCTAGGAGTATTTCTCTATGTTGGTGTTCTCTCTCTTTGATTTCTTTCCTTTCCATTATATTCCGTATAAAGGCTACGGCTTTTCTCCAGTCATTCTTTGAACTGAGCATATGGAACATTATGTTTTCCGGGATTACTGCATCCTGCTTCAGTTTCGAAGTCGTTTCTTCTCGTACTTTTGCAAATGTGTCTGCGGAAACAGCCTCACATTCTGCAACAGTACGTTGTTTTAAAACGTCAATATTGTCAGGTTCAGTGGCGTAAACTTTCGATTTGAGGTACTCCCGCAGAGTGAGGTCCGGTGATCGGCTGGCCATTCCGTTGAACCTCGTCGTCCAATCCATCTACCACGATACTCCTCATCCAAATACCGTCTCACTGCACCGTAATAGTGTGGAGGAGCACCATCCTGTTGGAATGTTATTTCTAAATTGCCGAATTCATCTGGATTATCTTCCAAAATTTCAAGGATTAACGGTTCTATTGCGTTTTGCAACAGCTCCAGATAAACCTCACCAGTTTAATCAGTATTTAAAAAAAGAGGCCCAACGATGTGGTTTCCCAGGATACCTGCCCAAACATTCACCTCCTGGGGAAATTGGGTAAGTGTTTCACGAAACAGGTGAGGATATGCGTCACTCCAATACCTCACATTCTGTGTATTTACATTTCCATTTAGATAGAAAGTACTTTCGTCACTAAAACAAATTGTTTTGACATAGTCTGGCTGTTGGTTAATTTTAGTTTCCATATTTTCACAAAATTCTAGTCTTCGGTCTCGGTCGTTGTCTGAGAGTTGATGAACCATTTGTAATTTGTATGGATGAAGTTTGTTTTTTTTTCAACACCCTGTGAACTGTACTTCGACTGACTTCACAGGTAGATGCATCATGAGTTCTTGAAGAAGTAGGATTAACTATTACTTCTGCCAGTATATAAATTTTTTTCTCATCAGAAATTTGTGGTCTGCCAGATCGTTTCGCATCATTAATACTACCCGTTGTTTCAAACTTACGAAGAAGCTTCCTTAAATAAGTCTTCGGAAGAGGCGATCGGGAAACCTCTCATTAAAAATGCGTTCTGCTGCATGAATATTTTGTCCAGTTTCACCAAGAATTAGGATCGCTGCTACTTTATCACCTAAAGCACGTACCATTTCGCTTCTTGAAGCACTAAACGTTCGGCTCACAACAGTTTAACAAATTATTAAAATGTACAAAAATATTGAAAGTACCAAAAGCTGCTAAAACAGTTAAACGTTCGATCAACAATACACAAATTATTAAATGTACAAAAACTTGGACAATTACAAAAACGTCGAATTAGGGAGACTAACAAAAACGTCAGCTTATTTGACAACTATCCAGAGGCGGAGCTTGAATTTTGAATTTTAGTATTAAGTGATTTAATTCATCACAGCTTTGCGTTTTTTAAAAGCAAGTTGCCAAAACTGCCATCTACACAAACAAAATTAGTATCATTGAATAGGTTTTTTCGATACCTTTTAAAAGAGGTGTCGCTTGCCGTAGGGTCCCATTTAAAATTATTGGTCACAATGGCCTTGTGACGTCATCTTTGACGATTTCGTCATCTATCATCACTAGTAGGGAAGTTTACAACCTTTAATATTCAGTTTCCAAATTTCACTTGTTTATGTATAATCGTTCCAAAAATAAAAGGGGGGGAGGGGACTTTTGAGAAGCACTGTATATGAATTCTGAGTGCCATCTGACACAGGAGCTCACCTTGTGTTCCACGTCGTCCAAGAGTTGACAATAGATGCACCTGTTATCTGCAGATTTGTTCATTCGCAAGGTGAACGTTCTGAAGGAGCCTTGACCGGACAGAAACTGGGTTATGTAGTAATAGGTATGTTTGTGGTTACAGGCCAGTCAGGTAGCGATGTCCGGGATCAGTCTCTTCTTCCACTGTGCCATTAAGGTGTTGTTTGACCATCTCAATTGGCAGTCTAGGATGGTCCTCCGTCTTTCGGTGGTCTTCTCTCATGTCCCTATGTTATATAAGCGCCCCCGTAATGACACAGAGGGCATTTGCAGAGACTGTCCGGTAGGCGGATGTCGTACGCAATAGCATCTTCCTTTGGGAGGAGGCAACCATCTTCCTGTATTTTTCAACATCCATCTTCTGGCTCCATATCGGTGGTGTGTATAAAATATCTTTGCCAGGGCTGCCGTTGTCTGTCTGCTTTCTCGCACTGCCTTCGTATGTGCTCGTTGAAAATAAGCTTATCATCGAGCCATACGCCGATATATTCAACGAACTTGTTGGGGGTAATGCAGGTTCCTGCTAGTTCGAAGTATATTCCGTTTTTTTTTCGTGGTAATTTAATCACGATGGCCTCGGTCTTATTAGCGGCAATTTCCAGCCCCTCTGTGGTCATCTACCTCTCATCTGAGGGCCTGGTTTGTTTTACTGGTAAGGAGTTCCTTCTTGTAGGCTCTAACAACCAGCGCCTGGTAGTCGGTATGCGGCCGTGCAGCAGCCTTGTGGGAGATCAAGATTTAATACGCCGTTGTACAAGATGTTCCAAAGGGTAGGGCCGATTATTGAGCCTTGCAGTACCCCCTGCGTCATACCTTGGGTGTGTTTGACGCATTTGAGGACTCTTTCGGACAGGTAATTACTAGTGGTCTTGATTAAGTAGTCACTGATTCCAATATGGCGAATCTTCCCAATTATCCTGTCCCATTTGGAGGTGTTAAAGGCATTGCTCACGTCAATAAGGATGATGCTGCCCCATGTGGCTTTACCTTCGTAGGCCTTGCGAGGACATACTTGATGGCCTGTACGTGGACCTTTTCTCCCTGAAATAGAACTGCTTCTCCGAAATGCCCCCTTTTCGGAGAGTTCAATTTCTAGTCTGCTTTTCAGCAGGTATTCGGAAAATTTACCAAATATGTCTAAGAGGCATATGGGACTATACTTCTGGTCGGCGGAGTTACCCTTAGGTATGAGTATGACCTTTGCGCCAGTTTCCGTCTCTCCGGGAATGAGCAGTTTATTGAGTATTTTCAGGACGGTTTCGGGGCAGGTTTCGATGGAGATCTTGGCGGATTCCGGGACAATACCGTCTGGGCAGGCTTTTTTTATTCTTATCCTCCTGAGATTCTGACTCAGTTCCTCGATGGTGAACGGAGCAGGGGGGTCAGGGTTTGGAAGGTTGTGGAGCGTTGGCTGGGAACAGCTCTCAAATCTTTCCCAGTTTGGCTAAGGGTTGCAGCGCATACGAGGTTCTTTATTGACCCTGTGACAATCTGGTATCCTTGGCCCCAGGGGTCGTCTTCCACTGCGGGTTGGGATGTTTTTATTAGGTCTCTCAGACTTTTTCTGTTGGACTTGTAGACTGCTTCGAGGGCGTCAACCTCTGCTGCATCACTCTGCCTGCCGCGTGCTCTGATTAATTGCCTTCTTGTTCGGTTGCAATGAAATCTCGCCTGGGAAATGTTTTCGTTCCACCATACAGGTTGGGGTCTAGGTCTTCCTCCCATGCCCCTTGTGATGCTCGCCTCTTGTGCAAACTTTCAAGTCTAGATAGGCCGCCTGCATCTATCATACCTCCTTCCAGGTTCAGCAGGGTAGTTCTGAACATGGCCTCATTGATGTATGCCTCGGTGAGCCATGCATGCTTGGGTTCATACTTACCTTTGACTACTTCATACGTTATATACCTACGCAGACTCAAGCTTTCGGTTGTGGACTCCTACCGACTAAAACCACCCCATGCCCTCTCTTATATCCGGAACTGTCCGATGGGACATTATACCCGATATTAGTGGCATTTCCCAAATTGTTCCATTTACCTCCTGGCTTGTGTTTGAAAAGTTCTATCTCTTTTTGTTTCATTTCTTTCTCTAGGTAGTTTGCACCTTTGTTCCATTGATTGGGATTTCTGATCATTTTACCTATCATACTAGCTGAATTTAGTTTTCCGAATTCTATTTCTAGGTCCATTCGTTCTCTGGTCCACCTGGGACATGTTAAGATTGTAGGACACTGTGGCATCGAGGGCATTCCTTTGTAATAATAAGGATAAAAGAAACAAATTCGAGAAATCAAGGGTTTATAGTCTGAGATGCCCTGAATGCCCAGTAGTATACATTGGGCGAACAAGTGTTCAAGTATGCATTGGGCGAACAAATATCTGAACACTGACATCACTTATATTCAATCATTCTTCGCCACTCACCTCCTAACTTCAGGACACACAAATTTTGAAATAGAAAAACATGTGGACTTTCCTCATTACTGCCCAAAAAGTACCAGATTAAATCTTCTGGAAATTTTGAAAAAATGCAAGAAAAAAGTATTCCACTTTGATTTGTGTCAACGGCCAACTGGAATTCTATTCAATAATTGTTTCTGAATCCTTTCATTTCGTTTCACTCCCGAAGAATTTTCTAACATATCTGTCCCTCGAAAAACTCATACTATCTAATTAATTTTTCAAATAAGTTCCTTAATATAAGATCATATTTCATCTAACGACCATTAACGTAACCTGCCTTCTTATTCAGTAACAAATCTCTTTGTGAACTCTAGTAATCTTTTTTCTTATCACAGCGCCACACACCGATCTAATTTTTAGGGTCAATTTCAATTTCTGAAGATTCCTTCATCTCATCAAGCAAAATGCACGAGATCTGCTCTTTCCTTCAATAACTGATAGTTAGTCAGTCACTATGCATCATATGAATATGATGGCTTTTGTTTTCATCTTTTTATTCTCATCTTTATACACAAAATAAGGGATAAGATAATAAGTGTAGGTGACGAAATTTGTCGTTTGTCCATTTGTTTTTTATTTTATTTATGGTGACCATTTGTTAAGTGTTTTTTTTTTTGTAATTTTCTAACTTTAAGATTCTTGTAGGCTCTTTGTATTCGTGCTGATGATGGAAGTATAAGCTTCCGAAATGCATACACCTTGGGAATAAAGTAAACTACATAGATATTGTTTTTGTGGAAATTGTCTTGGCGTTTCCCTAGTTTTCATATCATAATATCCGGATTATCTGAGAGAGAGAATAAACGGATTGGCAAACAAGTATGACATCAGAACAACTAACACATTAATAATTATCCTTGCACAAACAAAAAACCCCTGAAGAAAAAAAAATAGTATATACAATATACCTTGTTCTTACGGCAGAAGTTATATTGGCGAGAAATTATATTAAAAATCAACAGATCACAGGTTCAAAATTATAGGAACATATTTTGAAATTCAATGATGACCACATGGTAGAATGGAATAAAACGATAATTCTAGCCAAAGGACCCATAACAAGAAAATAAAATTAGAAAAATCCACCTTCATCTGGTAAAAAATTATTCTGATATGGATCACTCGTGGATACCCTTCCTGGAACATCTTGCATATGGCAGAATGATATTGGATTGAATTCATTATCTGGACAGCACTCCATACCTCAAATAAACAAGACATTATATCATCGTGCTTTTGACAGAACACCTTTGACATTAGTCAAAAAAGATCACGTTTCAAAAATATTGCAAGAAATAAAGCGAGAACTGAGAAATTTCATTCATATTCACAAGATTTTTGAAAACGGAAATGGATGCAGTTCCTAAAACGTCAGAGTATATAGAGAAGTATCTTTTAATTCAATTTTTTTTTACTGATAGACAAAACTTAGAATATCTATATATATATATATATATATATATATATATAAACGACTTTTGTTTGTAGCTGAACACTATTTAAAATGTAAATATTTTGTGGGGATGCAGCTATGTTTTAATCAAACTCTGTTTTACTTTTGTGAAAGTTCAAATAATTTTTTCTTCTTCTTCGAAAATATGACAACTGATGATGAACATATTTAAAGAAATAAAATATTACTTACAGTATTGAGTATAAGATAAATAACATTCAGAAAAATGATATCTTCAGACAGTAAATTGAAAGTCAAATGAAGTTTATAAATGAAAGATATATACAAAAAAATTTTTAAATATAGTTTTTTTATTAATTTTATTCAATACTAAATATTGAATAAATTATTTAAATTTGAAAATCATTTTATTCATGATTTTTTCATTTTTTATGAAACCATTTCTAAAAAACATCTTTTGAATAAATTTTTTAGAAATGGTTTACATAAAAAATGAAAAAAATTCAATGAATAAAAAAACGGATTTTCAAAGTTTGAACATAATTTATTCCAATATCTTACATATTGATCAAAATTGAATAAAAAAAAACCTTATATTCAATAATTCATCAGTCATTTATTACCCTGTATACATCTTTCATTTATAAACTTCATCTTGACTTTTCATTTTACTGTCTGAAGATCATACCATTTTTCTGAATGTTAATTTCATCTTATACTCAGATACTGTAAGTAATATTTTATTTCTTTAAATATGTTCATCATCAGTTGTACCATATTTTTCAGAGTGACTGAAGAAGAAATAAACTTATTTCGAAAGCTTTCACAAAAGTAAAACAGAGTTTGATTAAAACATAGCTGCATCCCACAAAATATTTACATTATATATATATATATATATATATATATATATATATATATATATATATATATATATATATATATATATTTATATATATACATTCATACATACGCAGTAACATATGAGGGCAAAGTAATTTCTTCCCATCTAAACACAAAAAAGTGTCAAGAACATGTTGATGATCATAAGAAAGGCATGTCAACTTTTTCAATTGCAATCAGCAGGGTTGTGTGAATCCTCACATGAATATGGCAAACCTGTGGTTAATAAATATATGAACATAATGCGTTGGTTACTTAGTTGACAGAATGTATCAATATTTCAAATTTAGGACATGTGTTCGCTGTTTGCACACTATTTTAGATTTTGTCATAAAAATAGTGTGATCATTACATTGTCTGGGGAAATTTTGAGGTATTTTGATACTAAGCAAAAAACATAGAAGCCAGTTTTGAAAAAGCTTAACAATCAAAATTATTCTATCGGTAACGCCACAGAGAAATTTTATAGAAATAATGCCGATTTTCACTGTGTGGAAATAATGAATGTAAAATCCACTCAGTATATTAGTAACTCAGCTTTGGGTTATGTCCAGGTGATGAGAAACACTAAATATGCAAAATTGCAAAAATGTGGAAATCTCACATGTTGTCAAACTGGTGGCAGGTATTTTACATCAAGTTAAAATGAAACATTAAAAACTTATTCAATTTCTTCTATATCAAATCCGCTTGGACATGTTGCATGAATGGATTACCTAGCAAACGACCATGTCAGATTTCAGATCAGTTTGAACGGGTAGACATTTTCATAATTTTATACTGGCACCGCAAAAAAAAGTTGCATTGATACACTGAAAATACTTCAATGAAAATGTGTTTTAGCCCACTAACTAATTTCACATTAGTGTAGCTTTAGTTGTTGTCTGGCACATTGCTAATGTTTTCAGGAGAACAAGAGGTAGGAATCACAAAATAAAAATAATACCTTACAGCTTACAGGAACCAAAGTTACTTTTTGTGAAAGGCCATTTTCTGGCAGGTTTTTTAGGTTTGTTACCTTCCAGAGTCTGAAAATAGAAAGAATCAATCAGAAAATCCATACATGCTGTTTTTTTAAATATCAGGTTTTGAAAATGGAATCAGTTTCTCTTGAAAATGAGGTCACTTTTCGTGTCAAATCAACTAATTGGAATTTCTTCCGTTGTATGAATTTCCTTGATTGATTCTTTTCATTTTCAAAATGTCGAAGGTTACAAAAAATCTGGAAACTTACTTTACAATCCTTAAACATAACTCCGTTACAATTCTTGAATGTTTAACAATGGCACTGTGCTTAACATTGAATTTTTCTGCATTGATGGCTAAATATCGGATATCAAATTGAGCCGCAGTCAGTCTTCTATAAAAATGGTTTTCAAATCTTGCTTTGATCGTGGATAAATCAATGGGATACTCGATGATTATGGCATATTCGGGATAAACATTGATATCTACAGGCACTAAAAATGGCTCGGCGTGAGCCAATTCCATTACATTAGTTATACCCGTAACTATATGTGTGGTGATAGCTGTAAGATCATTGTATGGCCAGTCACACTCAACAGTCTTGTACAAAATAGAAGCCAACTCTTGATCCAGTACAGGCACAGCCTGATTCTCATCTTCAGGTAATCCTGGAAACAGTTAACTTCCATTATTTAGTGCATAAAAACAATGATCAATGTATATGAATTCTGATAGACCAATAGATAAATGTACATTGAACAATAATAATAATAAAAAATAAATGCCTTCATTAGTTTCAATATGTGTTTTACAATATAAGTATCACTCCTAATATTGTTTTGGAAATAGAGGGCGAAGTTATTTTTTTGTGTAGGGCAAAGTTAATTTTTTGTGAGTAAACACAACAAAAATATTATTCCACTCAAGCATTAACAAAACCAGTGTGTTGGTTCATACAAGAAAAAAAAAATATGTATGTAGCAATTAATGATTTCAGTACAGCAAGATCATAATTTATCTGGCTTGTTTTGCAAATCAAAATCACAATACTATATCCATTTGATTGTTGATATTTGTAATATGATTGAATTGCAGGAGTTCACATGAGGAGAGGGAATCAATGATGGTACATGATTTGTTGTTTACGTTTGAAGGCGACAAATAATTTGTACCATTTTGTGACCATTGTACGGAAGGTAAATTGAAATTTTAAAAATTTTCTTTGTACTCTTTCCAGAGAATATTTGTGGCAAAAGTAGTGAGGGCTCCAAATTACTGAGCAGTATTAAAGGTTTTGATCCAACATAGGAGAACGAGTGTCAAGATATCAAGTCACAATGTCCTAAACTCTACTTGAGGAGTGTGTGGATTGATATATATATATATATATATATATATATGACTTTATAAGATTATATGAAATATGCCCATTGCAAAGACTGCTTTGCACTTGTCTGTTCGTTGACTTCTAAAGAAGATATAACACAGATGAGAAAATAACAAATATAGTATTCATTTTCATATTATTGTAGAAGTATTATCAACTTCTAAACTCACTTTCAAGATCGATTGGTTCCATATCCCATGGACTCATGCGTTCATGTTCTCCATTGGTCCACTTAATTTCATAGCATAAAAATGCTGAATCGGGAAAATTCTCGCTCGCAGGTGATTTATTCATTATGTGTCCAATCCACCATTCATCATCTATCATACACCTAAACCTGTAAAATATGATGTATAACCTTTCTCTCTCCACTTATAATGAGGTGATAAAAAACTTTCTTAGCAAAAATTGTTATTTAATTTTTCGAATCAGTCAAGAAATATGAATATGAATGAAAACAAGAAATATTCCATTTTTAATTCAGTATAGAATTCATCTATTTCTTTCATAGATATTGTTGAATATTTTTGTTACTATAAAATTGTCATCTATCATATCAATATTATAACGTTGTAAGAATACAACGAAATTAAGAAGAATTGTGGAACCTTAAAATACCAACAACAGTATTTTTTTAATAATATTCAAATTCAGATGCTGCTTGATCCCGAAAATGTAATGAGAAAATCAGGAAAAAAAGAAAATATGAATTAATTATTTAATGATGTAATATACATAATTGAAATAAATATCAAATGTTATGTTACACTACTGAAGTTATTTGGATTCCCATCAACATGAATCATTTGAATTAATTTGCCAGAATTTAAGAATCAAAATATAAAAATATTTTGTATAATTGTTTATACGGTCGATAGCCCTTTGGATCAAATCAATTCATTAAAAGAAATTCATTATTATTATTATTAGTTGTTATACAAGGCAACTGTAGGTTTTTTATAATAGATTGCCTATCACTACTAAATAGTATTTCCAATATACATTGTCTTCGGTAATAATACATTCCTAGTAACACTTGATTATTGCTTGCAAGGTTTTCTGGGATTGAAAACTACCACAACCTAGAATATAATGAAATCAATCTAGAAAGCATACCAGTATAAAAAAAGGAATAATGAAATGTGTGTGTAACCGAGCAAAAATAGTATGCAATTCCCTTAATAATCCAGAGTGGTAATTTTTTTTAGAATCCATAACAAATATTGACACAAAACAAAATTGCATCTACAATATACCATTTTTGTGCAGCAACAGTTACATGGGTGACACCTCAAGACTATTGAAAGTGCCCAAAAAACAATAGTGTTCTAAAAAAATTGGATTAACACTGCCAGGGCACGTTTTGAAATCAAAGTATTGCTTATATCCTGTTGTGGGAGAATGAAATATTCTTAAATAGATTGCACTTGCTATACTGAACGAACTAATAATAATAACATTCCATACATCAAATAAACCAAAAAAAGAAGAACATTGTAAAAAACTCGAAAAACTAAATTAATTCCATAGTAATTATGAACCTGGGACAGATTCGTAGTTCGTATTCCTCTAGTTATTATGTATAGTTTTTTCTTTGTGAAAGTTAAAATACCCAAAGATGATTTTTAGGCAATATGTGATAATTATTATCCACTTACTTATCACCAGTTTGCCAATTCCTTGACATGGCAGTATTGTACATTTGTTTGAGAACCAAAAAGTCTAATACATCAGGCATATCATGGTATTTAACAGTGAATCCTTTCCCTGTCAACCTGCCACATTCATCCAGTAATGCCAGTTTCAAACAGCATAAACGAGGTGGTTTCATCTCATACTGAATGCCTATTACTTTGGCAAATTCATGATCCTGAATCAGAAATAAAATAACATCATCAATGAGCTTTAGAAAAATAAAATGAAACAGTATAACCTATTTCGGTGGTGATTTCTACAAATTATTCGTAAAATATATTTATAATTTTGAATTGACATCTGCCACATGATTATTCATTGTTTATGTGCAGTTTCCTCAAGGTTAATACCAAAAAATACTGAGAACAATTCAATGAAACGGGTAATTTGAAAATATCTCATTCTAAAGATTAAAACTGCTTCAGACTTTGAAGTTCATCTCGTGACTGAGAACATAGTATGGTATTTTATAATAATAATTAAATGTCTTTATTTTAATTATCCTTGGCGAAGTCCAGTTAGACTGCTCAACTCAACCGAGTACCAAAATTTTTAATGAAAATACTAATCATATAATAGCAATCACTGCTTACAGAGCACATTGCCAATAAAGCAACTGTGCTATTGATCAGAGATACCAGTTTATCGAGGTACTTTTATTCATTTACTAGCTGTTACTTGCGACCTCGTTCACGTGGTCTTCAAGTGTTTGTCTGGATCGAGGAGTGCGTATTCGAACAGTTTCGGACAAACGGGCTTGAGCAGTGTGTATTTGAATGGTTTCCAGTCCTGCTTTCCATTGCTTGACCTTTTTCTTTCGTACTTGAGATGTATATCGACCAATCGCTTGTTAATGCAAAATTAGTTTATGAAAGAAACGTTGATCATGCTCAAGTCTTAAATGCCTGAGGCTATTCAAATTCATTTGTTCAAGAACATGGGAGTAATTATATGATCCATAGGTAAATCCAATCTTGAAGGCACAAGCATATTGAAATGTATTCAGTACTGCCTCAATCAACATGAAAATCATAATGAGGACTCCAAACAATACTAGTGAATTCTAATATAGATCGCACAAGTGAATTATAGATTGATCAGTGCGAGAAAATTGAGAAGTCTAATGTGGTTCTCTGAATGAATCCTAGCATCTTCTGAGCTGTAACAACACTGTTGGAGATGTGTCTTGAAAGACATTTTGCTTTCAAAAGCCATTCCCAAATCTTTAACTGAACTAGTAATGTGAAAGAGAGTTGGCGGCGTGCAGACAATAATTTTTCAATTCTAGAAAAAGATATCCACACCTGACCCCTGCTGAAAATCGCATATTGTCGACGACGACGCAAGGTGATAGGTAAATAGGATCTTGATGATCATTTGATAGCGAATGAGTTCCTTTCCACCTTTTAACTTTCCACAACACACTAACATTAAAGTCTAGAAAGTGATATCCCGACCGCAGATGCGAATGTACGTCCTAGGTATCTCAGTTGGAAGAGCACCTGACTAGTAATCATGTGGACGCGGGTTCGATCCTTGCCCGAGGATATCTTTTTCTAGAATTTAAAAATTATTGTCTGCACGCCGCCAACTTTCTTTCACATTATGAATTACAGATACAAAAATTTCCGTTCTCAAATCTGAACTAGTAATAACAAGTGCTTTGTTTTTTTATTTTGTACTGATACTCCAGCGTAGTATTCTTCATAAAAGTTATTTGATGACATTTATCAACACAGAGATCTAATAAGTTCATGACACATAAATGTACAATATTATTAACGTCATTTTGTAATTAATAATAATAATTTATTTTATTTCATATTGTAAGAGATACACGAAAAATCAATCCAGGTAAATCAAACAAAAGAAAAGACGTCAACGAAGAAATTCAAGTCATGTACAAAAATCTGCAAGACTGTATGGTTCCAGTTGGACCAACATTTTCTTTATTTCCATCTTGAAGGTTTTTTCACATTTTATAGACTTCATCCAGTATGGCAAAATGTTGAAGAATTTCACACATGTGTATTGAGGGCATTTTTCTGTTAAGGTTAGTAGCCGATGTATAAAGTATTTTTTCTACACCCGTACTAATAATACACTTATATGCCCATAATCCGTTTCATAATGAGATCCATTATGATACAGATTTTTCATAACGATACAGATTTTTAATCAATAGAAACCCATAATTTTTCAATCAAGCATGCTGTGCATTTGACGTTTGTCCTAGATTCCTATCTAATTGTTTTATTTGTCAAAATCAGTAGGTATTAAATTTTCGTAGAATATAGCTAAACTTCGATAATTATATTATCAAAATGTCTGATATCAGCGATATAGAAGAATTACCATCGACTCCTCCACACATATCGGAGGAAGCAGAAAATGCAGTACAAAATATCTTACTCCAAAAATCTAAGAAAGTGTACGAAAAACTATATCAACGGTTTATGGACTGGAGAAATACAAATAATATTTCGACATTCTCCGAAAATGTTTTGATTGCTTATTTTCAAGAATTGATGGAAACTATGAAATCATCTAGTACATGGACACATTATTAATAATAAAATCGTTGGTAAATATCAACCATAATATAGACATTTCTAAATATAAGAAGCTACAAGCTTTATTAAAGCGAAAGTCCCAAGGATATGTTGGAAAAAAAACAAAAATATTTTCACCTGAACAAATAAAAACGTTTATTGACAAAGCACCCGATAAAAAGTTTTTATTTATAAAAGTCTACCTAACATTGCATTTTTAAAAATTTTGTCATGATTACATTTTCCATTCGACTCATGCATGATATATTTCATTAATGTCGAGAAAACTTGATAAGTTAACTCGTGGCGAAGCGGGCTAAGGCGCTAGATTTGAAGTATAGACTACATTATGAGTAGAGTATATTTATTTAACTACATTACAAATACATGTTTGTAGCACGTCATAAAAAAACAACAATACTGTAGAGCAGAAAATTGTTGAAATATAAAATATTGTTAAAATATAATACATTGTTAAAATATAATACATTGTTAAAATATATAATAATAATACATCACGTATAGTGTAAAATTATTGTAAAAATGGTGCTAAAGTGTGGTAAATAGAGAAACGTGGGTTCGAAGCTAGCCTAGGTCATCCTGCTTTTTATTTCATTTTTCTTTTCTTTATTTCTTATTGTTGTATTTTTTTAATTTATCTTTTTGTTTTAGGTAGCAATGATTTTTGGAATAATGGGAGCATGTCGAAGACATGAACTACATGACCTAAAATGTGAAAATGTCAAAGATATGAATGGAATCTTAATTGTTAATGTGGTAGAAACTAAAACAAAAGTACAACGAACATTTACAATTACCGGCAAATACTACGAAATTAGTAAAAAATATGAATCTACAGCCGAAAATTTGACCCACCCCTTCTTTTTTCGTTTATTATTTTAATGGAAAATGCACAATTCAAAATGGTATTAATAGATTTGGTAATTTAGGGAAGCAAATATCAACATATTTAAATCTGCCTGATCCGAATTTATATACAGGGCATTGTTTTCGAAGGACATCTGCAACCGTATTAGTTGATGCCGGTGGTGATATTACTGCATTAAAACGTCATGGTGGCTGAACATCCAATTCAGTGGCGAAAGGCTACATTGAAAATTCGGTTCAGAATAAAATCAGCATTTCCAATACAATATTGAACTCTATTGAGACTAGCAATAATAAAATAAATGTAAATATTCCTTCCACTTCCAGATCAGCGGGACCTGGAATAAACTTTTCAAACTGCACAATAAATAATCTCAATATTTTTAAGAAATCAGATTAGTTACAATTATTATGTTTAGTATAAATATAAATAGAATGTTTATAGTTTTCCTATATCCATGGTAATACCAGAGGTAATACCATTAATTATAATTTTGTAGAATTTTTCATAGAAATACAATTTTTTTTAAAAATAAATATAATATTTATAGTTCTTCATTATTATTCGGGTGTAGAAAAAATAGCGTATGCAACTCTCATGTAATGGTTATTACATGATCGTTGCATAATATACTATTATATTCATTGTTCTTGTGTTATATGCTGTTTGGTGAACTGAGTCAATTTTTTTTCATTCTTGAAAAAGAAAAACAATAAATCATTTATTTAAATATATATTTATATATATATATATATATATATATATATATATTCTTTATTTTCTCGGAATAAGGACCTTAGTCAGTCTATATATTTTTTATTCAATTCGACGTTTCGACATTGTTTATGTCATCTTCAGCTGAACTTTAAAATAATGTAAAACATGTAAAGTTAAAAACATAATACGTTACATAACATCAAATACGATTAAAATTAAAAAAGACATTTAAAACTTACAATATAATTCAACTATTATTCTTTCATTTCATGTTTCATGATTGAATGAACATAGTCAGTGTAATTAAATTGATCACGAGTAAACCACCGTGATTTGAAATTCAAAATGAGTGATATATTCAACAAGGGGGGTGTTTCTGACTACAGGAGCACCCCGAGCAACCATTCTAATGAAAACGACCAGCAACTTATTCCAGCATTGTAAATCAAATCAAATTTCTATCGAAAGAGCAAGCCATTATTTTCCCTTCCGTTGAAGGATTAAAACTACAGGATTACATTCTCGAACTTGGTGTGAAAGTACAACCAAAAGATATAATTTTCACATCCAGAATATCGAACAATAGAATCTGCATCTACCTCTCCAGCAAATCTAACGTAGACAAGTTTCTCAGTGAACATGGCTCGATTGTCGTCAATGGAGAAACCCTCACAGCAGGCGGCTAATCGAAACGTTTACTGCTGTCGAATGTTTGTCCATCCATACCCTCATAATGTATTAGAGCAAAAACTCAGAGAACTGGGACTGAATATAATAATAATAATAATAATAATATTCTTTATTTCATCATTTCATTCTTTATTTCATCATTTCATATACTCTGCCCTATCTCAATAGAACATCACAGAAAATATTTTGCAGGATAGAAAACATAAAAACGACCCAGTTCCAAATCCCAAAGCTATACCAAATTTAGTTATCCCATCCGGCTCTCGAAAACGAAATAGCTCTGCTATCTCCAGTCCCTCTGCTGAAATTGAAACTCTGGAAAACCAGTTCCCAAAACCAAATATACCCGTGTTGAAAAAAAATAAGAAACTGACCCCTGAGAATCACTTAAAAACGGAATCCCACATACTACCAGCAAAATCTCTCATCAAAAAAGAATCTCCACCATTTGTTTTGAATTTCGATCAACTCATTGACTTCCTAGAAAATTCATTTGGATCTTCAGACAACTTGAATATAGCCTGAAGTTATACTAATGATATCCATGCCCTTCTTGAAATGCTCACAAAGATATATCCCTTACTAACAGAAAGGAGTATTAAAGTTAGGATCACAAAAATCAAAAAGAAAATTCTGAAACAACTCAACACAGAATTGGAGACTATTTCCAACATATCGATATCAGATAATGAAAGTGAAGGCTCGCAAGAAACCTTTTGATAAACCTCTCATAATGCTTTTCCTTTTCTTTTCTATTATGTTCATACTACAATGGAATATCAATGGGGTATGTACCCATTTAGAAATGTTATGTACTCATCAGCGAACAGGACCCCTCAATCATATGCTTGCAAGAAACAAATTTCCGTGACGATCGCACATACTCACTGAAAAACTACAATACCATCCACAAAAATAGAACAACAGCCATTAGAGCAACGGCAGGGTTACAATTTATTATAAACAAAATATTGAAGTGACAGAAATTCCCCTAAGAACGGAGTATGAAGCAGTAGCTATAACTATAGAGGCACAGCAAAAAATAACATATGCAATATATATATATATATATATATATATATATATTGCAACAACTGAGGGCGCAAATGAGATTTACCCTCAAACAAAGTAAAAAAAAATCATGGGAAAACTATGTCTCAACCAGAGTTCATCCACCCCGTTGTCAGAAATTTGGAAAAAGTCAAGAAAGTAAAAGGATCGAATCCAAATTTTGGAATAAACTGTTTAAAATCTGGAAAACTCAATGACTTCGGATAAGGAGGGTATCTCTGAAATACTGAGCGACATTTTCCAGGAACACTCGAACAATGAAAGCTATAATCCAGATTTTCTGCAACACAAAGATACTGAGGAGAACGAACCGATCCATATAGAAGACGATAATGCTAACCCCCATGAACCTCCCTATCACCATTATAGAGTTGGATGATGCGTTATCAAAAACAAACGACTCCAGTCCTGGACCCGACACAATACCCTATACATTCCTAAAAACCTGACAAAAACCGGAAAACAACATTTTCTCAAGATATTGAATAAAATATACCTTACTCAGCAATTCCCTAACAGTTGGTCAAAATCGATTGTGGTATCGATTTTGAAATCGAATAGAAACAAATCTGACCCACACTCGTACAGACCATATCCCTCACATGTACGTTGTCAAAATACTAGAGAAAATCATCAATGCAAGGCTAGTATACATTTCAGAATAAAACAACCTGATAATACCTGAGCAAAGTGGATTTCAGAAAAATAGATCTACGTTAGACAATCTTGTCGACTTAGAATAAGACATACAAGAAGCATTTGCAAAAAAACGAAAACTTATGGCAGTATTTTTTGACATTGACCGAGCATATGACCCGAGTCTGGAGACATAAAGTTCTGAAACAATTAACTATCTGGAAAATTAACGGAAATCTTCTGGCATTCATACAAAATTTCCTGTCGAATAGATCATTCAAAGTGAAATCAAATGGAATACTATCCAGATCCAAAGCACAAGAAAATGGCACCCCACAGGGATCTTCCCTTAGTGTTACCCTGTTTCTAGTTGCCATTAATGATATATTGAAAAACTTTAGGGCGCCAATTAAAGCCAATGTCTATGCAGACGACTTAGTTTTATACACGAGTGGCAAAAATATAGATTCGTCAGGCAAACTTCTTCAAGCACCCTAAAAGAACTTGAGATCTGGTCCAAACAAACCGGATTTCAATTTTTGACCACAAAATCAAAATGTATGCTCTTCTCCAGACAATCCAGTATTCAACCTCCATCTTTAACTCTCAACAACCATCAGCTGGAATTAGTGAAAAACATCAAATTTCTCGGACTCACATTTGATTCAAGACTCCAATGGAGAAAACATATAAAGATTCTGAAACAGTCATGTCAGAACGGTCTCAACTCAACGCTAGCGAGCCATTCGTGGGGTGCAGATTGCATAACACTTATGCGTATATATCAGACGATAATAAGATCAAAAATTGACTATGGATCTATTGTATATTCCAGCGCTCGGAAGTCCGTAATAAAACAGCTAGATAGTGTTAATCATGCTGGTATCAGAATTGCTATCGGCGCGTACCGGACCAGTCCAGTGGAAAGCTTATATGTAGAAACAGGAGAACCGCCCCTAGAACTCAGAAGAAATTATCTCAGCCTTACATATGCTTCAAAAATCTGATCTAATCACAAAAACCCAACTCACAAACGGATATTTCCTAACCGAATTGATGAAAATCCACCAAATTTCCTACATTCACGGATCCGAAGAATTGTGAACACAATTGATTTCAACTCCATATACCCTGCAACCTGGATACTCCACCTCCCTGGACAATAGAGATCCCCCAGTGCAACACCGAATTCCTAAAACTCCCGAAAAATGATACTCCTACTATCCTTATACTAAACTCTATCAAAGCGATCTCCTCTAAGTACTGCAACTTCAACCACATTTATACTGATGCTTCAAAAACCGGAGAAGGCCTGAGTACAGCTGTAATCAGTGATTACACTTGTGAATGCTACCAAGTACCACAAACTTGTAACGTCTACACTGGAGAGGTACATGCGATATCACAAGCAATACTGAAGGCGAGAGAGATGCCTGGAAACACTGTTCTATTCACAGATTCACTGAGTGCAATAGAAGGAATCCGATAACTCTACCCTAGGCATCCTCTCTTGCAACAAATCAAAGTCAACCTAAGTAAATTGTATCAAGAAGGAAAAACAATTGAAATAGTATGGGTCCCATCATACATGGGCATACCCGGGAACGAAAAGGCAGATAATATGGCTCGTAATACCTTTTCAAATCCAGGAGCAAAAATAGTAAAAAAAACACCATATCGAGAGTTATATAGCCAAATAAAAATCGATATAAACAATTTATGGAAAGAGAGATGGCAGACAATGACTACAAATAAATTGTACAAAATAAAACCACACATGAAAAATCCAAACTACTCTGTACTCAGTCGAACACACCAGACGATCCTAACACGCCTAAGAATTGGACACACCAAACTCACACACCAGCATATTTTGAAGAGAGAGACACCAAATGCTGTGAACGATGTAACACACAACTATCTGTTGAGCACCTATTCGTCTGCCCACAATACCACCAGGAAAGGAACAACCTCAAGCTAACCAGTGACATATCAGTGATTTTAAACAGTGACTCTAAAAGTGTTTTCAAGTATATCCAACAGATCAATGTAATGAACCTGATATAATAAAATTGTACCACCGCTAATGACCCTGCGAGGTCGATGCAGTTGAATTAAATGAAAAAAAAACTGGGAATTTACCCCAGATAACAATAATCCTTTTCGTAAATTCTACAGTTGTCTCACCACTATTTTCAATGAATCTTTTCCCTACTAGAAGATTAAAAATAAAAATAAAAAGAAATGGCTTACTAAAGGCATAAAATTTATTCTCCTAATCTAAAAATGTACAAGAACTTTTCATAAATATGTCAGACGATATAGGATAATTTATAGGAAGCTGATCAATATTGCAAAAAGTAATTTTTATCATGAAAGAATTGCTCACTCAAATAATAAATGAAAAAAAATGCGGTCCATGATAAACGACTTCAGAGGAAAGCAACACAGAAATCGAGTTGATCCCCCAATTCCTGCAGATGTACTAAATAGATATTACTGTTCAATAGCTGAAAAGCTAACATCCAACACCACAACTTTGTACGATCCACTAATACATCTCGAGAAACATGTCATAAACGAGAAATTTGTCTTGTATCCGACAGATGTCAGTGAACTGAAGAAGATGATCTGCTCTATAAAAAATAAAAAGGCTTCCGGAATTGAAATCTCAATGAGAATTTTTGAAAATCTCCCTGACACTGCCCTGACCTCCTTGGCAGCAGTAATAAAGAATTCTTTCGAATTTGGCTCATTCCTGTCCCTCCTCAATACATCAGTTGTGATCCCGCTTCACAAGGGGGGTGATCTGGAAGCTCCATCGAACTTTCGTCCTTCACTAGCAAAAATTATAGAAAAAAAAGTGAAAATTAGTTTATCTGACTTCTTGTCACTACACAATGTAATTAGTTGTGAACAGTTTGGATTCCAATCAAAAAAGGACACCCATGATGCCATATTCTCTTTCTTATACCAAGTTTATCACAACATTAATAGTAGAGAGGTGACCGCAGCGGTATTTTGTCATTTGTCCAAGGCGTTCGATTGTGTAAATCATGAAATACTGCTCCGAAAACTGAACCGCTATTGCGTCGATGGAACTGCTCATAAATGGTTCCGATCATACTTGACAGGTAGAAGTCAGATTGTAAAATCCTCAACACCTTTGGCGAAGGCCAATATAAATAGCGGGGTCCCACGGGGATCAATACTGGGACCTACACTTTTTCTGATCTATATAAATGATTTGGTGACTGTAGATATTGAAGGAAAATTTACCTTCTTCGCGGATGACAGGACTATATTATGGCACGGAAAATGTACACACAAGCTTCATGAAACTATCAGTTCAGATGTAAAAAAACTTAAAGATTGGTGTGACTCAAATCTCCTATCTTTCAACATCTCAAAAACCAACTTAATATCCTTCCGATGCAGTATCGACGACATACCTTTAGCTCCAAATAACTGCACGATAGAGAACAAAACCTACACCAAATTTCTGGGGGTATCTATAGATAACAAACTTAAATTTGATGACCACATTGTTGCGCTAAAAAAAAACTCTCATCAGAGTGTTACGCAGTAAGAGTAACCGTCAATGAATTAGGATCTTCTGCAGCAAAAACCGCTTATTTCTCGCTGATAGAATCGCACTTGCATTATGGAATTCCATTTTGGGGAGTATGTGCTAAAACTCATTTACAGTCGGTTATCGTTTTGCAAAAGAGATCAATCCGATATATTTTCAACGTCAAACAACGCGAGTCCTGCAGGCTCCTATTCGTTGAAAATAAAATACTTACAGTACATGCCATTTTTATAATGGAAAAGGTTTGCTTGATAAATAAACACAAATCAAAATATTCACCAGCAACTTCTAATTATTCCTCTCGTCAGACCACTGATCTTAAACTCCCTATACCAACATCTACTCTCGTTAAAGATTCAATTGTTTACAACGGCCTCAAGATGTACAATCACCTACCATGTCAGGAACATTAATGAGCCCACTCATTTCAGAAAGGCCACCAGAGAGCTTTTTGGTGAAAGACCCTATTATAGTTTGCAAAAGTTTTACGAAGACATTTTTTAAAAATAATTTATATGTTCTTTCAAATCTTGATATTTTATTATTATATTTTTACATTTTGAGATGGGTTAAAAAATTGGACTGTTTGTGTTTAATTGCGTTATATATTTTTATTTATTCACATGTACCTCATGTTCTTTATGTTTTTTATACATCCACATACATAAAATTAATATTTACTTTTTCAGTAAGATTTACTCTTTAGACAATAAAGCATATTTATTATTATTATTATTATAACTACTGAAATGACGGATTTCTAAGTTTTCTAGTTCAGGTATCACTGACAATAAGTGTTCGTTAAATTAATTTGGGAGATCATTAGCATTTCCATTGATCTTTATTTCCAGGCCCTCTGTTGATTTAACTGTAATTTCTTTGCAGATTGACCACATGCATTTACTTTTATTGTCCGATCTCCTGACTCTTGCTTTATATTCACTGACTTGATGTATTTTCAATATATTGTCATATTCCTGTTTTGTCTGTCTGTAAATTTCTGTGTGTCCTGCCGGTTTGTGATATTGTTAATAAGATATCTAACCTGTTTTTACAATCCATAATGTCATGGTTCTGAGGTGAGACGTTCGTTTTTATGTAGTTTTTGACGAGCCTCTGAGGAAAGAGCTGATCAAAAACATTCCAGTAATTATTTATGAAAGTATTCCATTGTTTATCATCTCTTTCCTCAGTGTGGTACACTATAGACCAGTCCCTGTTGTGTGTTGAGTGTCAAAAAAATTACTTTTATTCTCCTCTGTAAAAAATCTAGCATATCTACAAGTTCTGATATTTTCGATTTTGATTCAAACCAGAGTTGTTGGGCTGTGTGATCAGAAGTGTGATATTGTAAAATGAAGCTTTGTTTAGGTGCACAGTTTGTAAAAATATTGTCAATTCAACTAGCGGTATCATTCGAGATCCTGGTATATTCGAATATGGATGGCTTCAGTCCAAAATAGTCCATCATTGTTAAAAAGTCAATCGCTTTAGAATGTCAATATTGTAGTCACCCGCTATAAACATATTTTTTTTACTCTCAAAGCATTTTGATAAAAATTCCTCCATTTTATTAAAGAATAAATATCTCAATGTCACTAGCAGGTGGTCTATATATTGACACAACTATAGCTGGCATTTTCCAAACTGACATTCCACCACTGCACATTTGAATTGGTTGGATAGAGATATACTGTTCAAACTAGGACAACTTTTACACTTCACATTTTTATTAACATATACTGCCGCCCCACCGTGTAATCCTACGTCTCTACAGAAGTAGGAAGCTAGATTGAATTTTTGCAATGGCAACCCCGATAGCTGCTGTTCATTTTTCCAGTGCACAGATACACAAATTACTCCAATCTGCATGATCTTTCAGCATATAATTTATCTTGTCCACAGAGTTTCCCAGTGACTGTAACTTCTGGTGAATTATGCTGATGCCATTTTTGTTTTTAGATTCTCTAACTTGCCCAGTATTCCCATTGTTGACATGGCTCATGAAAAAGGTGTTTGGTAATTGATAGTATTCTGCTAATCCTTTTTCTATACCTGTAATCATGAACATTGGATAACTGCTAAGTGTTTTGACTTTTATGCTTTCTTTGTTTTCCAATGCTTCATTTAGTTTTTGCTGATGGTTGGGGCATTGTGACTTTCAATTAAAATCGCTCCACCTTTCATTTGTTTCACACTTTTGAAGCCTCCATCTGTGTTCTTCAGACATAATTCTTCTTTCAACTGTTTTAAGGCCTCATCTGCATCATTTATACTGTTGATTCTTATGAGTGACCCGTGCTTTTTACTATTTTTAAAGTCTATCTTATGACTTTCGTGGTTTGCATTTCTGATGTTTTGTGGGTTTTTATCATTTCCGAATATGTCTTTCTGTAATTTATTCCTTGTGGTTCATTGTTGGAGACCTTGTCCTGGTAAGTGTATCGTGAAATTTTCAATTTTTCCATTTCGTATCTTAGAGCAATATTTTCCCTTTCTAGGCTACCAAGTTTAAATATGAGACTGAAGTTTCTCTGGATTGAACTTTCTGCTGTTCTGTTACACATTCCATTTTTATTTTTTATTGCTAGTAAGAGATCACAGTTGTCTCTATCGAACGCTTTTGAAAAGTCTGTGTAGAAAGAATCAACTTGTGATATCTGTTCTAAGACATTCAATATGAAATTGCTATATAGTAAAAAAATTATTATTGTTGATTTCCCAGAACATGTTGTTGGTTGATGATAATGTTCTTTGTATGCCAAATGAGTTGTTTAGTAATAAGACAGTCGAGGAGTTTTGAGAAATGATTCTCTTCTTGTCAATCATGACTAGCACATCAAATGTTCATTGTTTTCAGGCAGATTGCTGTACCCATGAGAATGTTTTGTTTTTTTAAAGTTCATGCAAGTTAATCTCGATACCCCCCTAATAAATTAAAGTTTTTTTTAACTCACCCGAATGGTCATTTTATACCACGGTAATTCCTTGATACTTATTTCATAGATTTTTTTAATTTCTACTGCGTTCAGGTAAAGCTGATGTCCCTGCATGAAATAAACAATTTCATCACCCAATTGGGGGTAGTAAGGTGATTTACGCGGCCTCGTTTCGGAAAGCCACTCATTTAACCTATATTGTTCAGATACTTTCAGTTTTGAGTTATTATGAATACTACTACTTGTTGACGGTGTGGCAGTGTATGTAACATCATCGGCAGTGGTTTTTGAGAGCTGAAATTTATTTCACATTAATTTTTAATTTTAGCACAATATTGACAAAATACCCTGATAATCAATTTAGCCTTCCCTAAATGATTTTCTGTTGTTTGGGTGTAGTGGTCTTCATCATCAGAACTCATGATAACATTATTTGATTTATGATTGTTCCTTGTATCCTTACTTCTACTAGCATTATTCTCTTTAGGTTTCATAACATGGTTTTCCTTTCTTCTGTTGACATGATTTTCTCTACCTCGGCTACTGCTCGGACCTTCCCCATAATCATGGTCATTTTCATAATCATCATCATCATCAACATCATCTTCTCTTTCAGAATAACGAACATGATTAACCGTATGTCTTCGATTGGAACGTTTTGGACGTTCAGGTTTCTCCTCTTCTACCCAATCTGATGATCCAGATGATTCAGATAAATTTTCATTACCTGAAGATTCTGGCTCATCTTCCTAGAAAAAAATGTTATAAGGTTAAAATCTGCATTTAGAAATTTGATGAAAATTTCTGGTATGAACAAAAATGTCATTGGTATCAAAAGGTTTCTCTTTATTTATCTATACACAGTACAATACAATATATAATCTATATAATAAAAATGAATCTCGATTCTTTGTAAGAGAGAACGGCTGGACCGATTTGGCTAATTGGAACGAAGTTCCTTTTCACGGCTTGCGGTAGGTGTTGACTGGTAGAAATCGTCACGTAAGAAAAAAGCAACTTTCTCTCTCTATCTCTCTCTCTGTCTGTATCTTTCTATTATAAACGACAAGCATCCAGATTCTGAAGGTACACAAAACCATCCAAACTGCTGTTCTGCTTGCGGGAAATTTAAAATGATACATGAGCGGTAGATATCTATGCGAATACAAGTCTGTTATTATCGTTGAATGGTAATATGTGGAAGATATTTTTGTTTCTTTTATATTTCTATGTAACGTGTGTTTAGATGATTATATCCTTTATTTTACATAACTTTTTATGATTTTGTATGCCGAAGTTGGATTAATGGTTTACATTGAATATGTGGCAAGTCAATTTGATATAATATAACGAATAGTATCATCAGGAATAAAATACCTTCAACTGTTGCGGAGGAGTTTGGAAATAGGATATATAGGTATATAGTCCGAGATCCCAGAGCCGACAAACCTATGTCATTTTAGCAAAGCTACATTAAAGTATGCAAATATTCTGACACTTAATAGACTGAGCGGCCTAAGGCGCCAGATATAACTTTTTTTTTTATTTCTTCCCTTCGAAATTGAGGAATGATCTTTTTATTTGAATATTCGTTCCAAAACAAGTCATTTTTCAATTTCAAGGGGAAAAAAGCCGTCAGTGGTGAGATTTGAACCCACGCCCCGTTTCGAGATCCAGAGCTTAAATTTGATAAAGCCCGGCTATCTCGCTATATTAAGTGTCAAAATATTACCATACTTTAATATAGGTGAGTAATGTTTTTATGTACCTTTTTGTACTTACTACCTGTAAAACGGCCCCGCTTTTAAGCTAGCAAGTACGTATACATTCTCAAATACATTTCACACTATTCATATTCAAAATTTCAGATTTTATAAAATGTCGTAGGTTTGCCGGCTCTGGGATCCAGCGCTAATAGTATTGCATAGTATAATATATTTATTAACTTCAAATATTGATAATAAGGATAGCCTATGTAAAGCCAAAATAATTAAACATCGAAATGTGGATGCGCAGGCGCCAAGAAATAAACACGTTTTTTATCAAAGACGCGATTTGTTCGTCCATCTCATTCTAGTAGTCATTATTTCACGTGAAAAAATGTTGGAGTATGACAAGCTTATTTCATTTGTTGCAAATTCTCATTATCACATAACCACAAAATTGGTATACTGGTCAAAATGTCAAATAAATAATCTAACCTTAAATATTTATGTCATGAGTCATAACAAATACCAGCCATCATAGAAACTCTCCAGGCTTTGAGAAAGGAGATTAAAGAAGTCAAACTTTCCCTATTCAGCAAACCGACCAGTGCACAACACAGTGAGAGCTTCTCAATTAATGAAATAATAGCTGATGTATCTGAAAGAGATATCCGAAAAAATATATGATATTTGGGCTACCAAAATCTGAAGGAAATGAAAATGAGGATATGAAAAATATACTAAAAATCATGAAAACAATAAACCAAAATGTCAATGGAAATAATCTTAGACTGTATCTAACTGGGCGTCTCATAGAAGGGTCCCGGAGACCCAGATCTATAAAAATAATATTCAATACTCAGGAAGAAGCCAACAAAATTATCCGCAACAGGAAAACAAAACATTTTTGTGACAATAGATAAAACGCCCCATCAAATAAAGCAGTATAAAGATCTGAAGAACCAACTAACTGAGCATACACAAAAAGACGAAATGAACCTAAGAATAAAATATGGGAATGGAGAACCCAAAATAACAAAAACTCCAGATTTGTCCAAACAGAGAAGCCTGTCTGATCTACTTTGTTATTATCAAAATGTTCGTGGACTAAATACCAAAACCCAGGAATTTTTACCTCAGTCGCAGCCTCTGAATACCACCTTATTGCCATCACCGAAACATGGCTTCAGTCAAACATTGAAAATGCTGAATTATTTGGGGACAACTATATAGTATTCAGGAGTGCCAGAAATCTACAAGCAAACTCAGTAACACGTGGAGGACGATTACGTTTGGGAGTGAGGAGTAACTGCTTGGCTGCAGAAATCGATCTTTCATCATATTGGGACAATTTCGCTAGCATTGACTTGGTTGGCTGTAATATAAATTTTAAACATAATCTTTTCTATACTTTTGTAACTTACATCCCACCCAACTCTAGCTTAGAAATACAAAACCTATTTGAAACACTAGAGACACTTGAGTGCCTCTATGGAAGTAATATATTTATACTGGATGATTTCAATCAACCAAACTTTGTAAACTGAGCAGATGTAGTGCATGTTAACAACACTAACTTGATGAACTTACAGCAAATAATGAGCTTTTACGAACTAAAACAATTCAATTCTATAGTGAACACATCTGAGCGTTTATTAGACCTAGTATTTTCCATTATGGAATTGTCATATCACCCATGACCAGCTGCCAATTATTTCTGAAGAATCAATCATCATCCCTCTCTTCGAATATCACTGGAATGTCCAAAAACGTCAATAATACAATATAATGTTAAATCGGTCAGTTATAATTTCAAAAAAGGTAATTTTTCCCTCCTATACTCTCATCTTCTCAACATGAATTGGGACTTCCTGGAAACCTATTCCAATGTCAATGAAGCTGTGTCCAAATTCTACAAAGTGATTTATTCCATACTGGACCTATATGTACCAAAAACTCCCAATTTTGTTAGAAAGTACCCACCTTGGTTTAGAAAAGAGACTATAAAGGAAATTAAAGTAAATAATAGAATTTTAAAAAAAACTGAAAACAAATGAATTGAGAGAACAATTTGTGGTACTGAGAAAATCTTTTAAAACTAATATAAAAAAATCCTATAAACAATATATAGACAAATCCGAGAAATCTATCAAATCTGATCCCTCAGAGTTCTGGTCATTCATTCAACGTAAAAAAGGGACTTCTAGGATTCCTGGAATACTTTATGTGGATGACGTAGAATGTAAAAATCCCTCAAGTATTCTAAATGCATTTGCAGATTATTTTAAAAGTGTTTACACTACCCCAATTGATAATAACACCATGGATGATGATCCACTACCCTCAAATACACCAACTATATTATTTGAGAAGTTAAGTGAAGACAAAGTTCAGACTGCGCTCAAAAAACTTAAATCCAAGCATACCTGTGGCTATGATAATATTCTCAGCTTTTTTGTAAAAGATTGTGCTTATGTGTTTGCAAAACCTCTCCAAATAATATATAACAGAGCGTTGTTTGGAAAACCTCAAAAATATGCCCAATATTTAAATCCGGAGCTATCAATCAAACAAGAAACTACTGTCCCATCACATTATTATCAAACTTTGCAAAGGCTTTTGAAATCTCTATCTACAATAGAGTATTTCACAATGTAAAAAATGAAATATCACTTGAGCAACACGGCTTCATATCTGAAAGATCAACCATCACCAATTTGATGTGCTTTACACAAACTATCAGCAATGCTACTGATAATCAGTTTCAAGTCGGTACCATATAAGTCGATACCAAATTGGACCATAAAATACTAATATCTAAATTAAATAATCTTGTCTTTGATACTAACCTACTAAACTTATTTCAATCATACCTTAGTAATCGGTCACAATATGTTGAATACCGTAGTCATAAATCACAAATTTTCATTTCTACCAGCGGGGCACCTCAGGGAAGCAACTTAGCCCCTCTTCTCTTTTCATTATTTGTAAATGACATAAGTGAAAATATAACAAGCAGCATTCTTTTATTTGCCGGTGATTTTTAAATTATTTAGAGTCATTGAATCTCAAAGTGACTGTAAATTACTCCATAATGATATTGACCGTCTAGCATTTTGGTGTGAAACAAATAAATTACCCCTAAATATACAAAAATGTCATTACACTAGCTATACTTTGAAAATCAAACCAGTGAATACACTTTCTCCATAAATCAAATTTTATTGGATCTGTGTGATGTAACAAAAGATCTTGGTATTAATTTTGACTCCAAATTGAGCTTCTAACACAAATTATCAAAACTGCATCGGCAGCGAAAAAAATGCTTGACTTGATTTTCAGAAACTGCAAAGACTTGAAAAATAAAGACAGCCTCATTGCTCTCTCTACCTCATATGTGAGAACATGCTTAGAATATGGCTCGCTGATTTGGTCTCCTATTTACTTGAATCACATTCATCTGCTCGAATCAATTCAACGGAAATTCATGAAGTATATTGTATTTAGAATCGATGGAATTTATCCCGAACAAGGTTTAGATAATAACTTATTATTAAACAGATTTTCGGTGTTATCGTTAAAACACATTCTTTCTACTTTGATGTTTATGAAGCAATTGTGAAATAAATATATCCCTCTCTATTCGTACATGCCATTCATTCATACATGTTATTTATTCATACATGTTATTAGGTTTCTTTCTATTTTTTTAAATTATCATTACTCTTTACAATTACAAACACTTTCTACAATTACTTAATGATATTTTTCAAAAAAACTTCATTTAGTTTTTAGTTCTTGTTCACAGTTACATGTATACATTGTGTAAAGCTGTCCTGTAAGTGGGTTTTGTACCTGTTTGGGCAATAAATAGTTTTTTTTTTCTTTTATAATTCAAAAGTTGCGCATGCGCAGTATTAAAAAATACTGCGCATGCGCAGTAGTTTTCAAGAGCCCGCATGAAAAAGGACTGATTTTCGTGACTTCACTTTGTTAACATGGCGTCTTATGGAGTGTTATCCATATTGGAAGTTAATAAATATATGATAATGACAATTAAATGTGATGGAATAGAAAACGTCAACTTTCAAAGGGAAAAATATTGAGAAACTATATAACGTGTGTTAGATGATTATATCCTTTTTTGGACATAATTTCTTATGTTTTTTGTATGCCGAAGTTGGATTAATGGTTTACATTGAATATGTGTCACGTCAATTTAATATAACGAGTAGTATTATCAGGAATAAAATACCTTTGACTGTGGCGGAGGAGTTTGGAAAAAAGGATATATAGGTATAGTATTGCGTGACGATTTACCGCAAGACGCGTAAAGGAACCGTTCCTGACGGGGGTCCCCCAACCGCACAGGTTTTTTTTAAAGTTCATAATAGCCCAAGGATGGTTGATACGAAAAAAAAATATAAGAAAGTTGCCCAGGAAATTGGAAAATTCGGGTATATAAGAAATTTGGCGAAGAAAAAGACTATGGAGACATTTATTATCAAACAATAGCTCAGGGGTTACACTGTCGTCTACCAATCAAAAGGTCACAGGAACAAGGTAACATTTTTTTTCATTTCGTAAAAACAACGGCTGGGCCGATTTGGTTAACTGTTTTTTTGAATGTTCGTAATACTCCGAATAAAGTTTTTAGAAAAAGAAAGGATTTTTAGAAAAGTTAATGGAAATTTGTTTGCCCTGGAAAAGTTTCCAGGAATATATAATGAAAATTAATGTCTGTTTATGTTGGTAAGCTCATAACTTAAGAACGGCTGGACCAAATTAGCTATTTTTTTCTTGAAAACGGGATAACAGGAAAGGAAAAACGGGATAACAGGAAAACGGAATAACGGGATAATAGGAAAACAGGATAACGGAAAAACAGGGTCACCTAGTATAAAACATTACAAAAATGTAAAAAAGGTTCATTAATCCAAGTGCTCATATAACTGACAAATCAAAAAGTTGAATATGATACATAACAGGTACTTGTATCATACATTTTCTTGAATTCAAATATCTCTTAAAGCTAGGTAGTAATTTTTGAAAATCATCAATATCATTTTCATTAATAACCTTTAATGTTTGTTCAATTGGTGAGTGTTGGCCGTAGTTACTCAAATGATGACTGATGAAGAAAAGCTTATTCTTTCTGAGAATTCTCTGGACGGCTCTGAAATTAATTAATTTTAATAAAGGTGGGCATATTATCGAACCAATCAGAAATTTAAAATTAAAACGAATCCTATGTGGTTCACCGATTTTTCAAAGTTTGTACATTTAGTTCATTCAATTTGTAAGCAAAAATCTCAACAAAGCATTTTAGACTCGTTCTAAAGTATTACTCTGAACCTGATAATAGGGTAAACAAATTATAAATGCATAATCCAAATGTGAAACTACAAAGGGACATAACCACCCCAACAGCGGGTGTGCGCGATCAGCCATCTTGGATTTAAGGTACAATTATTTTTTTTCAAAATAATTCCTTAACGGTTGATCCTACAACGAAAATGTATGATACAAATTGTAAGAAGACTAAATTTTTTGTATATTTTTTTGTAATTCTGATTTTAACGAGTTGCAGCGGCGGAAACGTGAACATTCTTCCAAAAAATTGTCCAATTTTTTCACACTAAATTTTGTAAAAATGATAACATTATCATCACAATATCTGCTGATATTTTGTTGGAGAAGATGTCAATCCTTTAGTTCTCCTGAAAATCCAAAACCAACATCTACTTTCGCAATGCAAGGAGAGACAAAACTTCTGGAAGAATATATTCTGCGAATAGTTTGAAATTAAAAGAGGCAGCCGAAAACATCCTGTTTTTACATGTGGTTAGCGGCTGTGATACAACATCATCCCTCTTCAATCAAGTTTTTTTTTTCACTTGTCCATAAAAAGAAGGACTTAATGCCGTCTTTGGCATCTTCAAAGACAGAATGCCAAACCAGAATACATTGCAGACGCTGGATCCTGCTTTCTCGTTGCTTTGTATGGTGGCAACATGGAAGAGGAAACCTTGGAAGAAGTCCACCACCAAGATTTCGCAAAATCGACAATAAAAAGCAAATTCCAACAAACTTTGATGTACATTAAAAACACTATTTAAATTTTTTCAAATAACGAACATTTCACAAGAAATAAATCTCAACTACATCAACCATATAGTAGATTGACAGAATCATCCCTTGTACTGTGGGGTTAAGCTATATAATAAGCTTAGTGATTACATTAAATCCTGAAATATCATGGTCTTTAAAAGGCGACTCAAATATTTTCTACTGCAAAAAGTTTACTACTCTGTTGATAAGTTTCTCTAGGAGGACTAGATTATATATAATTCTGTTACAATATTGTTTGTCCCATTCGTTGTGCTGGTTGTTCAAGAAATTTGTGAAGAGTTCAATGATTATTTCATTAATATTGGTCCTGAGTTGTCATCAGGTTTCATGGACAAAAGAGAAATTTCAATTCAATCAAAAATTTCATCAATGTTTTTGAGGCCCACTGAATCTGAGGACTTGATACAAGAAAAGCTCCGGTATTCGATAATATCACTACAAAAATTGTAAAAATGGTAAAATTAGAAATTGCACCAATAATGAGTAAGTTAATAAATTTAACGTTCTCAACAGGCTCAGTACCTGACAAATCAAAAACTACCGTTAAGCCTATTTTCAAAACGGGTAAAAAAGATCAAATGGGGAATCATAGACCAATCTCTATTCACAACAGCCAATTTTAAAACATTTGGAAAGACTTTTTGAGAAAATGACTTGTATGCCAAGTAACTCAAACTTTCAGCTCTTTCGAATGCGCAGGTCTTCAGAACATGGATTGGTATATCATCAATTCCTGACTCCTTTTGTTTTTCATATTCTTAATAATGGTCATCACCTCATCAGGCATTACTGATATAGAAAGAGAGTAAAATTATGAAATTCGATCAAATTGAAAAAATTATTATAGCGCTAGAAACAAGATTCAGACAGTGGGTGAGGAAATGCTCACGAAACATTTGTTGAACTCATCAGCTTTTTCCAGTGGATTTTCTGTTTGAAAATGTGATTGATGTGTGGTTGTACTATTTCTTTTACCGTATGCCGGCAGAAATTGTACATAGTGTCATCGTTATTGATTTGTTGAAAATATAAACAGGATGTTCATAAAATCAGATGTGGAATCATCTGCGACTGAAAGATAAACTTTAGTCACTATCTTCCATCGTCAAGATAACCTCTTGTGGGGTATTCATGTTGAAAAGGGAAACATTCTCAATTGAATATTGATAGAAAGATTTTTCTGTGAATTGAAAAATCCACGATTAAAATGAAGTTATTTTTTGTGAATGTCTAACAGAAAACAACTACTTCCCCGGCTAAAGCCACGCAATTTCAGATTTTTTCTTTTGAGTTAGGGCCTTTTCAGAATATCTATCAGATGTAGTTCAATGTCCAGCGTGGCTTTAGCCGGGGAAGTAGTTGTTTTCTGTTAGACATTCACAAAAAATAACTTCATTTTAATCGTGGATTTTTCAATTCACAGAAAAATATTTCTATCAATATTCAATTGAGAATGTTTCCCTTTTCGTCATCGTTATATTTACGTTTTTCTATGTACCTACACTTTATAGCATTTATCATGTTACCTTCTAAAATGTGTGCAAAATGATCTGAGAATCTGGTGGGAATTATAATTCCTGACGTATTCCCTTTGAAATTAGTTATATTATCCAGACACTTACTAGACATGGGGGTTACTCTGGTAGCTTCAAGAATCGTTAGCTCTGCACCGAAACTACATAGAAGTTGTAAGAAGATTTTGCAGTCATGGCTCTCCTTCCTTAAAGTATCAATATTAAAATATCCAGCTATGAAATAAATTCGATTTTCTCTGTTTAGAGTACTAAGCAGACGGTGCATCTTATTTAAAAATGAAGTGACTTCACTATTTGGAGTTCTGTATATGCACACTGTAATAAAATTAAAAATGTTTGCTCTGCATTTGACACTTGAACATTCAAACACTCTTTCTTCAGACAGATAATTAATTTCTTGAAAAGTAGTACTTGACAGTTCCTTCGACACATACACAGCTGAACCTCCATGTTTTCCCTTATCTCTGCAGTAGCTTGAGACTAGAGTGTAATTTAGTATATTGAAATACTTGATGTGTTGATTTGTTTGCCAGTGTTCAGTTAGGCATATGATCAAACAGTTCAATTCATCAGCCATTGCTGTACCATGTTCAGGCAATTTCCAATTGACTGGACATTATGGTGAAATATGATATGTCTGACTTTATTAGGCAGTTTCCAATTGACTGGACATTATGGTGAAATATGATATTTCTGACTTTATCGTTGTTTACATTTCTGCTGCTGTTAACTCATTACACAACAGACTTACAAAAAATGTAGGGAATTTAGACACTATTACAGATTTCATCCAAAAATCAACTGCATAGAAGAATTAAAAGATTGCTAAACTTTGTGTGATCCTATAAAAGACATTGACATTGCTAGTAAAAGCTCAAAAATTATTACTAGCTCAGTATCCAGTGGCTATATTCAAATGAAGTTGAAATGTCATATTTATGGATAACTTGGCAACACTATTGATTTCTTGAATAAAGTTAGTTATGGCCAACACTCAGTAGAGTATGTTTTCTTCTTCTCTTGTTTCTCATATTTTTACTGATCTTTTCTAATGGATTACGGCCCAGAACACAAGGCGTTACAAAAATAATTTGAAACAACAATTATTCAGTACGAGTTTCTATAATCATAATTTATTATGGCTGTAAACTATTCCATGATTGTTAGTCTGGAAAAATTATCAGGACTGGTATTTCGTGGTTGATAATGTGTGTCTCAATAGAATGTCAAAATGTCAGAATCAGATTATTGAAAATGTCCAAAAATAAAATCACACAGGTTTCAAGATTGACAAGACTTGAGTCAGTTCTCTCCTTTTGCCAGGCCTTCCAGGAAAATTAATGCCTATGATCTTAGCTATCAATATCAAAACCAATGAAATAAAATCAAAATTGTTCGAAATGAACATAGATGATGGTGGAGCATTCACTGCAAAATCCAATTTGAAAAATAAAGACCGAGAGATGGAGCATAAACAAAGATTGTTTTGCCCATTTTCGCCGAAATTTTCCAACAGGCATTCAGTTTGAATCTACATCTTATTACCAGTTTTATTTTAAACATAAAAAACATTTTCAAAGAAACCTACCTTATATTGATACTTTTTAAATGATCTTGTTGCATATTTTACATTCCTTTTCTTTTTTTCCTCCTTTTTGATATTGCTAGATGTATTTATGCTAATCATATGTGGCCTTTGTCTTAGCTGTTTTTGATATTCTTCCAATTCTGCATTTTTCAAAGCTTCTCTAAAAATTACATAAAATGGTTAGCAATAAGCCAAACTCAAGAATAAATAAAAACATAAATAAGTAATTTTTGTATTGAAGGCGTGTGTATACACTGTGTAGAAATTACTTGAACATGACCATTTTTTGGAAAATTGTATCTCAGAAATATAAATTTGAAAATCTGCTTTTTTATATCCTATTACCGCAGAGCCTTTGCACAAAAAAAATATAGTCAAGATATATCAAATAAGTCTTGAGGAATAAGACATTTTTCATTTTTAATGTAGTCAAGATATCCAACAGTGACTCATTTTGCTTAATTGGTTCTTTGAAATAATCTGATTTCCTCTGTTGGAGACAAAACCAAATTGATTTTATTATGTGCGTATATAAACGGCCACAAAATATAATTCAAAGGTTGTATGTATGTAGATTGATAAATGTTTATTGATCCATAGGTTAGCACATAAAAGCTATTAGACAAGTCAACACAGTGTATATATATAAAAAATAGTATGAATAAAATTATATACATAAAAAATAAAGTTACTAAGACAAATGTGAAAAGTTTAATTGAATATGGAAGATCACAAATAGAATTATTATAAAAAAATATATTCAAAATACTCCCTAACACCATACTGAATAATATCTAGTTTTTTATTCTCATTTTACAGTCGTGAAAGTAGATTATTCATTTTTGTGCAATGATTGTCTTTTGTTGCAGTAGAATTACCAAAATTTGTAATAGCATGTCCAATACACCTTTAAAAATCTAGTAGAATTTACAGTTAAGAGTTAAATTTGTGCAATGTGTTTTGAAGCCGAAAATCATTGTTGTCAACAATGCCTAAAGTGTCTAACAGTTTCAAATCTAAAACATGCAGATTCGAGTTTCATTTGGAATTAAATATTGTTTAGCTTATAGTTGGATTTAACGGGAACTAGGACCAGGGAGTAAAACTATTTTTCTATCACTAATGTTTCGGAATTATTTTATTCTTTTTTCAAAACTGAAACGAGATTATTTATACCTAGATGAAAACAGAGAACATATCTGTGACCCACTATCAAAACTGTTGAGTAATCGATACAAACTCCTTCCAATAAAAAACATATTGGCAGACATTACCATTAAAAACTTTAAAAATGCATGTAATCAAATACAGACATATTAAAATATCCCAGTAAGCAACTGATCCCGTTAAATCCAACTATATTGAATTCTTGGGACGATTAATCATTTATCAACACATCGTTCAGATTGTTTTCAATACATTGAGAAAAGTGAGTTGTTACTTAACCAACATTGAAGGATATCAGTTGTATTTTTTATTTTGTTTTGTAGCTGTACTCAGGATTTGCCGCAGAATAACAAGGTGGTGTCATCAAGAAAATGAACCGAAAATAAAGAGGAAACAGTTTTGCTATTTGTTATCAAAAGTACTTTTTGAGCAGTTTCACGTTTTCTTCATAGAATTGATTGTAAAGACTTCTATAAATCCCCCAAACATAAAATAATTCAGAAAAAGGGGCCTTTTCTTTTTTGAACTTTTCTAAATGTATGAAATCAGATGCCAACAATTTGTATTTAAGATATTTATGAAATATGCATATTTCGTGATTGGTGATTTCTCGAAGTTGGACTTTCATAGGACTCCCATGTTAAAGAAATAAGATCACATAAACATAATGTCACAATATATCTTACCTAATTTGTTTTGCTCTATCTAAAACTGCTTTTTTCAATGGTTGAACCAACACATTTTTTTTCCATTCAATGTTAGGATCACTTTGCCAGTTACCAGTACTTTGTCGAATACGTTCATGATCTCTGTTCCTACAAAATATTGGCTTTTGAACTTGCAAATTGCAAATTGAAGTTGAAAGAACTTACGAGTGCCTTCTTCCAGGCCTGAAGCCGGGTTCTCTAAGGTCCTCATCTTCATCATGTTCCAGATCTACTACATGGTTTTGGGGTATATCCTGGATGACTTCCTGGGTACCTATTTCAATAAACATAAAAATGCTAAATTTCCGGAGAAATTGCAATTTTATATGAATGCTCCTTCCCCGTTGAATCAATAACAAAAATATTTTATCAAAGTTAAATTTCAACCTATCTTATATGGATTATTCTAATACCATAAAAAATATATAAGACAATGTTTATAGTAAAAACCCCTCAAACAGTACAATATTTCTTTTATCAACCTATTCCTTGAAATCACTCAGATTTAGAAAATATGAACAATGCAACAAGGTTAGAATTATATACCCTCACCTTCTTTCCAATAGAAAGCATAAAATAAAATATGCATTATTCAAACATAAATATTGAAGAATTTAATTTAATCCGATACATACCTTCATTACCTATAACAATATTTGGAATGAGCTGTTCAACATTGCACAGTTCTCTACCAGGAACTAATCGTTGAAGCATGGGAGGATAAGGATTACCATCAATATCCACAAGGAAGGGTGGAGGCATAAGATGTGGCGGTATTTGTGTTTGTTCATCCAATACGTAGTGATTTGAGTCTCGCACAAGTGGGCGATAATCAGTATGGAAGAAAAGTTCTTTTGGAAGCTGAAAATTCAAAATTGGATAAATTGAACAAAAGAAACTTTGTGAGTTATATAATTTGTAAGTAGTTAGCCATAAACTCATTTTAAATCACGTAAAATGGAGAGGAATCAACAAAGGTAAACCAATAAATTCCTAAATTACCCTAGAGATACTAGATCTAAGTAGGTTATCTACATGAGGTAAATAAGAGACAAGATATAAATGAGAGACATTTCATTATTGTGGATACCATCAATTGTAATCACAGATGGTGAATCTTAATTTACTTTCCAACAATTTAAAACAGGTAGTGGCAGTTTCGAATACGTTTGTTCTTCTCCAACATATGGGAATGGCAAATGGGCACAGTAACACATATTTTTTTTAAGTTCTAGAAGAAAACAAAGATTTATAGCTTGCTGTATTACTTCTTGGAAATACTCAGTCACTTAAATAAAAAAATGCAAAAAAACTATCACCAAACTTTGAAAAAGATACAACAAAAGTGGTGTAAAAGAATTGAAGGTCAATTTGTAACCTTGGCTCAGTTGTGACGTATTTAGAAAGTTAGCAATCTGTAAGGTGGATGATGTATCTTGGCAATAGTGGGAGGTTGGTTTTGTTTTCTTCTTCTTCTTTTTGTAGTTTTTTTGGATTTCTGACTCCATACGGTGTCACTTTCTCCATCAGGTATTGTATAACTTCACAAACATTTAAAAGTATTCATCAAATATATAAATATTTAACATCAAATACAATGATAGGCAAAAAACTTGGAATATCTTCCAGATCAGGTATTCTCTCTTTCCGACAAATCCGTTGTCATCTGGCCTGGTTACCAGCGTAGAGAAAGAGATATTTGTAGAACTTCACATGTAATTTGCTTTACGTAAATATATAAATATATATGCCCATAAAGATGGCGACATTCACAAACATAAAACTGACTCTCACTTCCGACATGACATCCTCGTGCCCTCTTTGAAAGCAGCTCTCTATCAGACGTCTGCTCTCTGTCACATCAGAAACGGAAGTCCTGGTTTTGTTTTGTTTGTTTGTATATTATGCTTTATTGTCCTAAAATGACGACTACTGGAATCACACCTTACTAAATTAGTTGTTGATAACCAAGTAAAATTGCCTGTTGTTCTTGGCTTCTGAAAACATCAGGAAACCTGTATTATAGTTGCAAAGGCCTTGTACCTGATCTATAAAACTTTCTGCATTAGCATATATAATGTCAGTCCCCTTGCATATATTAGGATGTTTAACTAAAAATGTATTTTGTTAACAATAGTCTGGATCCCTTTAATATATTTACTAGTTTTAGAGGCATCATTGCATTTTTCAAGTTTTTCTTTAATTTTCAAAAAATACTGTCTTTTATTTTTAGTTTGATCACTGGAAATACGTATACTTGGCATTTTCTCAATGATTCTCATTTTTTTCCTCAGTAAGGTCACTGCTTCTTCCTTTCTTGAGAACATTATTTATTGGACTATTTTTTTGATAATCAATACTTGATATTGTATTTAGTATTTTGTTTCATTTCATTTTTGGCCTCTTCTGTCAGCTTTTTTTGCTCATCCGACGAATGTGATAACTCCAATATTTTTTGTTTTATTTCCTTGATTTCTCGTTCCGACATGTTTTTTATTGGATCATATTTTTGAATCATTCATCATTCACATTACATTATACATTTTCACCAATTTTTTTTCACCTAACCTCTAAACTATCACGTGGTTTGCAGCATATTATTTGACCGTTTTTATATGTTTTAGCCTGTTGTGCACAACTAGGGTGAAAAGAAGACATGCAAAAAAACACAGTTTTCCGCATTAACTACTTTCTTTTTGCAATATTTACACAGCTTTTCTTGGTGAGAAACATTTTCACTATTGACAGCCGCCATATTTATTACTTATACTTATGGAGAATGTGAGCCATCATTTGGGAAACGCAACAAACCCAGTGAAATATTTCGCGCCTATGAATCTCATATATTCACGCATGTGCACTAAAATGTAGCTTGTGGTGTCCAGAAATACGGTAAGTTTTTGTAAATATCCATAGTTTTTATTCAATTAATTGGTGAAAGGCGAATTATGTTTGCGTACTCTTATTCCCTCATTCATACCCATGACGTCAATTCAGAAACATGTGTTGATAATACTGTTCTTTTTTTCGAGCGCTTTTTGATGAATTACTAAATACTTCTGGTAGTGATAAACACAACCACATAGTTTTATGTGGCTCGGTTGATAAACCAAGTAACTAGGAATAATTTGGTCAGATTTCGTTATTTCGGAAACTTCATTACAGAAACAGTTTCTCAAATGCAAAATTGTTTCCGAAATGACATTATTTTCCTTGAAGGTTCGTGAGTGGGCATACATCAATATGAAGACGAAAGAAAAAAAGAAGAGAGAATCGCTATTTGAAGTCTGAATAATAAAATTAGATCAAAGACGGTTAGTAGACATGTTGATCAAACTGTATTGAATGGGGATATAAACTTAATTTCTGATTATTTTCCAAATTTGCCTGAAAGTGAGTTCCATAAGCAAACTGATGAAGCCAAGATTGAAGCTTCTTCAAGTTTCTATACTTCGAAGAAAACCAAAACAAAAATTGAAATAAAATTAAATAATCAAGACACAAATGCAACCCAGAGACACCACAGTAAAACAAAGAATAAACCAAAAGAAGTTAGCATGAAAAGAGTTAAGAAATATAGAGCGAAAATGACTGAAGAACAGTTACAAGAAAAACGATGGAAGGGCCGGGAAAGATAGAGAAAAATGAAAGATGTCAGTACTGTGAAACATATAGAGAAGCTTAACGAAAGGGATAAAAGGAACCAGAGGAAACGGTGGAAGGAAGCTAGTCAAAAATACAGACGTAACAAAAAATTACAACTGACCACTCAAGACTTGATGGAAAATAATTCACCCCCAAATAGTGATGACAAACAATTGCACTTTCAAAACTGCAATAACTAACGTGTCTGAGGAATATACAAATTTAAAATAATCTGGAACCCTAAACTTGCCTAATAAAGGCACACCTCAAACTCATAGTTCTAAAAAACAAGCAGGTCGAGCAAGGTTAAACGCGATAGATAAAATGATTTTTAATTATAGGTTTTTATTTATATGTTCTATTGACTGCTCTGCTAGAAAAATGTATAAATTTGAACAAAAACTATGAGGTATAATGTTTTAATTAGGTTTTTATTCAAGTTCTTTTGTCATGCTTTGTTACAAAATTAATATTTTTAAACAATAAAGCTATTTTTGACTTGACTTGATACAGGAAACTGAAAGAATTTGAAAGAGTGATAGCAGACTTAAAAAGGAGGTTGGAAAATTCTTGAAAAAGGAAAAAATTATTTCTTTTTTATATATAAAACGCATGTATTGTTTTTGCATTTTGTTTTTACATTGTTGTTTTTAAATTTTATAATGTGATGAGTTAGTACTACTTTGTTTGTTTGTATGTATCTTATGATGTGTCTTAGTTTTAGGTAAGCTTTGTCGACACAATTAATGTTCTATGACAATAAAGCATTTCTGATTCTGATTGAGACAAAGATTGAAAATTGTAACCCTGCACACCCACAAAGATAAATCAGCAGGTCAATTTGAGGACTCTCCAAATACAAAGATTAACGGAATTACAGAAGGGCTTAGTATACCTCAAGAAGTTAAGAAAGGATTATTGTTTGGTGAAGACATATGTGCCCAGTTATCTAAAAATGTACAATCACTAGATAGACAGAATGAAAAGGAAGTAGCATCAAAACTTATCAGTGGCAACATAATTAAGAAATATATGGATTGGACAAAAAAATTGTTTTATACAAAATGCATAGGAAACAAATTAATAATTTGCGTTTGTGTGAAAATGGGAAAAAGAAAAGGAATATCAAAATCGCACAGAAAATTCTTAAATCAGTTCAGGACTGCTGCTAGATTTAATGAGGAATTTATATAGAAAATATGAAGAGGCTTCAGAAATTAGTATAACAAAGTCGACATTCCAGAAAGGCAAACCTTTCTGGATAGTGCGCAAAACACATAAAGAATAGGAAACATCTGTGAGCATTAAATATGAAAATATAGCTTTTGTATCGAGAATGCATTCAGAAAATCTGATAGATGTGAAACGCCCTAGAGAGCTAACTGACTTAGTTTGTGACTTGACGAATATCGATTGCATATTTAGACGTTGTTTTACTTGCACATCAAAAGTTTGTCATTTAACAAATGACCTGAAACGGTCTTTGAGTGAACAAATCAGGTACTACTAGTGGGAATCAAAAACGGAGGAAAAATATATTAGAGGCACTAAAAAGCAAATTGAAAGGACTGTAAAAGCTGAAAAATATTCTACAATAAAAACACTTTTGGAAGTTCTCAATAAACAATCAGTTGTTGTTATGAAAGATGTTTTTAAAATGGAGCATCAGATGCAAGAACTCCAGAATAAGAAGCAAACACTTACAACACAAGAAATATTAATTCAAGTAGATTTTTTCGAAAACTATATTGCAGAATATTCATCAGAGATTCAGTCAATGCACTTTGGTGCATCAAAGAAGTAAATTTTCCTACATACAGGAATTTACTATTTCCGTGAAGATGGAACAACATCAGTCATTGGCAGTCAATGTTTTTATTCTGTTATCGATACCTTAGATCACCAGTCCCACGCCATCTGGGCTCACCTTCACAAATTGTTATTGGATTTGTCAGCGGAGCGACCAGATACTTCAAAAATACATTTCTTTTCAGATGAGCCAACATCCGAATATCATAATAGATTTAATTGTACTTCTTCATTGCCAAGATTCCCATACTTCAATAATATACAGGAGATCAGTTGGAACTTCACTGCAAGTGAACACGGTAAAGGCCCCATGGTAATGATATTTCTTTGGATTCAACATTTATAACTCTATTAACATTAGCTTTACCATTATGATTAAGATTTATGATCTATGGATGAATCAATAATACTATTTATTCGCTTGTAAAAAAAAACTTCGACCCCAAAAACCCCCACATACCAATTTTGAATAGAATCGGACCATAATCACAAAACTCGTCCGCCATTTTGGAGCCGCCATGTTGAATTCTTGAATTTTGACAACAAATCATAATCACCGACCCTGAAAACCCCTAGATACTAATTTTGAATAGAATTGGACAATAATCACAAAAATTGTCCGCATATTGGAGCCACCATTTTGTTTTTTTCCCAACCAAAATTTCATAATGCATTGTCACCGGAATTATGTACACCTGCCAAATTTCGAATCAATCGGACGATTAGAAGTGGGTCAAATTGCAAGATTTGATTACAGACAGACAACGGGACAGGTGAAACTAAATAAAAGCTTGTAATAAATAAAAGCTTGTAAAATACACTTAACTTACTATCAGAAATGTACCTCCTCAAACAAATAATAAAACAAGAACTGAATGAATACCAAAAATATTAGTGCAATTTGTTGCTATTAGAAAAGAAAAAAATTAAAAGTGAAAAAATTGTTCAATCTGATAATAAATCTGAAACGTTATGGTCAATTGTAAACTCAGAACTAGGAAATAAACAAACACAAATAACTCTCTCAATGCAATAAAAACAGACAATGAATTGGTACGAGAACCAGGTGTCGCTTGTAATATAATGACAAGTTTCTATCAGCTGCCTCTCATCTCATAAGTGTTTTGATACTGGAAACAATTTCGGCATTAACCTTTTGCAAGAAGAAAGCATTCATCAGGAAATGATGAAGTAAAAAATGTTTTACTGAAGAATATGAGTCAATTTATTTTAGAATCTATAACTTACATTCTAAATGAATCTTTTAGACAAGGCATCTTTCCCACAAAACTGAAGGTAGCAATTGTTAGACCACTGTTGAAAAATAAGGATTATCCACTTTTAATCGAAAATATCTACCCATGAGCTTATTTTCATCTTTTTCTAAATTATTTGAAATTATGTGCAGAAGATTTGTTCAATTTCTGAGTGCAAATGGATAGTGATAACAAATCATCAGAATGGATTCCAGAAGGGTAAATCTACTACAACTGCCATTTTCACTTTTATTGAGAGGATCCTTCATAATTATATATTGCCCATGGTGTATTTCTGGACTTGTTGAAGGCTTTTGACTGTGTGAACCATAAAATACTTCTGAGCAGATTATATAAAATGGGTATTTGCGGAGTAGCACATGACTGGTTTGCATCTTATCTTTCCAACAGACTACAAGCAGTCTGCCTAAAGCATAATACAAAGTAATATTTTTCAGATGAGAAACAAATTGCTATGGGTGTGCTTGGTCCGATTTTGTTCGTCCTATATGTAAATTATATGACAAATATTGTGAGAGACCCAACTACTACTTTAACTATTTCATATGCCGATGACACTAACTTGCTTATAGCAGAAAAAGACTATAACCTATTACATGACAAAACTATCAATGCCACAGAAAATATTGGAAATTGGTTCCAAAACAATGATCTATATCTGAATACATCCAAAGGAACTGTATTCTTTTACGACATGGCAGAAATACTTCACTGTTTCCAGACTCCATTAATCTTTATGAGATACCAATATTATATGCTTAAAAACCTTTCTTGGTATTACCATTGATGAAATTATGAGTTCGTCAGAACATGTGAAGCAACTGTGTGGTAGACTTAGTAGAATTCGTTATGCAATCAAAGAACTGCAAAAGGTTGTAGATCCTGAAACTCTTAGAACAGCTTACAGTCAATTTAATTCGGTTATGTCAAACGGAATCCTTTTTTTTTGGGGTGGTTCGCGCAGTCAAGAAGTCTTTGCAATCAAAAAAAGAATGATTAGGATCCTGGGAAATCTCAAAATTCAGAGAAAAATTCAAATCTTTGAATTTGATAACTGTACCGGGCATATACTTTTCTGAATGTGTAAATTTTGTTTTAAAAAATAAGCAGTTATTCGATGGCGCATTATCTACCCATTCTTATGATACAAGGCACAAAGATAATCTTACCTTCCCTCTACATAAGAACACCCTTCTTGAAAGGGGTGTTTTTATAAGTGTGTTGAATTTTATATGCTTCCTAGAAAAAATTAAGGAGATAAAAAACAATTATCAGATATATAGTCTGCTCTCTGAGCTATATAAAATTGAGGATCTAATCCAAAGAATGTTTGCCCAGTTCTAGTTCTAGTTTTATTTCAGTTATAATGTTAGTTTCACCATAGATATAGTGTATATCTCAATGCATATGTTTTTTATGGCCGATTGGCCTTTAGTGAACACAGAATTCAACAAGTACCTAATCATATTATTTACCTCATAAATATGTGTAAAATAAACATATTATAAGGTGACAGAATGGTTCCCAAGGCCCCCACAACTATAAATAAATACATAAAACTAAATTTATTCATCTCATTTATGAAATTTTTACAAAAGGAATAACTTTCTGAAGAATAACCCAATCTATTGAAATATTAAATGAGCAATCAAATGCTCTCTTGAAAACTGAAACTTCAAAAGCCATGGATCAAGATTCAAATTTACCATACTGCCTTCTGGATCCATGACAAATTTACTCAATTCTGATAACTACTGATTACCTGTTCGAAATATGGAACATTCCCAAATCCAAAGGTATGGATATGTCCATGTGAATCAGACCCAGCTATAATGCAGCCATCTGGACTCCACTTGACATCAAATAGAGCACTGAATCCTTGCCCTTCAATTGTATTCAGGAAACGGAAAACGATTTCTCCTTTCAATATATCCCAGACAAACAATTGGCCATCATGTCCAGCTGACAATATGATGTAATTATCGCAGGGGTGGCCTTCCAGGACGTATATTTCATCTGTATGCCCTGGTAGAACTTTTATTAGTTGGCCATCACTAGCAGTCCATATCTTCAATGTGAAGTCACTGACAGCAGTCACTACCCAGGAATCAGATTTGTTCCAACAGACCATAGTAACTTTAAGCTTCTTTGTATCTGTTTCTGGTACATTTGTTGCACTAAAATAATAATAAATAAAATTTATTAACACCAAGAAACATAAACGTTCATAATATGGATCTTTTCTATTTTATATATATATATATATATATAATATATATATATATATATATATATATATAAATTTTCAGTCACATTTGCCTTTGTTGGAGTATTTTAACTGAATGATTTGTGAGTTCCACATCCAAAATAGTTTTTTTACAATTTTCAAATTTAATTTTTCAAAGAATGCAAACCTCTTGAAGACTGATGTAGTTTTCATGTTTTCGAAAAGTTATAGACTGAACCATCAAATAATTTTCTGGTTACCACTGAATAGTCTTCTTGTGAGTGGACACGTTTTTATTTTTTCTGGTTGAGTTCAAAAACTTTCATAAAAGGCAAAATTGGTAATTGAAAAATCGGGAGTTTTTTCAAATTGAATTTTTTGCAAAATGGAGAAGTAGAAAGCCAAAAATTCTACACAAATCTAACATACTCTACATAAAAATACAATTTCACTAGGTATGTCATTGTGAATTAAATCTGCATTTTATTTTTTTCCAAAATTTTGAGATTTTTGGATTAGCTAGTTTGGTGATTATGAACTTTACCCATGGTTATTCTAAAGATCAATTTATACGAAGTCTTAATATCCAATAGATCATTTGGAATATATAAACAGAAAAGCAATTCCCAAAAATGTAATTTAAGAACACCAAATAATTATATTTTTCAGACATTTTTGTGAAATTATTCCATTCATAATCATATTAATACTTACATTACTAGTTGGAACCTCAATACATATAAAATTTTGATGCAGGGTACAAATTTTATGTAAAACAAGATTGGATAGAAATATAATTTTAATATGATGTATGAGGGTTCAATAAATCTCGAAATCTTTCTCTGTTGTTTAAATATCAAAACTGTAGGAAACAAATTGCTGAACAAGTAGATTTGAAAGAAATAACTGAAAGGAAAATACTGAAGGGAAAACAAAAACAGAATATTTTATTTGTATTACTCATTATTTCTGGATGGTCACCACAACCCATCAGTTTTATATTGGTTCAAAAAAAAACAAATAGAGATTTGCAGACCAAATACTTTATTCTTTAGGGAGGAATTCTGTATGACATCAAAACATTTTTTATTGACAGCATTCTCAATGTTGATAAACAGGACAGTTGTCCAGCTCATACTATCAGGAGTCCAACAGGTGCGTATGTTCATGTCATTGATATGGTAACTTTTTTTTATTATAAATTTCTCAAAAAAAATGGTATATGTATAATTTGTCACTTGTATTTAACTTTTTTAAGTTTCCCTTATTTATGGGATCGAAAGTTGAGCTATGTGAATTAGGAATATATAACTCCTTAAGACAGAGGTTGGGACAAAAATTATGATAAAGACTTAATAATGAAACTATGATATAGAAACTGAAGAGCTGAAAAAAAAATCAGTAAATGAAAATAGTGTATGTCAGTATATTCCACTGATTTTTGTTTCACATAATGAGCTCATGAACATATAATTTATTTGGGTAAACAATGATACTGACTGACTAAAAAAACAATTTTTTTCACATATACAATACCTAGGTAATTTCATAGCCATATTCAAAATCAGGCTTTTCCATTGCTGCCTTTCAAACCACCATATTATTGCCATACCATCTTTGCTACCAGACAGGAATCTAAGTCCACTATGTGCCCATTGAATGGAGTCCACTCGATCACTGTGAGCCTCCATTTCCAAAATCCTATGAGGTCCCTCATCCCCTTTCATGTAATAAACTCGAACATGATGGTCTGCCGAACCTGTTGCCAAAAATGTACCACCAGGGCTGAACGAAGAACATATCATTTGTGCTTGACCAGGCCTTATTTTTTCTTGATATAAAATGGGTGTTTTCCTGAAAATACAATATTACTAACGTATGAATTCATAAAGAAAATATTTAGTTTTTGCCATTTTTCAACACTTGAAAAATTTCAAGTAAGCTAGACAGTTCAAAATTAATAATTTGTTGTCAGAAACATACTCTATATTATAGAATTTTCATTCTGGAACTGGCTCTAGTACTATTATTTTTGAGTTACTAGACAGATTCGATTAATATTCAAAAAAAGGTCAGCAATTTGTCACTTATATATTTTCAAAAGTGATTTTGTATTGGTTTTACTCGAGAATTATTAAAAATAAAGTTTGCACAGAGTAGCTATATACTCTTTTTGTTGAACCTGGTGATCTAGAGTTTGAGTTTCGGGAATAATGAGTCAAATCAAATCCAATTGTTCGAATCGACAGTAATGGAATCAGTAAATAATGGAAAACTATTTTTAAACTTAGTTCATCTTAAAATTTGTTTTCCCTATACGGTTTCACCTTCTCTACCCTATTTTTCAATATAATGATCAGAACGAAACTATCCATTGGTAAGTATTGATAATTTCTAGATTCTAGAGGTCTTGCAAAAAACTTAACTTTTTTATCAAACAGAAATAAAAGGGTGACGATGAAATTATGTTTAACAAAAAACATTTTAACAATGTGGAGCATTTGTACCAAGGTTAGTGGGGAAATTAATGACAAATAACAACGTCAAATCACAGGTGACCCCGAGAAAATTGTCAGAGATTTCAATAACTATCTAAATGAGCACAATATTTTGAATACTCAACAAACACAGAACTGAATCAGGGGAAAGTGAGTGCAGCAATATTCTGTGATTTATCGAAGACTTTCTACTTCTACAATTCAGGAATCAGAGCCCCCATAGTCTTATCTGAGCTGAAGAACCCAGTTTGTTCAAATCCATAAGTTATCAGCCATTGGTGCAATATGATGCAGAGCTCCTCAAGGATAGGTGCTCAGTCCAATCTAATTTCTACTGTACTTCAATGAATCAATAGTAAATATGAACAAATTTCTTGGAGTCTACATTGACAAGCAATAAAAGTTTCAAAATCATGTCAAACAATTTGTAAAAAAGCTTTCATCAGGATATTATGTCCTGCATATAGTGGCCAATGAACTGGGTACAACATCAGCTAAGGTGGTTTATGTAACATAGAAAACTTTCATTCAATCTTCGTCCTACAAAAACATGCCATAAGATATTTATATAATGTAGAACTGCAAGTGTCATGCAGGTCACTGTTTAAGGAGAATAATTTGTTAACTTTTCCATCTTTGTTCATTCTTAAAACAGTTTGTTTATTTTTCACTAGCCAAAAAGATAAGTTGAACCTGTTCACTTCCTCGATTAATATATAAAAAAAAACTCATTAATATCATCATAATATTTTTTGATGTACAGAATGTGGAGATGTTTCCGGTTTTCCTTTGCAGAACCTGTCTACTATTCTCCTCCAAGCCTAATTTACTGAGATGTTCTCTGAGTTTACAGTGGCCCGTTATTGACTTAAGATTCCTCTTGCTGAGGCTGACTAATTCTTAGGATTTTTCTCAGTTAAAGTTGCCGAGGAGATCTTTAGCCTACTGCATCCCTGGAAGTCTCATCATTGTGTGATTCCCAATGCTTTTTGCTCTTCATTGAGCTCCTCTTGAAAATAGGAATTTTCAAGGCCGCAGAATGGTTTTGGCCCGATCAGTGGCTTTGATGCTCCCTCTCATGTCAGTGCATCCGCTTGTTCATTCTTCTCTAAGAGTTGATTGTTGGCAGCGGTAACATAATAAAGTAGGCTCCCCGGATTTCTGCACATTCCATTTTGTTGGTGAAATAATTCAGTAAGAAATCCTCGACAAACAGGAGGCTTTTTTACCTTTGTCTATCTTTGTGTTCAATTTTTTTTCAGAATCAATATTTTTCTGTTTTTATTTATAGGTTTGAAAACTTCACTTTAATTAAACTGAAATACAACTGAATTTCATTTGTATAGTAAAAGTTTATAAGTTTATTTGTATTCAGTATGGAAATCTGTACTGTTTGATATCAAATACAAAATAAATCACCCTGTATAACCCACTAAAAATTCAGTATTAGCACCATACATCGACCTTCTTTCACTCACGACCTTACTACAGATGGCAGATATTTTTCGTTATCAATAAAGGTTACAAGATGGCGGCAGTGAACGGGTCGTCTGTAAATGCAGAGTGTAAAAACGATTGTAAATACTGTAGAAAAGTCGTAAATTCAGTGAAGTGCCACAAATGCATGGAAATTTTTCATCCTAGTGGCATGCTACAAGCAGCACAAATAAAAAATGCATTTTGTCGGCATGAAATTAAAAGTTTTTTGTATGAGGATGATGTGAAAGAGAGAGCTTGTGAACAAGCAGATCCTGAAACAAATCCATATGAAGTGGAAAATAAACTCCTGCGTAAGTTATTGCATGAAATGGAATCGAAATGTGACAGTCTCTGCAAAAAAAAGATAAAATCGTCTTCCTAATAGAGAAACTGAATGGGTATGAAGCAAAAAAGGATAACACAAGTAAAAACGCTCAGTCTGATAAAGGCCACATACCAACAAAAAGTGGCAAAAAGATTCCAATAACTAATGAATCATCGTCGGTTATGCCAACCAAACCTATTTATAGTTCAGCAGCTAACAACAGATATGCGGCAAATAATTCACCAACAATTTTCAAGCATAAAGAAGTAAAGGCAGCAATCTTAACAGCGGAATCTGCCAATAGAATGCATGACATACATGAGTTAGGAGCGCAGGTAGTTGAAGAAAAATCGGAGAAAGTTTCAGACAGGAAAAACTTCAAGATGGTTGGTGGCAATGAAGATAATTCAGGCATCATTACAGTACCCAAAATGGTATCACTTCATGTCACACCCCTAAATCCAAATACCAACTCCGATGATCTGAAGAAAGTTCTAGAGAAACACTTTCCAGAGGTGGTCTATGAAAAACACCAATCTAAACTACCGAAGCTGTATGCCTCTATGAAAGTAACCATAAAGCAGGAAAATTTCAGCAGAGCCTGGAAAAGGGAGATATGGCCAGCTCTTGTATCGCGTTTTTTGTGAAAAAAAGGACGGCACCACAAGTACAAGTATAGTTGGTGAGTCCAGCAAAAAAGGTCTGAATGATAACTACAGCAGTAATGATACATGTGAACAAGTTTACTTACTTCATCAATTCCAACTGATCTTGACAGAGAGTTATGCCATGGAAATAATGAAGCCACATGCAGTATTATTCACCATAACCTATAGTCCATTGGCAACTGCCTAAACGAAGTACGAGAAACACTTTACGAGCAAGCAGACTGCATTGCCTTATGTGTAAGTGAACATTGAAAATCAGAAAGTCAACTCATCAACTACAACCTAACTGGTTTTGAATTAACATCTGCTTACTGCAGCAGGGAAGGTGCCCATGGTGGAACAGCAATCTTTATCAAAACAGGAATCAATTGGAAGGTTCGATGTGATATAGTCAGCACATCAGAAGAAACAATATTAGAATGCGCAGCAGTAGAAATCAAGTTGAATAAGTGCAAAGCGATTATTCTACGTATTTATCGTACTGTCTCAGAGCAAGCATTTTTAAAGAAACTTGAATTTATTTTATCAATAGGTGTATGTGAAAACTGTTTAATTTTTATAGCAGGCGATTTCAACAGCAATATCAAATGTAAATCCAAATGGTCTACTGAACAATTGTCACTAATAAAATCTTTCAATATCATGCAGTTGTATAGCTAATATTTGGTGGTGATTATCTTCCGGAAATACTGAACAATCATATATCGGATCACACTGTCCAAAAAATCACATTTAGCCATGAGTAGACATAAATCAGGTAAGATTGAAAAGAGATTATTTAGTATGCATAATAAGGAATCCTTCAAAGAATTATTAGTTCATCAAGATTGGGGGCATGTTTTTCGCACCTCAAATTCGATTGTGAATGAACAATGGGCAAATTTTATGCGAGTAATAATGCCAATCTTCAACTACTGTTTTCCTATCAAATGTACTAGCTCAAAGCATAGAAAGATATCCAATTACCCAACTCTGGAACTATTACAGTGTAAAAATCAACTTGGTACCTCACTTGTGGTGCGTAGAACAGCAGAAGGATATGATGAAGCATATAAGAAAAACAAATTTAGGTACAACCAGTTATTGATAAATGCGAGTAAAATTAATAATAGAAATCGTATAAACAATAGCGATAAGAAATCAAAATACCTTCGGCAGATGGTTGGAGAAATAAAGGAAAAGCTTCAAAGCATGTAGAATTGAAAATAACTGGTGGTCCAAAAATAATAAGTAATAATATTAATAAACTAATACTGAATAATTTGATACATTATTCAGTATCAATTTATTAATATTACATTTAACATTTGGGAGAATTTAAAAGCAGAAACTTTTTATAACATATCCCTTTGAAAAATTTGAATGTTTTTTGCACCTATTGCCATTAATGAAACTATTAAGATAATTAAAAGTTAAAAAATTCGATGAGTGCAGGATATGATGAAATACCGAACAGTATCATAAAATGTTGTGAAGACAAACTAGCATTCCCTTTAAGCCACATAATAAGTAATTCTTTTCAATATGGGCTCTTTCCTGATAGTCTAAAACTTGCCATTGTTAAACCATTATATAAAAATGAGGAGTGATTCATCTTGTCTTCTACTCTTCAAAATACGCACGGAACAGCTCAGTTTTTAGTTTTAAGATCCAGCAAAAGACAAAGACAATAATGCTCAAATTGATTCTCCTGCACATCGCATACTGTTTCCTGATTGGTTGCTAATTACGTTCTTTTATTCAACAGCCAATCAAAAAACACTTGTAGAATGTAACAAACCTTTGTTTGTAAACCGTGCATGCGAGAATCTTGCTTGGCAACAGAGTTCAGTTCACAATCATGAATCATTACAATTTACAATAGCCGAGAATTGTTAAAACAATATGCAATTGCGAATTAATTTTTCCCTTTTCAATAGTGTTTGTGTCGTTTGTTTCTTGCCAGTTACTGTGATAAATATGATAAGTGCCACAAAGCAGAGTATGAAGTTAACTGACTTCATCATCGGTTTGGATAAAACAAGGTAGATGGTTTCTTCACTTTGAAATTGAATATATATCCCAGGCAGGCTGCAATGAAAACATTTACCACACCTTCTTCTACCTTATTCAAATGTCGAGTTAAATGTTTATTGCATTCGGCAATTGCTGAAGTTTTCTTCTGAGCAGGTCGCCCGAAATTAGGCGAGTGGCTCTACCCCAAATTTTGTTAAATTTTACAAAGAACAAAACAAGTTTTTTTCAGATTTTTAACCACTGTAATTAATAATACTATTATTTTCTTTTTTGATAGAGAGTACATCTATATAGGAATGGTCAGAAACATTTAGATCTAAACAAAAAATTCGTTATAAAATGGCATTATACACTCGTCATTCACGGGTGTGCAAGAGGGTAGATTATACCCTGCATATATATATATATATATATATATATATATATATATTATATGTTGTATGTATGTATGTATTCGATATGTTGAAATCAGAGCATAGCTATAGTACAAGAACTGTGGATTCAAATATTCCAGCCCACAGACTAACTCTGATAGAAAAAACCCCTATGTATTTGTGTATTAAGTTTTATAATAGTACTCTGTCTAAAAAAATTCAAACATTTTGTTCAGAAATTACCAATCAAGATCGAAACATACAGCATAGATGAATTTCTAGATTCAAAGTCATTTTGATTTCAATGTCAACCAATTTTATAAATTTAAAAAAAATTAATTCTATTTTACTCTTCTATTTTAACATGTCTGTTTCTTTTATTTGTTTTTGTTGTCTTGTCAAAAAGTTATTTTTGTATCTCTGTATTTTTATCATTATCTCAGATGTTGGTTTTTTGGTAACTATACATTACTACTTTGACGCTGGTTCACCTAATTGTATTTGTGTATTGTACGATGTATAAGTATAAAGCTCTATCAATCTATCCTTTTATAATTCCTTCACAATTATGTTATTTCTATGTTCTCCAGTATTATCTGCTACATACACAAGTATGTCATCTACTGTTGCTTCGGGCTTCTCTCGGTATAAATACATCCAAACTTTAGGAGTGACCCCTTCACATTTTCCACCTTTTTGTTCATCACTGGACTATTGATCAACTATTCTGTTCGATGGTTAAATATTTGTTACTCCCAGATAGGCAATTCTCATTCACTATCACTATCATCAAAAATAATTGCTTTGGATTTGTGACGTAGGTTATTCTCGTGAGTTATAGATTCAAAAGCTTGTCACGCAAAGTTTTCAGATCGAATACAAAAGCGATAAACTTTTGAATCTATAACTCACGGAATAACCTACATCACACATCCAAAGCAATTATTTTTTACTTTTTAGTGCATTTGAATAAAAGCTTGCCTTTAAAAAGGGTTCTTGTTAATTATAATATTTTGTGCTTTTTAGTACTTAAGTTCGCCTCAATCTATGCATTTTTGTTAAAGCATCGTAATCATGAGGCCTTTTTTCCTGTAAGTTCTGACCTATCTAGTCCTTCAATGAGGAGACTATCTTAAGATTAACCCATCCGCCATCTTGGAGTTGCCATCTTAAATTTATGAATTTTACCTAAAAATCAATAATCTTCGACTAAATTCATAATCTCCGACCTCAAAAACCCAGACATACCAATTTTGAATCGAATCGGGCCATAATTACAAAACTCGTCCGCCAACTCAAATTTGTTAATTTTGATAAAAAATTTATAATCTCCGACCCTGAAAACCCTCACATACCAATTTTGAATAGAATCGGACCATAAACACAGAGATCATCTGCCATCTTGGAGCCGCCATTTTGATTTTATGAATTTTGAGGAAAAATTCATTATCGAACCTGAAATCGGACCATAAACCTAAATCTCATCTGCCATCTTGGACGCCATTTTGTTTTTTTCTTAACAAAAATTCCAACCCCATTTTAATTTCATGAAAAAAAAAATCTCCGACTCTGAAAACCCCCACATACAAATTTTTAATAGAATCGCACCATAATCACAAAACTCTTCCGCCATTTTGGAGCCGCCATATTGAATTTATAAATGTTGACAAAAAATTCATAATCTTTGACCCCGAAAACCCCCCACCAATTTTAATGAATCGAACCATTATCACAAAACTTGTCCACCATCTTGAATTTTGACAAAAAATTCCCAATCTCTGTCCCCAAAAACCCCCACATACCAATTTTGAATCAAATCGTACCATAATCACAAAACTCGTCCGCCATGTTAGAGCCGCCTATTTTATTATTTTTTCTCAAACAAAAATTTCATAATGCTTACATGCATGTCACCGGAATTATGAACACCTGCCAAATTTCAGCTCAATCAGATGTCGGCAAATGCTCCAAAAATGGATTACAAATTTTGAACCCTGAAAGAATGGCGGAATGACATACAAACGAAGCAAGGTAAATAAAAGCTTGTAATAAAGAGAAAATAGAGCTGATTAGGAAAGTTTCAAAGATAAAAAATGCCAAAGGATGATTTTTGTGTAATGAAATAAATAAGAGATACCACTCTACAAAACGTTCCATTGCTAAAATCTTCTTCTAAATACCGAGACACACTTAACTTATCTTCAAAAAAATTTACCTTTCTCAATAATTTCAATTTACAACAAGATATCTGAATCTCTCCGAACCCTGTCTTCCAATATCATGAAGATTAAATTAAAAACTTACTTCTCTCCATTCGCTTCATGAATTTTTCGCTGATGTGCAATAAATTCTGCATCATATCAATACTCTCTTTTAGAAATTGTAAAATTGATGTTTTCAACTTGTATTGTGTTTTAGTTTTCTATTTTGTAATGTTTTATATATTTTACTTGTATTTTATATTGTTTTGTGTATATAGATATTCATTTGTGTATGTGTATCTGAGCTTGTTATCTGTAGATGTACATAGATATTTTTGTTTTTATTTTATTGTATTTTAGCATATAAAATGACATGTTCTACACCCGTGAGGGTATTTGTACAAGGAACTAATAAAGACTCTCTCTCTCTCTCTATTAACTACCAATATGGATAACGCTCCATAAGACGCCATGTTAACAAAGTAAAGTGACAAAAATCAGTCTGTCTTTTTGCATGCGGACGCTTGAAAACTACTATGCATGCGCAACTTACGAATTACGACTCATGACATAAATATTTAAGGTTAGATTATTTATTTGAAATTTTGACCAGACTACCAAAACCAAGTGAAAACAAAGGTCATAATTTTATCGTTTTGTCACCATAATGAGAATTTGCAACAAATGAATGAAAAATGAAATGACAAAGCTTACTTGCCATACTCCAACATTTTTTCATGTGAAATAATGACTACTAGAACGAGATGGACGAACAAAATCGTGTCTTGGCGCATGCGCATTCACTTTTAGCGCCTGATTTTGAAAATTGATATTTAATTGTTTTGACTTTACATAGGCTTATCATCAATATTTGAAGTTAATAAATATATGCTCTTAACATGTATGGAATTTGTTCAGAAATCAATAAGACTTTTGAATTTTCACAAATTAATTCTTATTTTATTCCAGAACATATTTACTGGGATTTACCTGAATTCCACCTTGACAGCCGAGTCATAGGTGTACGTCCAGAAGGCAATAGATCCATCTGTACTGGTACTGATCAAATACCTCACACCCCAACATGGTGTTGGACAAAAATTCACAGATGTGATCATCCCATTGTGGCCAGTGAGAACTGCAACTGGATATCCCGTTTGTAAATTCCATACTCTGATGATTCTATCTATTGAACCAGCTGCTAGGAGTGTGTTTTCAGAATTTATAGCAATATCGGTTATTTCAGAAGATGCTCCTCGGAAAACAGCTATTAGTCGTCCAGTATGTGCAGACCAAAGTTTTATGAGTAAATCATCTGCTCCCTAGAAAAATATTTTTTTAAATTACACATACAAAAAGGCAATGCCCATAACAAACCGCTGGACCTAAAGAGCTAAAATTTTGAAACGTGTTCCTATGATGACATAGATAACCACTAAGAGATTGGATTGGATATTCCATAGCTAAAGGGGTGAAAAGAGAGTGAGAATAGGGGTTGAAAGTGAAACTACCATTCGTTTTGAAGATGAAGACATAGAAATTGGTATTCGGGCTTTTCTTTTCAATTAAAGGAGCAAGTATTTCAGGATTTTTTAAAATTCAACCCTAGAGTGGTGTTGAAATGCAGGTTGAAAGTGTGTATAGTAAGAGTACCGTTAGTTTTCAAGTAGGGGTCATAAAAATTGGTATTTGAAGTCTGTGTTACAAATAAAGAAATATGTTTCAGTGTTTTTGGAAATTTAAATCCTAAAGGGGTTAAATCGGGATTGGAAGTTTGTATAGGGGTTCCTTAAAAATTGGTATTTTAGGTATTTGTTACAAATAAAGAAATTCGTGTTTCAGTATTTTTAGAAATTTAATTCCTAAATTTCAGCCCATTTGTCTGAGAGTTACAAATAAAGAAATACGTCTTTCAGTGTTTTTAGAAATTCAACCCTTGAGGGGTGAACATTTTTATGGGGGTTCTGTTATTCTTCAAGTTAGGGTCATGTAAATTGGTGTTTTGGCTCTCTGTTGCAAATAAATATATCGTGTTTAACCTTATTTGAAAATTCCGCGCCCAAAGGGGTGAAAACAGGTTGATGAATTTGTAATAGCTGGCAAATCAGTTATGCCACCCAAACGGGATAGCGGGGAACGGGATAACGAGTGGTCACGAGGTTAACGGGAAGCAGGCAAAGCCACAGGCATAAGCTAGATAGAACAATACAAAGAGAAACATGGGGAACAATATAAATTCTACACGGACGAAGTCGCCGGTATAGATATGATGAAGATATCTTAAATTAATTGTGGCTGCTTTTTCAACACTGAGTTTGAATCTTTATTGTTGCTCATAATTTCTATCCAATGTTAACCAATATCCAGATTTAATTGAGTGCAACATAATTTCATTCATACCTGATAAGAGGATGTTCATTCATGAGCCACACAAAATAATCAAACCAACAAAATAGACACATTCCATTGAACAAAATCATACTGAAAGTGATAATATAACTTGAAATGATGGATGTTAAAAAAATCTGGCAAGAACTTTAATAGATGTTAAAGCAACAGTAGATCTTATCAGTAGTCATTTATAATCTGTTAGTCACAAAAAAATCTAAAACTACACATGGAAATTGTTACCACTATAAAAGTGGCAGGGCAGAAGTTTGCCAAAATTGTCTTATGATTTGAGGATATGTAAAAAACTATAGTTTTGAGCATATTTGATTTTATGTTCCGTTTTCACATCCAAAGGTGATATTTTTCTTGTTCAAAAGTCACGAGCAAGTGGACTAGTAAAACGCATTACTCAAGACCTTACCGTTTTAATGCCTACGTTTCGGCGAAATTTTCGCCTTCTTCAGGGCTACAATAAAAGGTGTGTGTAAATATAGAATTCCAGAGTTACAGACATCCACAACATATGCATGTATGGATTGTTAAAACTGTATAAATTAAATTGTTACTGAATAAAATTGTGAAATTTAAAAAGTTTGCGAAATATAAGAGAGAAAAACATATGTCAGAAGTATCTCAGAAGTGACAATGTTTCTACTCATCCCAAGTGTAATTTGAATAATGATGTGAATTAAATTATCAGAATTAGATTTTTCATTGAAAAAATCATAAAATTTGTCGAGAAGAGGAGTATGGATGGAATTTGTGATTATAATTTTATTGGAGGTCATACCCAAACGAATGGTTTGTATCGAATGAATTCGTGTTGTGGTTTTTCGGTGATTGAAGATCTTGTAGAAATTAAGTTTTTTTGCTTTTTTATCTTTTTTGACTGATAAGGCCAGGTTTTGTTCTACCTAAAGTTATGTATATAAATGCTATTTAAATTGTTACAATCGGTCTTCAAGTTAACACTATTCTCATTGCTTGCTATGTGGGCCATTTCAAGAAATAATCCTTTACTGAGAGAATTTTCTGTATCTAAAATTCTGGTGGAATTGAAGTCAAATCGGTGGCCTACTTCAAAATGATGGGAACTCAGTGCTGTTTTGTTATTTTTGTTTTTATTTTTAGGAGCATAATCATAATGATGCTGTTTTAATCTTTGTTTCAAGTACTGCTCAGTTTGTCCATTATACCCTGAATCACATTCTAGACATGGTATTCGATAAATAATATAAATGTTTTCCATCAATGATGTCTCATCTTTCAATTTTGAGTATATAGAATTTCTTTTATCTCAGTATTGTTAAGTGCAATTTTTTGGAGGTCTACCCAAACAGGTTTTGTGGTTTTTCGGTGATTGAAGATCTTGTAGAGATTAAGTTTTTTTGCTTTTTTATCTTTTTTGACTGATAAGGCCGGGTTTTGTTCTACCTAAAGTTGGTTTTATGCGTGATCAAAATATTCCTATTAATGCTATTTGAATTGTTACAATCGGTCTTCAAGTTAACACTATTCTCATTGCTTGCTATGTGGGCCATTTCAAGAAATAATCTTTTACTGAGAGAATTTTCTGTATCTAAAATTTTGGTGGAATTGAAGTCAAATCGGTGGCCTACTTCAAAATGATGGGAACTCGGTGCTGTTTTATTATTTTTGTTTTTATTTTTAGGAGCACAATCATAATGATGCTGTTTTATTCGTTCTTTCGAGTACTGCTCAGTTTGTCCAATATACACTGAATCACATTCTAGACATCGTATTCGATAAATAATATTACATTTTACCATCAATGGTGTATCATCTTTCAATTTTGAGTATATAGAGTATTGTGCAATTTTTGAATTGTTGGTATTTAAACGTTTTCTCAGCCTCTCTGAAAGACCTGATATGTTGGTTATCTTGAAAAATTGGCAAGAAGTTATATTAAGGGATAAGGTGTTGTGCGGTGTTATATTGTTGCCTGGAGGTTTCTGTCTCAAAATGCCGTTTATTAGGGTGATAGGATAACTATTCAATAATAAGGATTGTTTCAGTTTCTTCAAATTTTTCATGGCTGAGTTGATACATTTTAGGTCTTGATTGTTTTATAATGTTTGTCTTTTGATGCAGGGGATGAGCTGAATCGAAACTTAGATATCTACAGGGTTTTTTGTATAAATCTGTGATTATCATATTGCCTTATCTAATTAATAAGATGTCTAGGAAAGGGATACTGTTGTTTTTTTCAACTTCCATAGTAAACAACAACTCTGGGACAAACTACTGAATATGTTACGAGTGGGTTACTTTTTCGGAACTTGGGATGGCTAACAAAGTGTCATCTATGAATGCATATACGAATGGGATATTGAATGGAAATATTTTCAGTGCTTCTTTTATAACATGGTCCATAGTCAAGTCAGCTAAAATGGGGCTAATTGGATCATCCATAGGTGTACCTGTAACCTGGTTGTAAAATTATCTATTATAAGTAAAACAATTTGTATTCAAGCAATATGTTAATAAGTTTTCAAAAGTCCCTTTATCTATCTCCGTAAATTGACTGATTTCATTCCATCTGTAATCTATAATGTGAAATATTAGTTTGTGTGGAATATTCGTACTAATATATAGTGGGGATGTAATGAAATTGTCTTGATTTTGTTAACTACTTCCAGGGAGTTTTTTACATTGTGTTCATCGGATTTTGAAAGTTTGTACCCTGGGGAATTCATGCATGAAATAATAGGCCTTAGGGGCCTTAAGTTTTTGTGCACCTTAGGGAGACCACATATTTTTGGACAACAGGCATTGTTAATTTTTAGTGTTCTGCTAGTTCTCTCTTCAATATATTCTTTATCCACCAGTTATATAACTAAAGAATTGTTTTGATTTTGGTGCAAATTTGTAGGTTTGTTTTTTTTTTTTAAAATTTAATTTTTTTTCTCAGTTTTGCTCAAAATGATTGTGATATTTCTTTTATCAGCAGAAACAACTAATATTTCTTTGTTTGTATTGAGACAATTTTTTTGTTTTTTCATAAGTTTCTGATTTGAATTTAGCTTATTTTCACTGTTTTTCTTTTTATTGAGAAAATTGGTAATAATGTTATGCACTGACCTCCCATAATTTCTTTTTGAACAATTTCGGGATTATTTTCAATACAGTAGGTACTCTACGTCAGCAATGAGATGATAAACAGGAATTTCTTTGTATGTATGTTCTACTGAGAGTTTATCATCTCATTGCTGACATAGAGAACTGTATTGAAAATAATCCCGAAATTGTTCAAAAAGAAATTATGAGGTCAGTGCACTAACATTATTACCAATTTTCTCAGTAAAAAGAAAAACAGTGAAAATAATCTAAATTCAAATCAGAAAGTTATGAAAAAAACAAAAAAAAATGCTCAATACAAACAAAGAAATATTAGTTGTTTCAGCTGATAAAGGAAATATCACAACCATTTTGAGCAAAACTGAGTAAGAGACAAAAATGAAACTTCTTGTCAGTGAAACAAACTTTTACAAACAAATAAAAACAAATCCTACAAATTTGCACCAAAATGAAAACAATATTTTAGTTAATTTGCTGGGGGATAAAGAATACATTGATGAGAGAACTAGCAGAACACTAAAAATTAACAATGCCTGTTGTCCAAAAATATATGGTCTCCCTAAGGTGCACAAAAACGGAAGGCCCCTGGCCTATTATTTCATGCATGAATTCCCCAGGGTACAAACTTTCAAAATTCTTGAATGATATTCTAAAAAGTCTCGTCCCATCCCATGAACACTATGTAAAAAACTCCCTGGAAGTGGTTAACAAAATCAAGACAATTTCATTACCTCCCCACTATATATTAGTATCACTCGATGTAACATCATTATTCACGAATATTCCACACAAACTAATATTTCACATTATAGATTACAAATGGAATGAAATCAGTCAATTCACGGAAATAGATAAAGGGACTTTTGAAAACTTATTAACATATTGCTTGAATACAAATTGTTTTACTTATAATAGATAATTTTACAACCAGGTTACAGGTACAACTATGGGTGATCTAATTAGCCCCTTTTTAGCTGACTTGACGATGGACCATGTTATAAAAGAAGCACTGAAAATATCTCCATTCAATATCCCATTCGTATATGCATACGTAGATGACACTTTGTTAGCCATCCCAAGTTCCGAAAAAGTAACCACTCATAACATATTCAGTAGCATTGTCCCAGAGTTGACGTTTAGAAAAACAACACTATCCCTTTCCTAGACATCTTATTAATTAGAGAAGGCAATATGATAATCACAGATTTATACAAAAAACCCTGTAGCTCTGATAGCTATCTAATTCAAAGTGATAGGAGTAATGACATATGAATCCATCCAGACTTGCCCTATTCATGCCCCCATTGCGGAAATCCCTTTTTTAGGCGTTCGACAACCTTGCCCAACTCATCTATAACTCCAACGAATTGCCGTCAAAAATTATCTTTGCTCTTATTAAATATTCAATCTATTCGCTATAAAACTGATGAACTCCTCATATTCATTGAAAATCAGGAATTACCCGAATTAATTCTAATAACAGAGCACTGGCTTAAAGAAAATGAACCCTATTATGTTCCTAACTACACTATAGCTTCAAAATATTGCAGAAAAACTTTAAACAATGGTGGAACGTTGATATTAATTAAAAATAACTTCTCCAATACATTCGTATTGGAAAATATCACTATTTATGATAATTTAATTGTAGAGCATACTTTCGAGTTTTCCTTGGGATACAATAGGGCCAATAATCTAATCAGTGTGAAAGCAGCCACGAGTTCCAGCCACGAATTTGCGGTGCTTATGTGGATGTGGGTCCGTCCGCCAGTGGTCGTCTACTGATGGTCAGAATTCGTGGCCAGCCATGAAATAAATTATATCGTTTCTGTTAAGAATGCGAGAATGTTTTTTGTAATAAATGTATGCTACGCGGAATCCTTGACAAGATGTATATGTCACCCGATTTTATCAGGCTAAAATTAACCCTCCACTACCCCTATCATGAATTTCTTTGAAATTATTCAATTTCCATAAAAAACGCGTGGATCAGGATTTTTTTTTCATAAATATATGCTACCAAGGATGCTTAACAAGATGTATATGTCACTCGATTTTGTCGGGCAAAAATTAACCCTCTACCACCCCTATCACGAATTTCTTTGATATTATTCTATTTCCATAAAAAAAACGCGTGGATGGGGATTTTTTTTCATAAGGATGGGGATTTTTTTTCATAAATATATGCTACCAAGAATGCTTAACAAGATGTATATGTCACTCGATTTTGTCGGGCAAAAATTAACCCTCCACTACCCCTATCAAGAATTTCTTTGGAATAATTCTATTTCCATAAAAAAACGCGTGGATCGAGATTTTTTTCATAAATATATACTACCAAGAATGCTTAACAAGATGTATATGTCACTCGATTTTTTCGGGCAAAAATTAACCCTCCACTACCCTTATCATGAATTTCTTTGGAATAATTCTATTTCCATAAAAAAACGCGTGGATCGGGATTTTTTTTCATAAATATATGCTACTAAGAATGCTTAACAAGATGTATATGTCACTCGATTTTGTCGGGCAAAAATTAACCCTCTACTACCCCTATCATGAATTTCTTTGGAATAATTCTATTTCCATAAAAAACGCGTGGATGGGTATTTTTTTCATAAAAATGGGGATTTTTTTCCATAAATATATGCTACCAAGAATGCTTAACAAGATGTATATGTCACTCGATTTTGTCGGGCAAAAATTAACCCTCCACCACCCCTATCAAGAATTTCTTTGGAATAATTCTATTTCCATAAAAAACGCGTGGATGGGTATTTTTTTTCATAAAAATGGGGATTTTTTTCCATAAATATATGCTACCAAGAATGCTTAACAAGATGTATATGTCACTCGATTTTGTCGGGCAAAAATTAACCCTCCACTACCCCTATCAAGAATTTCTTTGGAATAATTCTATTCCCATAAAAAAACGCGTGGATCGGGATTTTTTTTCATAAATATATGCTACTAAGAATGCTTAACAAGATGTATATGTCACTCGATTTTGTCGGGCAAAAATTAACCCTCCACTACCCCTATCATGAATTTCTTTGGAATAATTCTATTTCCATAAAAAAACGCGTGGATCGGGATTTTTTTTCATAAATATATGCTACCAAGAATGCTTAACAAGATGTATATGTCACTCGATTTTGTCGGGCAAAAATTAACCCTCTACTACCCCTATCACGAATTTCTTTGAAATTATTCTATTTCCATAAAAAAAAACGCGTGGATGGGTATTTTTTTCTCATAAGGATGGCGATTTTTTTTCATAAATATATGCTACCAATAATGCTTAACAAGATGTATATGTCACTCGATTTTGTCGGGCAAAAATTAACCCTCCACCACCCCTATCAAGAATTTCTTTGGAATAATTCTATTTCCATAAAAAAACGCGTGGATCGAGATTTTTTTTAATAAATATATACTACCAAGAATGCTTAACAAGATGTATATGTCACTCGATTTTGTTGGGCAAAAATTAACCCTCCACTACTTCTATCAAGAATTTCTTTGGAGTAATTCTATTTCCATAAAAAACGCGTGGATAGTATTTCTATCTCAATAAAAATGGGGATGTTTTAAATGGATGGGTATTTTTCCATAAAAATGGGGATTTTTTTCCATAAATATATGCTACCAAGAATGCTCGAGTGACATATACATCTTGTTAAGCATTCTTGGTAGCATATATTTATGAAAAAAAAATCCTGATCCACGCGTTTTTTATGGAAATTGAATAATTTCAAAGAAATTCATGATAGGGGTAGTGGAGGGTTAATTTTAGCCTGATAAAATCGGGTGACATATACATCTTGTCAAGATTCCGCGTAGCATACATTTATTACAAAAAACATTCTCGCATTCTTAACAGAAACGATATAATTTATTTCATGGCTGGCCACGAATTCTGACCATCAGTAGACGACCACTGGCGGACGGACCCACATCCACATAAGCACCGCAAATTCGTGGCTGGAACTCGTGGCTGCTTTCACACTCATAATAATCTATATATAATATGCATGTATAGGACTCCAAACTCAGATTTGAACATATTCTTCAATAATTTTGAATCTATTCTTACACAATTACCCATCAACTCGAAATTAATTATAGCCGGGGATCTCAATATAGATTTCTCGAATGAGCAATCCCCAGTTACACTCACTCTGAAAAATCTGTTAACTTCTTTCAATCAGACTATGCATGTATCAAATCCTACTCGAATCTCCTCACACTCATCAACTGTCATAGACTATGTCTGTTCCAACCTTGATAGTAATAGTATTGATTGCACTGTCATTCATGCAGGATTCTCTGACCATGAGGCAATCTACACCTCCTTCCTAATAAATGATATCCCGAAGAAAAAGAGGCTCAGGTTTGGCAGAATCTTCAGTAGAGCAAATTTTGACAAATTCAATGAATTATCTTCTACAATAAACTGGGTGCCAGTTCTGAATTCCCCTGAACCCTTCAATGCATTTCACAAAACTCTTCTGCTTGCCTTTCAAAATTGTTTTCCTCTACAGAAAATAAAGGACAAAGAAAAAAAGAAAAAAACATGGATATCCCTAGGAATAAAAAAATCGGCTGCAAACCTTAGGTCATTGAACATAATAAGAAAGCAAACCACTAATGAGTGGTTTTTACTCTACTTCTATAATTACAGACGCACCTATAAAGTCGTAATAAAAGCTGCTAAGGAAAACTACTACAAACACAGAATAGAGAATGCAAAAAACAAAATGCGCGAAAACTGGTCTATAATAAACAACCTAAGGGGCAAAAGTACTCATCTCCCCTCCCATATGAACATTGAACCAAACAAACTTAATGAATTTTATTGTACAGTAGCGAAAAAACTGACCCTAGACATAGTACCAATGACTGACCCCTTGCATTATCTCAAACATATATCCATATCAGATAGCTTTTACTTATATAACACTGACATTGACGAACTCAAATCGATCTTTAACCAAATGAAAAATAAAAAATCTTGTGGGTTGGATGAAATATCAGTGAAAATATTACAAAATTTGCCAGATGAGGCATTGCATGTATTAGTCGAAGCAATTAACATTTCATTTATGACAGGTGAATTCCCTACTTGCTTAAAAACTGCTATTATAATTCCACGGCATAAAGGTGATCAACTCGAAGAATCCTCGAACTTTAGACCAATCGCACTACTGTCAACCCTCTCGAAAATAATTGAGAAGCTAGTTAAGAAAAGACTAGTATCATTCTTAAATCGACATAATATATTTTCGTCCTCTCAATTTGGGTTCCAACCCAATAAAAGCACCAATCATGCTATTTTCAACCTGTTAAAGGCAGTTTACACAGAATTGAATACCGGTGAATCTGTTGGAGCAGTGTTTTGTGATTTTTCCAAAGCATTCGATTGTGTGAATCACGGAATACTGCTAGAGAAGCTGGATTGCTATGGAATCAGAGGTGTAGCTTAAAACTGGCTAAAATCGTATCTCTCTAACCAAATTCAGATGGTAAAATGTAATAATAAATTGTCGAACCCTTCAAATATTGATTATGGTGTTCCCCAGTGCTCGGTATTGGGACCACTTCTTTTTCTTATTTATTTAAATGATCTTGGTAATATCAACATTTCCGGAAAATTCACCATGTTTGCAGACGACACCACAATAATGTGGCACGGAAAAAATGTTGAACTTTCGAAAGAAAATATCACTTCTGATTTGGAGAAAGTTAAACGATGGTGTGACTCCAACTTGCTGTGCTTCAACATTGAGAAAACAAGCATACTAACCTTCAAATTCAACTTTGATAACATAGCTTTAGGCAATCAGAGGGTAACTGGCCAACCCCACACCAAATTTCTAGGTTTATACCTAGATGACAAACTGAAATTTGAAGCGCACATAAAAAAACTGAGTAAAACATTAGCATCAGGCTGTTATGCTGTTCGAGTCATTACCAATGAACTTGGCCTAAATTCAGGCAGAATAGCGTACTTCTCACTGATTGAATCTCACATAAGATATGGCATCTCCTTCTGGGGTTCCTGCTCTAACCAGTTGATGAACTCAATATTTGTACTTCAAAAGAGAGCATTGAGGTACTTTTGTAAATGTCGTTCAAGGGTTCATTGCTCTTTTTATTGAACATCGAATTTTAACGCTAACTTGTATATTTATTCTCGAAACAGTGTGCTTAATACATAAAACAAAATCAAAAGAGCCAAATAATAGACCCTGTTATATTACTCGTCAACACAATAATATTAGTATGCCGATACCAACATCACCTTTGACAAAAAATTGCCTTATATTCGAGAGTAGGAAGATTTATAACCACCTACTGGCATTCTCAAGAACACAGTAAATCTCGTACCATTTAGAAATTCAATTAAGAATATCCTTCTCAAAAAGGCATATTACAACCTTCAGGAATTCTATAGTGACAACCTTAGTTAGATCATTATGTATGACTAGCACTGTACACCCATTTATTTATTTTATTATATTGTAATTCCTCTGACTACTGAATGTAGTTTATATATCGTATAAATGTAATTTTTAATTGTTGAGTATTGTTAAAATTTTAACGTGTAGTATGACAATCAACTAATAACATTTTACCATGTTTTGGAAGTGTTATTAGATGTGTTTGTATATGTGATGTATATATTCGTATTTATGAGTAAGTATTTTTATTATTAATTATCAATAATTGTTTAATTGTTTATGTCCCTTTCACAAAGCTTTGTCAACAAGAAACTATCTTAGACAATAAAGTATATTTTGATTGATTGATTGAAGCTTTGATTCAGCTTATCCCCTGAATCAAAAGACAAACATTATAAAACAATCAAGAGACAAAATTTATCAACTCGGCCATGAAAAATTTCACTCAAAAAATCTAAAATAATTTGAAGAAACTGAAACAATCCTTATTATTGAATAGTTATCCTATCACCCTAATAAACGGCATTTTGAGCCAGAAACCTCCAGGCAACAATATAACACCGCACAACACCTTATCCCTTAATGTAACTTCTTTCAAGATTCCCAACATAACAGGTCTTTCAGAGAGGCTGAGAAAACTTTTAAATACCAACAATTGAAAAATTGCACTTAACAATACTAAGACTAAAAGAAATTCTATATACTCAGAATTGAAAGATGAGACACCATTGATGGAAAAATTTAATATTATTTATCGAATACCAAGTCTAGAATGTGATTCAGTGTATATTGGACAAACTAAGCCGTACTTGAAACAAAGATTAAAACAGCATCATTATAATTGTGCTCCTAAAAATAAAAACAAAAAAGCACTGAGTTCCCATCATTTTGAAGTAGGCCACCGATTTGACTTCAATTCCGCCAAAATTTTAGATACGGAAAATTCTCTCAGTAAAGGATTATTTCTTGAAATGGCCCACATAGCAAGCAATGAGAATAGTGTTAACTTGAAGACCGATTGTAACAATTTAAATAGCATTTATAGGAATATTTTGATCACGCATAAAACCAACTTTAGGTAGAACAAAACCCGGCCTTATCAGTCGAAAAAGATAAAAAAGCAAAAAACTTAATCTCTACAAGATCTTCAATCACCGAAAACCACAACACGAATTCATTTGATACAAACCATTCGTTTGGGTATGACCTCCAATAAAATTATAATCACAAATTCGATCCGTACTCCTCTTCTCGACAAATTTTATATATATGATAATCACAGATTTATACAAAAAACCCTGTAGATATCTAAGTTTCGATTCAGCTCATCCCCTGCATCAAAAGACAAACATTATAAAACAATCAAGATCAAATTTTATGATTTTTTCAATGAAAAATCTAATTCTGATAATTAATTGAATTAACATCATTATTCAAATTACACTTGGGGTGAGTAGAAAAATTGACAATTTTGAGATACTTCTGACATATGTTTTGGGCTCTCTAGTATTTCGCAAACTTCTTAAATTTTATTTATACAATTTAAATAATCCATTCCTGTATATGTTGTAGATGACTAACTCAAGGATTTTATATATACACACACCTTTTATTGTAGCCCTGAAGAAGGCGAACATTTCGCCAAAACATAGGCATTAAAAAAGTCTTGAGTAAGCATTTTACTAGTCCACTTGCTCGTGACTTTCGAACAAGAAAAATATTTGATTTTATGAATGCTTGGTAGTACTTTTCTTAACTCAAGTATATAAAATATAACTTAGTGCATCTTACCGTTACAATGTATTTTCCGGCATGATCAAATAACAAGCAATATACTGCAGAGAGATGTCCTACAGTAGTTCTTTGAATCTGCAGAGATTTGTATATCTTTGGTGATATAGCTCTAAGTCTTGAAAATGGCCCAGAGACTTCTCTGCCACGAAGAGAATTAACTGAAGTGAAAAAAAAATTACAATGATTCAAAAGAATGTTATAGTATACCTACCAATGTTGAATGGGGCATCTATTCTTTGTATAGGAGCTCCATGACTCCTAGTAAGATAATTGAAATATTGTCTAAAGTTAGTCAAAATATCATCCCTAATGTAGTAGTTTGGTTTAAAACTTAAAAATGATGTGCTTTTTATTGCACTTGTTCCATTTTGATATAAACTATTGTTATATCCTGATGGATTTGTAGCCTGACAACACAAATGTAACAAATAATCTGGGCGAATATTGGGAAATTGATCAATCATATCCTCTACAGTGCGCTCATGTTCTTTTCCCTCCCAGTCAACTCTCCTTGGTAATATCTGAAAGGGATAATTCAGTATTCAAATCAGTTCCATCCATGGTATAATTTTACTCACATTGTGTTGTTCAAGTTCCTCATTGAATACCTTAAAAACAGTTAGTTATTAAAAAAAATTACCGTATAATAACATCTACAACAATTAAAAATTAAAACCATCACAATAGGAACAACAAACCTTCAAAGTCTTATTCAAGAGACCAGAAGACAAAAATCTCTGAATCAGAAAATACACATCTGAAAAACAAAAATCATAAATATCAGCATGTTATCGTGAATTAATATAATTACCAGAATTCAGTGCCGACTTTGCGTTATTCTCCATTATGTTATAAAGTATATTTTTGATTTTTCTGAGACTTTCAAAGAAAAAACAGCTTCTTTGATATTTACATTTTCTTTGAGGTTACAGTAATGGCTATTGACAGATTTGACATTTGACATCAATGAAAATAAATCTCAGATATGGCTCAATTCCCACGGAGCGGGTAATCGCAGACAAATTGTCTGTACTAAGAGTCTGTACCAATAACGCAATTGGTTGATATACTTTCCCGCCTTTTTATGTATCAGTCACACCGACATAACCTATTGGGAATTCTAAATTAGATGCCAGCGCCAGAGTGGCGAAAATTCAAACCAGACATACTTACATTGTTTGCCGGTTTTCTCAGAGGTTATACATCTTGTGTTCGGAGTTTTTCTGAAAATATTTCCATTTGGTATAATTTTCCAGTTTTTTGTGTAGTGTTATTCATTTCAAGACTCTAGTGAAGTGGTGTATTTGAATCTTAAGGCAATATCATTTGCGAAAACTCTCTTTGAAGGAGACAAAGTATACTCTAAATTGCTTGCAAAAAACACAGAATTTCATTGAATGTAAACAATCACAAGAGATTCGACAAGTTTAAAGTGTACAATATCTAAAATCATATGAACATTAATGTTTCGAAAAGTGAACATTGCAATGTGTCCTTATCACCTAGATATACATATATAGTCACTCTTTTTCCATACTGTATGAATAATTTTCGGTATGTTGAATAATATCTCTCTTTTCTCTTCTTAACTCTCTTTTCTTCCCTCACTTCCCTCTTTGAAGGTTCTCTTTTTCACTTTTATCTTGGCACAGACGATACAGGAGGATTTTGGGAAGGAACTGGATTCTTCTTCAAGGGCCCATCGTCTGTCTATAAACTCGCTCAATCCTAGATTAGTCTGCACCAGAATGTTATGTTCATTTTCCCATGGAAAATGATGAAAACTTATTCCAGTACAACAGGATCGTTTTGCCCAAGACTCACATTGAGGTACACAACAATAATGATTTGAACTTAAATCACTCATTTTTTACTCGAGGACAAACAATAGTCAACAGGTCAACAAGAATTTCATTAAATTCCAACAATCACAAGAGATTCGACAAGTTTTAGGTATCGCAATGGCTAAAATCATATAAACATTAATGTTTGGAAAAGTAAACAATGTAAGTATGTATAGTTTCCAAAATCGACACCAGAGGGAGTATCCCTTACTTTGAATTCCCAATAGATCTCGAAGTCACCATTCACTAGATATGTAAGAAAAATAAAAAAATCCATCATTGGCACAAAAGTTCTGTGTGAGGTCGTTGACGACTTTACTACTATAATCTACGGTCGAATCTACCATTGTCACTCCCTAGTATAAATACTAACATTTCATTTACAATTGGCGAACAAGATTCTAGAAAAGTTATGTGCTATTGTCAACAATATTTTTCTCCGGTTTTCATCAATTCTCATTGTTCTTGATATTTTTCGTTTTTCAACAATAACCAGGATTATTATATATATATATATATATATATATATATATATATAATACTGACAGGGTTACGGCATAAAACAGCTTCACGAGATTTCGGGTGACCAGGACGTAAGGTGAGGAAAGTGTGCTACTGCTGCCAACATACACTGATTATTTAGTTATTTGTATTGTATTTATCCTTGTTCTTCTTGATTGTAAGTTCTTCAAACGCTTTGTTTATTTTGGTATGAACATAAGGAGTGTTGATCAATAACTCCAGTAGTGTTTAATTTATCATCATCTACCAAGACAGTGTATAGGGCAGTAGTAGTAATTGTATTCCGTAGTTTGGGAACCACATGCAGTATGAGAAGCTGTACGAACAATACGTTTGAGAGCAAATTTGATTCCATTACTTTTCACTTATTTCCTAAAGATAATTACTGATACCATGTGAAAGGATCTTCCTGGCCTTCTTGCGGATTGTTTTTTGAGGCCTCAACAATACATTCTACGAAAATTGATTTATTTGATGTATTTTTCATCAAGATGAGATATAAATCCATTCTACTCTTCGAAATTTGAAAATGAGTTCTACAAAGTTGGCTATTCTGGCACCCATCAGACGTCATCAAAATGGAGGTTTAGCCGTAACCCTGTCAGTATTATATATATAATAACCCTGACAATAACCTATATTTCCGATGTCAGAACCTTCTGTCACTCGGACTTTGTAAACAACTCCAAATAAATTCCGCACCGTTCGAATATTACATGGATAATACTCAACTTCAGAATAAATTCAAGCAACTTTCAAATACTTCACTCTACTTCATCTATAATCGATCGCACCTCTGGGGGTACAACTGGACAGGCGACTCACTTTTCATAAACACGTAAACCTGAGGTGTTTTTTGGCGTAAAAACGTATTCAATCTTGCATTTGAATACGATTCTACGTGACGTCATTATTATCACGAACCGCAAGAATGCATAATTTCGAATACGATTCAATAATCAAACCTAACCTAAGAAATTTTCTGTTGGAAAGTCGGTAACCAATATTTCGATAAACTAACCTTGTAATTCATTGTAAGTTCTCAACATAATTGTTAATATATTAGTGGAAAGTGGAATGTCCCACTACCGGGATTTATTTGGGGTATTATTATGAATACAACCTCCAGAAATTTAAGAAGAGCACCAACTCCTACCTTCTTTCCCTTGGTTCCCACGATGTTCTCTGAACATTACAGGATATCCCTTTTCGTGGGAACCAGAACATAAAAAAAAATGACGATCACAAAACAACGAATCATGTTTTGAAACTGAATTAGACTTGAGCCGTTTTTTGGCGCCCATGTATTCAAAACGTATTCGTCCTGTGATTCAAATACATCCATTCTGGCGTTGAAACGATGACGTCATATATAAAACGATTCAAAACGTATTCATAGAGTTTTGAAACCAAGTCGAATTCAGTTTCAAAACATAATTCATTGTTTTGTGATTGTCATAATTGTAGACGTGAGTGGATGAGGATGTTATGTTCCAATTTTTTTCACTAAAGTAAGGTCAAAATTTTGTTTATTTGTTTTTTTTTTCATTCAAGACTAACTGAGCAACGGTGTGTCCAAGTGGTTATCGAAGATCATCAAATTTCACTCACAAATGATTCATTAATGTGAAAAATAGTACATACGAGAAAACTTTCATTTATGCAAAAAGAAACAGGTTTTTTAGGATTGTAACATAACATCACCTTCATCCACTCTAGTCTTTAATTCATAATAATAGCCCAAATAAATCTTGGTAGTGGGACATTCCACTAATAATTGTGAGAGTTTAAAATTTAAAATAAAAGAGATTGAACTAGGAAATTATATATTAACAACTGAGTTGGAAACCTACAATGAATTACAAGGCCAGTTTATCAAAATATTGTCTACGACTTTCTCAGAGAAAATTTCTTAGTTTAGGTTCGATTATTGAATCGTATTCGAAATTATGCATTCTTGCGGTTCGTGATAATAATGACGTCACGTAGAATCGTATTCAAATGCAAGATTGAATACGTTTTTACGCCAGAAAACACCTTTTTGGTTTCAAAACTCTATGAATACGTTTTGAATCGTTTTATATATGACGTCATCGTTTCAACGTCAGAATGGATGTATTTGAATCACAGGACGAATACGTTTTGAATACATGGGCGCCAAAAAACGGCTCTGGCAATACGTGCGTTTAGTGTGACGTCACGCGACCAATTTTTATTGGTGTGAATCAGTCTTTGGATGTCAACAAAGCGTATTATAATCCCATAATATTGTATAAGTATATCGCTATAAGTGCCTGAATATCTCGAGAATTATTCAAATAAAATGTTTGGATAAAGTGGTGGTTACGCTTTGTTTGCAACCAAAGACTGACAAACACCACAAAAAAGGGCGGTCGTGACGTATTCACTAAACGCACGTATTCAGAGGGCATCAGCCGCTATGTACCCAAGAATATATAGAAAAGAGGTGAAATGTCCATAAGCGCCTGTTGGCAGAAATCTGACATAGCTGCGGGGCAAGGTTGTTGTGAGAACAAGGCACGAAAATTAAAATATTTCCAACTTTTGTGCGAAAATAGTATATTAAACAACAAGGAGTGTGCAAAGAAGTTTTCAAACCAGAATTCACTAACATTGTGCCCGATGAACACCGAAAGATTTGTGAAAATATACTCTTGAAAATGCATTAGAAATATACATATATATTTTATAAAAAGTTACGAAGCCTTTCATCCGTTCTATATACGGATAAAATGATGCAATAGTCACAAAATAGTAGAGAGTTTACATTAAGTCAGTTTTGTCAGTCTCAAAGTCAAGTAGACTGGATATAAGTAAGAATGACATCAAATGTTAAAACCGACTATTGATAATTATTATTTGAAAATATATGGTAACATAATATGGAAATACATTTAAAAACACATAAAACTCATAAATGTTTCAATTTGCCCAGGCATAATATACAGAAAAATATAAGAACTTACTCCATTTCCAACAGGTTTCCACACTTATTCACTGGTTATGGGTTTTACACGATACTGGTTTGATTGGATTATTATTTTAATTATTTACGCGCAAGTTGTTTATTTACTGTTGAATATTAATGTATATCCGACTATAGTTGTATGGATACTGTTTTTTTATTGAGTCGTGAACTGTCGAATAGAGGTTTTTCGTTGACTTAACTCGTTCTTGAAGCGTTGATAAATAAAAGGTGATTTTGGAAAAATACTTGTTTACTCGTGAATTCACTTTGTGCGGTCATTACTCGGTGTAACTTGATTTGAATATAATTTTCCTTAATAGCTTCTCAAGTTCACTGCAAGACAACTATATTCATACTCTTCTCATCTTTATTTCACTATATGGTAATCGAATGAAACCTAACCTCATTTTGAGAGGACCTGTTCTTTGCACAACGTTTGAACATCGATTCAGCTCTCGAAGGCTCGCGTCGTCTTCTTTTATATATCCGCTAACCCTTCACGGAATGGCTTTTAATCGGCCGCGGGTCAGGTTACTGACATCATAGTTATCTTCACCCTGTCATAATAAATCAGTAGCCTAATAATTATTGGATTGTTACTGTCGCCGCAAGAATATAAAAATACATGGTTTATCTATTTTCGTTTTGGTATTGCACTTAGCGAGCTGTCATAAACATGCATCTGTCTTTGGTCCTTGTGATTGAATTTATATGTATATTTTATGATTAATAAATTGATTGATTGATTGATTAATTGATTGTCAACACTTATTAATTTATAGCGTATTTGTTTACATAATGAATTCCTTAGATATGACTAACGTGGAAAAGTGGTGAATTGTGTATGACTCATTTGAAAAAGGGTGCTTTTTTATCTGTATTCCGGCTGGCGGTATTCAATCTATTCGTAACGTGCCTTTGTTTATTAGCTTGGTCGTGTATTGTATTTTAGAATTTATTTTCATTCCTAGTGAATTTGTTTTCTGTCTATAGAGTTCCTATTTAGTAATATCGTGTTTTTGATTATGCTTGAAAGTTTTTCTGTACCTTTGGGGGCATGACAAACCATTGACAATTTTATTTTGGAAAAATCAAAATTCCTACCCAGCAAACATGTTACGCTGGAGCCTCTAGAGGAACTTTAAAAACAACCGACAGACAACATAAGCGGGCCACAATCATGAGGCTACTTTCAGACTAGGCGGAACGCGGATCGCGGATCGCGGAAATGTCAAATTCCTTATAATTTTTCCGCTATAAATAAAAATGCTTTCTCACTATGCGGAACCGCGAAATCAGATGTTTGGCGCTAACTATCATCAAACGTTTGAAAAGTTAACCTCTAATTAATTAAATACCGATCTCCATCCATGATGAAGTCTAAAAAATTGAAATTAGTCATTGGAGCTATGTGCCTCAAATTAGTCAAAATGAAAAACAGGTCTCTTAGAGCTAGAGAAATAAATCAAAAAAAATTGTTGATCTACAAATTATACCTGCTGAAAAAAACATTGAGGAATAAGAGAAGATTTTGGGTTCGAGAGATTTTTACTGATGACGTGAGAATGAAGCAAGGAGAAAGCAATAATTTATTTGAGGAAATGAGGCTCCATGACTCTGATAAATTTTTCAATTATATGCGTATGTCGCCTCAAAAATTCGAGGAACTATTATGTATTGTGGGGCCGAATATCAATGAAAAGAATACAACTTTCAGAGAATCAATAACAGCTCCAACTCGTTTACAAATAACTATACGTTACCTTGCCGTTTACTTTTAGGTTTGCTGAATACTTCCGCCATATATAACTCTTGTCTCTTGTTTATGCTTCCGCCAGAAAAAGGTGACTGAAATTTAACAATTTACACCGGAATGACCTTGAGATTGAATTCCAACGTTTCCATTGGCCTAAAATTAAAATTTGACATTTCCGCGATCCGCGTTCCGCCTAGTCTGAAAGTAGCCCGATACGTCGTCGGCCCAGCTAGCCCGTGTCGCGACGGCCATCAGTAGGCCTCCAGACTACCACCCGCTTTATTACACAGCGGGACTTAAGCGGATAGACAGAGTTGAGATGAACTGATATTTTATGGTACAGATTGCGGGTATCCTACAAATCAACCGCGTCATTCCACTGTTGGGATTTCATCAATGATCTATGCAAATATACAGGGGCGTCCAATTCAGAATGCAGTACGTGGAAGTATAGGGTATCTTGGAAGGCAATGAGCATAAAGACGGTTTCAATGAAAATAAAATGGCCCATGTAAGCGCCTAAGAACAATCTAGCATTATATCTTCGAAAATAGTGAAACTTCAATGAAGATAGGTCATTATTGTACACAATAAATTCACCAAACATTCAGAATCGACTGATTCATGGACTAGATATATACAATTCACTGTTTTCACTGTCTGAAGCCACTAATTGTAGGGGGTTTCTGAAACTGTAGAGCCAGATTGTTCCTATTTACCTAAACAGACAACTTTTTCTCCATTTCAACCATTTTTATTGTATCTCGAATGGTTTTCAAGATACTCATCCAAATCGCAGATATCGCATTTTAAACTGGCCTGGAAAAATATTTCACTGAATAGATAGAATGACAACACACAAATCTGAAAAAATTCTCGTTATTGTGATTATTTTTCATGACCATATACCATATATCACAATGACCAGACCAAATAGAAAATACCCGATTTGACATCCTACACGAAATCAGCAGTAGGGCCAACTGCGAACGTGATATTCAGTAATGCCAATGTTGCAGTGTCATTACAGAGGTCGCAGCGATGCGGCGCGTAATGCCACATACTGTGTCAAAACGACATCGGCGCAATTATTGCAAATCTTTAACGGGCAATTTCTGGCTAAATTCAAAACATCCATAATGAATATGCGTACGTTCAGCCAAAGCGGCAAAACTGATATAATTCCAATTATTTACCGACATCGGTGTGTCGCTGCCGACATCTCACCGCAGTTAACAGCAACGGCCCGCCTATTTACCGCTCATTCATGTTTGTTGGGTAGCTTTTCTGCGGTGAAATGTTATCGGTTCATAGTTTTTATAGTATTCATAAACACCCGTTACGGTTCAGTTATGTTTTATGAATAAAATTCAGTTCGTAAAGTGTTGCCAGACAACATTTTACGGACAAGGCTGTAAAAGTAGCATTTTACGGATTTTTTTAATTCCCAAAGTTACCGTTTTGGGAAGCGTATACAAAAAAACATTTTGACATAATCTGATTCGATGTTTCTCACAGCCTTCCGCACGTGCTGCCTATTTGCGTATTGATAGCAGAAATAAAATCATAGTTCCCATATGAAACATTTTTTGGAAAGCTTATACAAAAAAATATTGTATGCAACACGTACAGAAATGACTTTTGCCGACTCGTCTTCATATTACGGACCCGTCTGGCGCCTCGTCCGTAAACATTACGATTCGTCCGCGAAAGCCTCATTTTGCGTACTTGATACTGAATCTACTATTATGTGCATTGCTCTCTCGAGAAGTGGTGTATTCTCGTGGTAACGCCCACACGGAGCCCTATATTCAAAGTTGAATTAAAATTATAAATAATTGAGATAGAGTTCTGGGAATAGGAACTTTTTCATTGGAAATTGCCTTCGTTTCAAGAATCTGTTTGTAATTTTCTCTATCATCAATAGTTTTTGAGCTATTGCCAAAAAACTATGACTGTTTTTTTTTTGTTAAAAAATTTAGCGAATATTCGCAGGAAACTCACTTTTCGACTAGACTAAAACACAACAGGATGATATGACCATTGTTTATAGAGAAAGAAGAATAACCAATGATAGCTCCAACTTTTGCTATCCTGGCGCTAGTTTCTCCAAACCATATACATATTCTAATATAATTAGCCCATGAAAAGGCATTCTTGAGTTTGAAAAAATATTTCAGAGCTGGTAATTACGTAATTACTACTAATTCGGAAGGTTCGAGGTGCTAAGATGCTAAGGCGGAAATCCAAACATCAAAATAAATTTCCGCGGTGCAGAGTTGTTAAAACAGGGCCTAACTATGTTTTTATTTTTTACATTACTTATGCTCTTTCGTTTGCAGCGAAGTGTGGAAGTTGTGTAGTACTGAGTTACACTGAAAATGAGTCTGTCTCTGTTTTCAGTGGCATACATCGTATCTTTCCACCTTTGTTTACCCTACAGACTACAGTCAAGTGTACTCCGCATGTTTTTCCAATCGAAAGGGCCTAATTATTTCGGAACAATAACAATAAAACAAACATTATAGTGGGATTTTGAAACAGGGATCAGGGATACATATATAATTTATATTTTATTCATGATTCAGTAATCAGCATTTACCTAATATTTGAGTAATGAGAGCTGCAACAAGATTTTATTCAGTGCAATCTAACCTTAGGACTAACCCAGTTCAAGATTTTGTTCATGCAAAATCACTACAAATATTATTGAATGGGGATGAAATTGCATCAGTTGACTACGAGATACTGAATAGTAATTTATATGATTTAACTCACACTTCTATTCCTGAAAAATACCAGGGCCAGGGTCTCGGAACTATTTTAGCAGAAGTAAGTAATCAGGTAAATTTGGATTTCAAAACTGGTCCCAATACATTCAAAATATCAAATGGAAATGCTTGTTAATTTATTATTTTCAATGAATTTTAAAATATTTAAATGTCACAACTTTTTATCACATCTGGATTTGGGCAACTTTGATTTAGCAGTAGGAATAAGAATAAGTGAAAGATTAATCAAGCTCATTTTATACAATTTTATAATAGGTAAAAGTATTAATAACTAAGATGTCTAGAAACCCTGGTGAATATACTGTTTCAATATCGTTTAGAATTTTGCGGAGGCACCTCCTGAGGATTACCAGATCTCTTATTTTTGTGGTAGATGGTGCTGTTCAGAAAAATTTGTATCCTTGCTTGATGTCAAAATAAATATTTTTTGAAATATATTATTTTCTGCCAATGCATGTTTTCTGTCTATGAGGTTTCATATGTTTATATAAACCTTGCCTAAATCTGTAGTTAACAAATTACAGTTTTATGAACAACAACACAGAAACCACATGAAAAGTTAATACCATGTGTCCTGTGGTTTATAGTTTACTCCAGTAACATAGTAAATGCTGGTATCCCCAAGCTTGTTCCAAACTTTTAGAAATACCCATAGGAATTACAGATATTACAAACGACAGTGCTTTGTTTTAATAACTGTCATTTTACCCATCAATACAATAAATGCATTAGCCAGATACAAATTCATTTTTGACATTTTTAACAAATCCCCATTTCACAATTAGTTTTTTATCAAAAAACCCAACATGGAAGTCATGAATCAAAAATCTTTTCAGCTTAAGTGCATTGGGAATAATATTTTAGAACATATTAGCCGTAAGGTTTTTGATCTTACTAATATTAAATTTAGAACAATTGAATTAAACGAACCATTTGATGTAACAGATTCAACTTTTCAAATAATGCTAATGCTATGATTTCATTAAAAAAGTTGACTAAGAATATTTAAGTCTGCAAAATTTATTGATACTTTGAAAATGAATTGTACACAGATCTCACTCAAAATTACTCTTAAATGTTAAAAAATTAATAATAATTAAGTTTATTTTGAAGTTTGATAAATAGCATACCACACAAACAGGCAAACTACAAAATCAGAGATGGCATCTCTGATATCACAAGTGCCATCCCCAGTTCAGTTAAAAAATTATATAACTTAGTTAAAGAATTTTAGTCACTTATCTAAGTAAATCATACTTTACTGAGAAATATAATTAACAATTTACAAACCCTCAACCTATAACGCTAAATAAAAATACTATTTCACTATCACCTTCCCTCTTGTGTATTTTCACTTGAGTCTTATTGAAGTTGGCTGTCATTGTAATTTTCATGATTTAATATCTCATTATATTACCCTTGAAAAGACCACCTGATAAGTCACAGTTTTGACTTTGGTGTACAATTATTTTTATTCAGAAATTTGGAAATATCAAAAATCAAAAGATTTAGGACCAAATCCATATTGAATCAAAAAACTGTTTTAAAGTGACCAAACTGCATTTGAATGTAATTCGATACAACTTCTTGATGCCATAAAAATACAAAATCTAAAATATCAGATTTATATGTTATAATTATAAGCTTCAAAATTTTACAAATATCGAGCCAGTATATTTTTTAATTAAGATTTTAGCTCGCCTAATCAACTGTTGAAAAATTTGTATTTTTCAGCCTTAATACAAATAAAATATTCAGATTGATTTTTTAATCACTCCTTAAAAAACATGCTGAACATACAAAAAATACATGCTATTTCTCGAGCTATTTTTTTACAAAAACTCAAAATTCTGGTGAATTTGTGATGAATTTTATATTATGTTTATACTATTTTATCCTATTCTTATCATTGAAAATAGATTTCGCAAGCCTTGGGGCCTGCATCAATATTGGGAGCTAGGAGTGAAGAGGGAGACTAGATTTTATATAATAAGGAATTATGCTCTACTCCTGTAGTTGACTCCTCACTTCTTCAGATGTGTTAGATAGATAGATAGATTTTTATTGACGTTACACATTTTTACAAGTGTTTGTAGCAGGTCAGATAATTTTCAAAATTATAGAAATTATAAAACGCCAGAATATAAAATAATAAAACATTGTTACTGACACCGAGGTACTTAGATTCACTAGAATCAAGGACACAAGTTAAAACATTAAAACAATCATAAATTAAATCATTAAAACAATCACTCAAGTATAGAACATAATAAAATCATATAGCTAAGTGTGGCGAGAAAAGACATGGGGAGGCAAATGGAGTTTCCAAATATTCCTCTATAGTGGTATAATAGGTATTATTTTACTGTGGATTTGAAAGTGTGAGACTGGAGGGTTTTCCAATTTTCAGGTAGGATGTTATAAAGTCTAATATCCAGAGAGTTTTTGAACGATTTTGTCAAACGAAATTTGGGTGTTCTTATCAGGTTAGCAGATCTTGTCGAGTAATTATGTACATCAGATTGCATTGTGAATTTTTTTATATTTCCATGGATTTCAAGTAGGGTACTATATATGTATAAGCAGGGCAAAGGCATAATTCCAAAACTGATGAAAATTGTTATGATAAAAAAGGACATCGACAACTCACTCTTCATTCCTAAGTATTATGATGCCGGCCCTTGATCACACATTTAAACTTGTACATTAAAAAAATGCTCTGAAAGATTTATATTAACTTACTTGACTAAACTACTTAACTAAAAATTAAGGAACTATAATTTTTGTATCAGGATCAGCTATTGGGTGAGCGGCAATGACAATTTGATGAAACAGTTGTGGATTTTCACAAAATTTTGAAATTTTAAGGTTATGTAATTTTGAAATAGGATAATGCATTTTCGATTCACCTTCTGGACTTCATCTTCGATTTTCTCGTGAATTCATGCATTTTTTGTGGAATTTATTGGAAGGCTGTTGTCTCATTAGGTACTGTTCCAGATGTTGCAACGGACTTTTTTTTTTCAATTTCAATTCTTGTCTGTGCTAATATTCTTGTTCATCAAGATCGAGTTTCCCCGCCGTTTTTCCGAAAAAATTTATAAAGTAGCGAACTCAATAATTGAATAACTTTGATTATTCTTTTCATTACTAGTTTCAGTCAGTATTATCTGAATCTCTGAATTTCCTTTTTATTATATTTGTTCCTGCTATGTCAATCTCCAGTTGATATGTATACTTTATAAAGCAATCGAAACTATTGAACAATGCAGAGAATGTTTTCTCCACATTTTGTGTTTCCAGACAATAGTTTTCTTCAGTTCGAAGATATTTTCAATGGTTCCAAGTATTCAACTGCTGCTCACCAACCTGCTCTCAAAGGAAAAGCTCAGGATATAGAGTTTCAAATTGAGGTTATCAAAAGTTTTTACACATCAATATAACAAATATATATCTTGGATATCAAATCAGATATTTTGAGGCATGTATTGTTCGATTTTTATGACAGAAGATATTGTGAAATAACCTTCATTCCCTTATTCTGAAGATTATGTAATATAGTTAGATCATGCAAGTTGATGTTGAAATTGAATAATTTTTCTTTTTGAATAAGAAGTCCACTTGACACAACTCAATATTTATATACAAGAATGTGTATATATTCAGATATATTTTTTGCCATTTACAATAAAGTGATTAAATTGTCTGTTGCACAGTATCTCCCTCAATTTATAAATAAGTGCCTTTATTTCTTTCAGAGAATATTTGATCATCTTGCTAGCAACAACAAGAAGTTCAAACTGAGCTGTGAATTCCTGCAGAATATTAATAAACAGTTTGGAACAAAATATGAAATGTTTGTATTGGACTGATTTTATAGAATGAGTTTGCATGGGAACATGAATACTGGAGCTATGGCATTAAAATAAAACCATTGGATTTTTTTTGATATTTTATTGAAGCTGTCAGTCAATATTAATTAAATAATTCTCATCTTTATGCAACATTAATTACTATTTTTGATATGAAGCTTTTTCACAAAGGAATGAACCATATCCACATGGGAATTACGTTGCCTAACAACCATTTGTTTGTATTGCCAGAATTGGGTGTTTGATATAACAGTGAGTATATTCATGCAGCTGTTTGGAAAAGTTAGAATAAATTAAAGAAAAATAATACAAAACATTTCTTGGTGAGGAAAGTGTTTGTTCCATTTAATCGAGAAAAAATGGATAAATTCGAAGATCTCGACTTGAAATCTAAAATTTTTATTTATTTCAATGAACAGCTTTTCAATCATATGCTGAATGCTTCAAAAGAGGGAATATTTAAATTCAAAGGTGACAGTGCATTTCATTTGTATCATGCTATGGCATTAATGCTTGTTAATCGTCTTGAGGAAGGAATTCATGAACTGGAGACAATTCGAATGGAAAATGAAATCAAACTGGCTGTAACAATTGCACTAATGTACAGTCACAAATGCTTAGGAGTAACGAACAAGGAATTATATTCAAAACTAGATGGACAAATGAGGGAGTATCGTAAGTCTGCTGAGGCAATTGATTTTCATCATTCTGCATTTGTTCTTCTGTGTTTCAAAAAACCAGATAAAGCATTCGATTATGTTGAGAAGGCATTGAATATGGATTCTTCTTCGGCCGATTATCAGACTTTGAAAGGATGGATTTTATTGAAAATAAAGAATGGTAGAAAATCTATTGATAGTATCAAAGGTTTATTCCAGAGTTCCTTAATACAGAATCCAAAAAATTTAACCACAATAATAGGCTTGACAGAATGTTATTTGGCCTATAACGATTATGCTGAAGCATTGAATATAATAAATAAAGCAGTGGTGAGATTTTCTTCAACAAATTTACCTCTAATTCAAAAAATACGTTTACAAATTGCAAATATTGACTTGGATCAAGCAATTGAAACAATCACTAGAGTGTGCTCCACTGATCCCAAGAATTTGATTACCAAAAAATTGTACATAGTCATCCTAATGTGTCGTTCAGAAACTTATATAGAAGCCCTCAGTGAGATTGAAAAATTCCTGATTATTATGGAGACAACAGAACCAGGAAATATACAGTTGATGTTGGAAGTGGTACATCTTTTCAGTAAAATATGTAGAAAAAATGATCGAATATTATCAGAAACCAGTAAAGTATTAGAACTTGCAGTCCAGAATAACTCTGATAACGCAAATCTTATAGTGGAAATGGGACATCATGCTTTACTGAGAGGAAGAATAAAAGAAGCTTTAAGGTATGTCTGACAATTTGATTATGATAATTGTTGATTAAATGTGAACACGATTATTTGGGCAAATTATAATGACAGTGGTGTAGTCTATCTTCAGTGGTGTAGTCTATCGACGTATTTGTATGTCTTAAGTGTAATGAAAATGAATAAAATGTAATAATACCTATTTTTAGGGAAAATATTTTTTTGAACAATTGAAATCTAGAAACCTTGAGGTCATCCAGACCATTAACCACTTATCCATATAAATATGCGTCTATAATTTGTTATATCCTTCTAGTTACTTATTTGTGAAGTTCCAGAAATCTAACAATTTAATGTATCTTCTCTTTCACCCATAAACTGTTGCCTTTTCGAATGGTACTTTGTATATTCTTCGAGTCCATCATGTTTAATACCTTTCAAGGGATATACTCTACACTCACATAACGCAAGAAATAAAAATCATTTGATAATTCCATAACATAGACTATCATTAACTCACAAAAGCTATATTAACATCTCTATAAAACTTCTCAATAAACTTCCAACGCAGATTAGGGATCTCCAAACAGCAAAATTCAAATTGAAAATAAAGAAATTCCTTCTAACACTTAACATCTACAGCATTGAAGAATTCATAGAAGCTGATTTCTCCTCAGTTGTAAGATTTGAACTGTTATGTCTTTTTTGTTATTTAATATTCCTTTATATAATGTTACGTATACCATATGTGAATGTACTTTTATTTCATCTTAGATATAAACACACAAGAAAATTTTTGAATGTAAATCATATGTCCTAGTTCCATTTAAAAACCAAAGATGGGGTCGGCTTTGGAATATTTCTCAAAGTTAGTTAGGTAACGTTTTATATCTCATATTTTCTTGATTCGGGTAGCAGTATGAGTGTAACAAATAGTGAGTGCAGTAGTCTTACTGGTGTGAAAAAAAAAGTCTTCCTGTTGTGAAGTTATTACCCTACACCCACCACCACGGATTATGTGATTACTGTTTCCGTAAATAGATATCAATTTTATCCAGAAATCGCGATATTTGGCTTTGCATAAATATCTTAAAGCCTTTTTTTGTAAAATCAAGACCTTGTTGAAGAGGTACTGTGAACACAATCCCCAAAAGCAGATACCATAGCGTAGATGGGTCTCAATCAAATAAAAGTAAACGTTTTTAGCATTAGAAATATCTAGCTTATTAGAGACAACACGTGCAGAATAGCAATCTGCAGCTAGCCGTTTACACAGTTTACTGATATGGATAAAATCTTAATTTTCCATCGATATATAGCCCTAAGAACTTATTCTCTGCAACATTTGTAATTGTTCCATTCGCCAAGGGGATTTCCTCGATATCACATTTAAATGAGACGTTGTTCGTTTTATTTTTATTAAAGGATAAGAGACTGGCATCACACCATTCTTTAACCTTATTTAAGTCTACACCGATGTTGTCAGACAGATCAGTGATGGTTTTGTTATGCCACAGTTTTGTGGTATCGTCCGCAAAAACGAGAAACTGGTTACTGAAGAAGATGGGCGGGGTTGGTTGCTTTTGGCCGTTGTCTCACTGCTCAGCTCGCTGCTTATAACCAACTACATGTATGCGGGCTTGGGTAGTGGAATGACGGGTAAATGTAGTAAATAGAGCCATCGGGTGTTTGCTTCTACGTAGCACCGTCTGAATACGAAATAGCAGGATCATACGTGGTTTTGCTATTTCCTAACGAAATTTCACCCCAACGAAGGTACCAGGAACTGTAGCTTGGAGGATGGAACCTGTTCTCCGGTGACTGGATGTCATGTCCAGAGCAGTCCTGATGCGCTGAAGATCTGGAACCATCCGCTGAAACTCCACATAAATAGCGTACTGCTCTTTTTTGCATTACAAAAACAGAATTGAACAGTTGTTGGCTGCAGAAGCCCCAGAAAGGAATGCCGTATCGCAAATGAGACTCAATTAATGCGAAATAGGATGATCTAGCAATTGAAAATCCGAGTTCTTTTCTAATTATTCGTACAGCAAAACAACCGCTAGATATTTTTTTGTTCAAGGACTTTATATGATTGTCAAATTTCAATTTATCATCTAGGGTTATACCCAAAAACTTAGTATATGAGTTATTAGTACTTAGTATATGAGTTCCCAGGGGACTCACCGTCACATCAACCACCAGAGGAAGTCCAGAGTCAGATGGTGTCAAAGAGGAAATAGGCATTTCATTCTGTGCTGCGACGCGAATGCGCACCATCTCACATGGGGAAGCACAGACATAAACACACGAGGTGAGTACCTTTTAGAATATTTGTCTGCCGCTAATATAGACATTGTCAATGAAGGTAACAAACCTACCATTATAAATGCGATCAGAAAAGAGGTTCTTGACCTAACCCTTGCTAATCCATTAATAACAAACTACATTCACAACTGGCACGTATCTGATGACTCCTCGATGTCAGATCATCAACACATAAGATTTGACTTGGAGTCATCGGAAACTCGCTTCGAAGGATATAGGATACCCAACCTGACCAACTGGGATGCTTATAAAGAGCATCTCGAGAGGCAGTTGGAGGACCAACATATATCCATCGATTCAGCTGAGGAACTAGAGCAGCTTCGAAATGCTATAATGAAAGCATATGAAATCAGCTGCCCAGAAAAACAAAAGGCAGTCAATGGAGACGTGCCTTGGTGGAATAAATAGTTAGCCAAACTTAGGAAAAAAGCTAGGGAACTCTTCAATAGAGCTAAAAGTCTGGTACACTGGGAAGACTACAAAGCAGCTCATTCTGAGTACAACAAGGAACTCAGAAAATCCAAAACATGAACATGGAGGCAAATTTGCGAGGGGATTACGGAATTAGCCCCAGCCCAACGTCTCCAGAAAGTTTTTTCTAAAGAACATACCAACGGCATCGGTCTGAATAAAAAGCTGAACGGTGGATATGCAGAAAACGTGAAGGAAAGCATAAGTGTTCTCATCCAAACACACTTTCCTGTGTCCAAGGTTGTTGAAGACGAACTGCAAAGTGCTCAGCTGGAAGGGGTTCTACCAACCCCAACAGAACCAGCAGGAGCCCAGCTGGGAAAATCTTCCCCACCTAAAAGATTAAATGGGCCATTAAGAGCTTCAAACCTTTTAAAGCGGCCGGAAAGAACGGAAACTTCTCCGTCTTATTACAAGCCCTCCTTGTAAAGGCTGTTTGAAGCCAGTTTCATTTTCGGTCACATACCGAAAGCCTGGAGGGAGGTGCATTGGTGTTCATACCAAAGACTGGGAGACGTCCAGCACGAACCAAAGTCTTATCGCCCCATCAGTCTCACCTCCTTTCTCCTGAAAACATTGGAGAAAATTATAGACTGTAATCCTTAGATTGACCCGCCACATGTACTATATGTACCCCGATTAGCCAATAAATTATTATTATTATTATATAAGAAGTGAAATCCTTTTGGACAGACCGCTTCATAAGAAACAGTTCGCCTATCAAGCAGGCAAATCAACGAATAATGCTCTACAATGCTTAGTTGAAAGCATTGAAAAGACATACTTGGCCAAAGAAATGGCTCTATGTGCATTCATAGATATAGAGGGTGCTTTCGATAACACCTCACATCACTCCATCATCAGATCGCTAGAGGAAAAGAATATAAACACCTCACTGATCAGATGGTTACATGCATTGCTGAAAAGCAGAATCATTGTAGCTGCTCTCGGTGGGGTTCTATCGCCTTTGCTGTGGTTACTGACCGTGGATAATCTGATAGTGAAACTAAAGGAGGGACTACATGTAAATCCTAGCAAAACAGTGATGGTCCCATTCACAAAGAGGCATAAGTATGAACTGAAAGCCCCAACCCTGAATGGAACTTAGCGAATTTTTTCCAAAGAGGTTAAATACCTGGGCGTCATAATCGACCGAGACTAACATGGTACAGTCATATCAAAAATATTCTTTGCAAGGCTACAGCGGCAACCTGGACGTGCCGCAGAGTTTTTGGCAAGACATGGAGTTTGAAGCCGAAAATGATATACTGATTATATCAAAGATTATCAAACCCATGGTCACCTATGCCTCATCAGTATGGTGGCCAAAAACCCAACAGTACTCGGCACAGATCAAGTTGCAGAAAGTGCAGTGGTTAGCCTGTCTGGGAATCACAGGGGCAATATTCACGTCCCCACTGCAGCACTAGAGGTAATCCGGAATCTTCCGCCCCTGCACTTGTGTGTAATGGAAGAAGTTGCAAAAAGTGCCTTCAGACTGCACGAGGCATCTAACTTGAAGACTGGAAATCTGATTGGACATCTGAACATTCTGGAAAATATCCCCCTAGAATCCAGGTACAAGCCATCAGATATTATATCAGCTAGGCGCGATTTTGAAGTGAATTATGAAGTGGTTATAAACAACCACCATATATTCACAACGAACGGGCCTCAATTGGAAAGGAATGCATCAGTATGGTATACTGATGATTCCAATATGGACCAAAGGGCTGGAGTGGGAGTAACGGGTCCTAATTTTAGGCTCTCAAAATCCCTAGGTAAAGCCCCAACAATTTTTCAAGCAGAAACCCATGCTATAGAAATTTGCGCCCATGAATGCCTTGAAAGAGGCTTCAGGGGGGCAAAGATCTATATCCTATCAGACAGCACTAAAAGCTCTAAAGTCGCACACTTGTGAGTCTAGACTGACTTGGGACTGCAAACTCTCCTTAAGACAACTGGCTACGGACAGTCAGGTTGCACTGATGTGGGTGCCAGGCATAGAGAAACTAAAAATAAAGAGAGTTGTCAAACCTGCAGTAAAAGTTGTCACCACGTTTAGACAGTGGCGATATATCTCGCAACTGGCCGAACTAAGTTAGTACAGTTTGTAAAACAGATTTATCTTCAATTACCGATTGATATAGGGCGAGTTTTTAAATGTGTTACTTTTATATGATTGATATGGTATATATTTTATAAGTGATCGATTTGCCATTCCTGTATTTTATATGAATGGTTGTATCATATGAAATACAGGAATGGCAAATCGATCACTAATAAAATATATACAGTAATCCATTCGTAGAATCTATTAGTTCGTTCGTGGTTAAAATCAAGTTTCAAAATAAATCTTTGTTTCATGATATCAAGAACAAAATTAAAGTTCTTATAAAACAAGAATAATAAGTTGAACACTATAAAAACGCATTTTATTGTATCTAGGACAAGGCACAACTACAGACAAAACAATAATAAAACTCGAAAAACAACAAAATTAAAAATATCTTATCAAATCAACCAAAATAAAAACAAATTACATTTACAACAAACCTTCAATAATGTTGTTCATTTATTAGCACAAAGGAGAACGAGTAGGTATAACAAATACTCCAGTTTGATGATAATCTCCGTACTTCCTCAAATGGTGATAGGAAATTGAAACTGATGAACGGAAATAAGTATCAGTTTGTGAAAACATTTCTGCAACTGATGGATGGAAATAAGTATCAGATTGTGAAAAGCAGCTTATATTTTACCTTGTAAAATAATATTTCCAGGAATTTCAGCGTCAACTCGAATAACAAAACATTCTATTTTCGACGTTGGGTTCCTAATTCAAGTCCATAGTACAATTTCTGTCATTAATTTTTCGATGACAATAACAGTAGAAGAATTATTCTGAAATTATTGCGTGGTTTGTCATAATAATAAATACATGTGTAAACAAAAAACTTCTATTTTCTGACAAATGTCGAAATTGGAAAATTATCATGTCATCAGTTGTCTATGGATTATGGCCAGCGCCTCCATGTGCCACTGGCCGTACCAAAAACTTGGTGGTCAAGATCGCCAATGTTTCAAACAGTCTCTTTATTTTTAATTTGTCTATGGTGCGAGGTCACAAGGGAATCAAAGGCAATGAAGAAGCGGACAGCCTTGCCAAGGAAGGCACAAACACTCAATTTTCTGGTCTGGAACCTTTTTGTGGTCTTTCCAAAGCCCACATCAACAAATAGTTTCGGCGCTGGAAAGCTGACCAAATTAAACCCACTGGAAAGGTTTCAGGACAAAGACAAGCGAAAATACTTTTGAGCCCATCGCCAAAGAAAGCTGAACAGCTTCTCGAGTTGGACAAGAATGGCTTGAAACTGGTAACGGGACTGCTCACTAGACATTGTCCTCTGAGGTATCACCTCAAAAAAATGGATAAATCAGACAGTGAACTGTGTCATTACTGCGAGAACTTCACTGAAACTGCAGAACACCTGCTTTGCGACTGCCAAGCTCTGTTTTGCAAAAGGCTTAAGTTCCTCGAAGGAGTTTCACTAACGCCCTCAGGCATCAGGAACTTAGCTTCCAGGAAACTGATCCCGGGTCTTAAATAGATGAAGGGTAATGTACAACCTTACAGGTCAAGGTATGGAGAGGCTGAAGAGCCAAATCTTCCCCCCTACAATCTACAATATACTGAAGATTTAATAGAAAAGATAAGTATTGAGTGTTGATCAGAGCAAGGGTGTGACAACAAAAATGTTCCTTTCAGAAAAATACCAAGAGTGGCAAGTTTTATTGATAAAAAAGCACTACTTTGCTTGGTGGAAAAAATATTGTAACAATAAGACAGTAAGAACTAGAAAATAAAATATTATTTTTCGTTCTCAAAAATTAAATAAAAGTTGGTCCCTCTATTTCATGAAAGAATTGTTGGAAATTATGGTTGAAAATCTTTAATAAATCCAGATTGGCTGAAGGTTATGCAAGACAAAGAAGAAGTAACTAAGCCTACTAATCTTTGTGAAATAAATGCTCTTCTTGGATATGGGATAGAAACTGAACTTGAGTTGGATGAGCGATTTTGGTTAGTGATCACTTCTTATTCTTACTCAGGTGTTTACGTTTTGATAATTTTGAGAAAAAGGATGAAAGAAGACAATCTGATGAATTAGAACTAATACAAAGCATATTTGAATCATTTGTCCAAAATTACGAGAAAAACTACACACTTGGGTTGGATAGATATCATAATTGACGAAATAAATGATGCTTTCAGAGGAAGGTATTTTTTCAAACAATATATTTCCACTAAGCCTAACAGATATGGAATTAACATTTTTGCTTTAGTTGAAAAATGTCGAAATTGGAAAATTATCATGTTATCAGTCGTCTATGGATTGTAGGCAGCGCCTCCATGCACGACTGGCCGTACCAAAAACTTGGTGGTCAAGATCGCCAATGTTTCAAACAGTCTCTTTATTTTTAATTTGTCTATGGTGCCAGGTCACAAGGGAATCAAAGGCAATGAAGAAGCGGACAGCCTTGCCAAGGAAGGCGCAAACACTCAATTTTCTGGTCTGGATTCTTTTTGTTGTCTTTCCAAAGCCCACATCAACGAATAGTTTCGGCGCTGGAAAGCTGACCAAATTAAACCCACTGGAATAAGGTTTCAGGACAAAGACAAGCAAAAAGACTTTTGAGCCCATCGCCAAAGAAAGCTGAACAGCTTCTCGAGTTGGACAAGAAAGGCTTGAAACTGGTAACGGGACTGCTCACTAGACATTGTCCTCTGAGGTATCACCTCAAAAAATGAACTGTGCCATTACTGCGAGAACTTCACTGAAACTGCAGAACACCTGCTTTGCGACTGCCAAGCGCTGTTTTGAAAAAGGCTTAAGTTCCTCGAAGGGGTTTCACTAACGCCCTCAGACATCAAGAACTTAGCTCCCAGGAAACTGATAATCTTCGCAGGGAGTCTCGGAATCCCGGGTCTTAAATAGATGAAGGGTAATGTACAACCTTACAGGTCAAGGTACGGAGAGGCTGAAGAGCCAAATCGTCCCATCTACAATCTACTGAAGAAGATTTAATAGAAAAGATAAGTATTGACTGTTAATCAGAGCAAGGCTGTGACAACAAAAATGTTCCTTTCAGAAAAATACCAAGAGTGGCAAGTTTTATTGATAAAAAAGCAGTACTTTGCTTGGTGGAAAAAATATTGTATTAATAAGGCAGTAAGAACTAGAAAATAAAATATTGTTCTTCGTTCTCAAAAATGGAAAAAAGTTGGTCCCTCTATTTCATGTAAGAATGGTTGAAAATTATGGTTGAAAATCTTTTATAAATCCAGATTGGCAAAGCATATTTGATTCATTTGTCCAAAATTACGAAAAAAACTAACCACTTGGGTTGGATAGATTCCACAATTGAAGAAATACTTGATGCTTTCAGAGGAAGGTGTTTTGTCAAACAATATATTTCCACTAAGCCTAACAGATATGGAATTAACATTTTTGCTTTAGTTGACTCATCTACATCATATGTTTCAAATCTAGCAATTTACATTGGGCAGCAGCCTCAAGGTCATAAAAGGCTCAAAAGATGCATGCAGTATTGTTCTTAGATTGATGAAATCAATATAGGAAACGAACTGAAACTCAACATGTGACAACTAGTTTAAAAGTATCAATTTGGTGAACAAATTATTACAAAATTATAAGATTACAACCATGGGCACTATGAAAAAGAAAAAGGGAGGGTGCTAGTTGAATTTACGAGCACCAGAGATCGACTTATTATTCTATGTATTTGGATTCCAAAAGAATAATACAATTAATTGTCTTACATCCCCAAAGAATATAAAAAATATTATTTTTGTATCCAGTTTATGCACCATGATGGTGACATTAATGTATCTGCAGATTAAAAATGTAAACCTGAGATTATTAGATTTTATAATCATACAAAAGGTGGAATGGATGATCTAGACAAATTATGTGCAACTTATGATGTCACCAGAAATACTAGATGGTAATTTGTATGCAATTATGCTCAAGAGTTCGAAGGTGTGCCTTGTACATGTACTAAATCCATTAAAAGCTATTTATATTTGATAAATTAGGAACATTGTGAATCGACCCTTTACTACCTCCAGGCTTTCCTTGTGACCGGAATAAAAAGGTAGTATTGTACTCTGAATTACCCCGTACCGATGATATATACAGGGTTTTTGTTGAATCAGTGTTAGTTATAATGTGGGTTCGTCTTTTTATGAATTCATTCTCTAGGACTTATTTCAAATACTATTCATATGGTAATTAAAACTAAGATCCCTCTCAAACACAACTGAATCACAAATATTGTCGTCAGAGATGATTTATATTTTATAAAAACATATCACTTTATTGACAAGTTGACTGCCATGCTATTTTCAGGATTCCGGCCTAAGAAGCCAATTCAATTTAATCGTATCTGTTATTGAAATCCCTTATCCCTTATAGTACATAGTATTAATCCAAAAGCATACAGAATAATTTACTACGAATTATCTCGTAGTTGGCTTATGTAACAGAAATCTCTTCACGGAAGCCAAACTACGAGTTAACTCGTACACAAACACGCTTTGATACAGATATATGCGTCTAAATTCGTTCATAATAAATCAGATATAGAGTCGAGCGCATCACAATAACATCTTTCTCGAGTGTTTTGTTTTATAATTATTTCATAATCAATTAATAAATTTCTGTTTATTTATTAATGAATTTTTTATAGTAGTTTTCAAATACCTCTGTTTTCTCCTCATCAGTGGAATACATGATGTTGTTCTCAACTATTGGCTGTAATTTCGGTGTGCCCTTGTAGTTTGTTAATTTTCTTTCAGTAGTCTTTGCCTTTGATAGCGTTTATTTCATTACATTTGTGCTCTTTGTATTGAGAAATCTTGTTCTACCGACCTTATCACTTTTTTCCATGTTCCATTATCCTCAATTTCCATCTTTGAGTATTCTCCATCACTTGAACTAGTCATGATGTTTAGTTGCCTCCTTACTAATACTTGTTACTGTGCTCTCAACGTCTGCTCTCTGTGAATGCTAGCTTTGAACTGCAGTTAGTTGCCAGTTATTTGATCAAGCTATTTCCCTATGAAATTGAAGATCTTCAACTTTGGAGTTTCGAAATATATCAGTAATATATTTCATGAATAATAAAATATATTAAAGGTATGTTAAATTTCGAATTAGGTCGAGTTTTAGATTGCAAAGAATAGTTGTCTGGAGTAGCTTGTCGATAAATATTCTCGTTTAAGAATCTTATCACAAAAAACAGGGCCTGGCATGCAGTCTACCGAAAGTAAGTATCAAAGTAGAATAAAAAAAAAACAGTTTAAATATGACATAAAATAAAACGAATGAGTACAAACGCGGATACAATATAATTAACATACATAGGTAGAATAATGGGAGGAGAGGTCTTTATCGACGACAAAATTGATAAGCTATCACATTTAGTTAAGGAAGTTTAAAAACATGTGAAAGAGATAAAAAGATGTCAAGATATTAGGACAAAAAAAAGTGTGGAGATATTGGAAAAACATATTATCAACAATAACATAGTTGTCTCATGCCTACTACAGATCACAGTTGTAAGAGAAGACAAACAAATTATAAACCAGAAATTAGGAGTCAATTTGAAAGTGGAAAAACCATTTAAAATAGGAGCAAAACTGTCGGAATTGGGAAAAAGGGAAATAGTAAAGAAAACAAATAATTACCAAGAAAAAAAATCATAAAGTTGAATTGATAAAAAGGTTAATGGAAATACAAATGAAAATAAAACAAGTAGCAGAACAGGAAAGAAACTAAAAAAATTTATACAAAAATAAATGTCCAGCAATTAACAGTAGATTATCAAACTTGGAAATTGTAAGAGAAGGCAAATTAAAAACTAACTCAAAAAACTGATGAACAAAGGAGAACTGATAGAAAGTACGTAGAAGCAATGGCAAGGATTAAGGACTCCACAAAGTATATGAAGATAGAAAAAGAATGCAAAAGACAGACATGATAACAAAAGCAAAGTATAATAAAACCTTGGATGTGGAATATTTAAAGTATCAATGGTAAAGAACATAACTTGACAGGTGAATTATTAAAATTAAATATCTCAGTGATAGAAACAAAAAAGAGAGAAGCTCAAGAAAATTGGAAAATTACTATTGGGTGTACTGGCCAAGAGTGGAAGAGAAACAAAATGTCAGGGCCGAAACGAATAGCTTTAAATATAAAAAAAAATTAGGTAAATAATTTTTTTTTCATAAAAGGCTCTTATCATTTTATCATTCACCTAATTTAGTTTTTATATTTGGTTTTTATCTCAACCTGTTCTATTGGTGTATATAAATTATATTTTCCACAAAACGAATGATGTCGGATGTGACGGCGGCAATTGATTCGGAAGCTCTGGAGTTCCAGTGTGGAATATGTGGAAGGAGATTCAAGAATGGAAGAGGTTTGAATATTCATACAAAAAGGATGCACCGCTCTTATGATAAAGGCTCGGTTTCGCAAATGTGTGATGGATCTTTGACTTGGAATGAAGGTTCTTTTCTAAAAATGAATCTTTCTCTGACAGCCTAAATTCCCGTTTGTCGTTCCAAAAGTTGAACTCCCATATTATAAGAAGGATTCCAAAATCAGCAAGAGTGGCGCTGCTGAAGCATTGTGCAGAGCAATTGACAACTGTGTTGAGTATAACTCCTTAGAAGCCTGGGAAAATCTGTTTTTTCGCATATAAGTCCTTTCTCTTCCAACATCCAATAAAATCGCAAAAGAATCTCTAACGTCGATCATAAAAGTCTCTGATGGGGATCTCATATCTGCTGTTCGAATCTTGTCGTCGTAATATAAGAAACAATGATATTCCACAATATATATCTAAAGATATTCAGTCATTACCACCAACCACGAACCTTGCTAAGTGTGTGATCAATAAAGTCTCTGATGGGGATCTCATATCTGCTGTTCGAATCTTGTCGTCATCTGACACTATCGCAAGTTTTGACAGTCATACTCTATCTGAATTACGTTTGAAACATCCAACTGATTCAGAAGTTGAATATACAGGGAGTGAAAACTTTATTCCATTACAAGTCAATGAAATTGAAGTTTCAAAAGCAGTGAAATCTTTCCGTACTGGATCTTCTGGTGGACTTGATTCGTTGAGGCCATCGCACCTTCAAGATTTGCTTTCCAAAAGTTCTGGATCCATGGGCGAAAACTTTTGAGTTCTTTGACTTCGTTCTGCAACTTCTTACTCACTGGAAAAGTCATACAGGATGTGATTCCCATACTTTACGGAGCCTCATTGGTTGCTCTTAAGAAAAAGATGGTGGCATTAGACCATTGCCGTCGGCTTGATTTTTAGCGGCTTGTGGCAAAACTAGCTTGTTCGAAGATAAAAGAAACTTTAGGTGAATTATTTCGCCCTATTCAATTCGGTTTTGGAACCCCAGGAGGATGTGAAGCCGTTGCTCACGCTGCTCGTCGATTTTTAAATCAACATCCAGATCCTGCCTCCACAGTATTCCTGAAAATAGATTTTCAGAATGCTTTCAATATGATTCATAGAAATATCCTTTTAGAAAGAGTAGAAGACAAGATTCCGAATCTATATCCTTTCATAAGCCAATGTTATAAGAAACATACCTTTTTAAATTTTGGAAATAACACTATTTTGTCAGAAAGAGGTGTCCAGCAAGGAGACCCTTTGGGCCCAGCACTCTTCTGTTTATGCATTGATGATTTAACCAAATCAATCAAAGCTGATTTCAACTGTTGGTATCTTGATGACGGCTCCATAGGTGGTAAATCTGATGTAATTTTAGAACAGTTCAAGAAAATAATTTCAACATCAGAAAAAATTGGTCTTAAATTGAATTTTGAAAAATGCGAACTATATTTCTTGGACGACCTGAAAGATGACATACCAAAAAATTTTTACAGTTTTGCTCCTGGTATGAAAATTATGAATAAAACCAACTGGACCCTCCTTGGTGCACCCATGTCAGAAGAATCTTTGGCACAATCCCTGAACCAAAAGACTAAATCTTTGAATTTGATGGCATCCCGCATGGATTCCATTCCGAAGCATATTGGGTATTTTCTTCTGAAGAACTGTCTAGCTATACCCAAATTGATATATACATTGAGATGTTGCCCGACTTGGCGCTGTCAAAATGAACTTGATCTCTTCGACTCAACACTCCTATGATTTTGGAGCAGATTACTAATAATAATTTCAGCCTTTCCACGTGGCTTCAAGCAACACTTCCGTAAATAAGGGTGGTCTGGGTATACGACAAGCATCTTCACTTGCTTTACCAGCTTTTCTTTCTTCGTTGAACAGCATTCAACATCTAGTTGATCAAATTGTACCTGATTATTTTCCAGTGTGTCCGATGTTCACTATATAGAGTGTGAATCTGTATGGTGTTCTAAAACTGGAACCTCTGCACCTGATAATAAAATTTCCCAAAAATCCTGGGATCTTCCTCTCATCGAATTGTCATCTAAACAACTCCTTGACTCGGCTGTTAATTCTCCTTCTGAAAAGGCTCGACTGAAGGCAGTTAGTACGAAAGAATCTGGAGCTTGGCTCAACGCTCTTCCAGTTGCATTCCTTGGAACTTTATTAGATGATGAATCTTTCAGGATTTCTGTGGGTTTACGTTTGGGCTGTTCTATTTGTGTGAGTCATAAATGCAGATGTGGATTTATCGTCAACGAAAAAGGGACGCATGGATTGAGTTGTAGATTCAGTTCCGGGCGTTCGTCTCGTCATTCAACAGTAAATGACTTAATCAAGCGAGCTTTATCAACTGCTGATATTCCTGCTGTCTTAGAACCTTTGGGAATCATTCGTGATGATGGTAAGCGTCCAGATGGGATGTCTCTCATCCCATGGAGTCATGGAAAACCTTTAGTCTGGGACTTCACTTGCGTAGATACCGTTGCAGCATCACATATTGATTCAACATCCAGAAATGCTGGTGGGGCTGCAGATTCTGCTGAAAAGTCCAAATTGAAAAATATTCTACTTTAAAAGATCAATAAATTTTTTATCCGGTAGCAATTGAAACCTTCGGTTCATTTGGTAGTTATGCCACCGAATTAATTAATCATATTGGACAAAAATTGATCAATAAAACAGATGATCGAAGAGCAAGGACTTTTTTGATACAACATATCAGTATCGCCATCCAAAGAGGAAACGCAACGTCAATTCTGGGTTCTATTCCTGCTACTCAACGTTTGGATGATATATTTATTCGTCCACAGAGAATAAATATGTCAAGTAGTATCCATAAGTATATTATTCGGAGCCAAATACCTGGAAAGTATGATTTGGATTCAACCACCTCCAAAAAAATAACGCGATCTACCATATCTTTATCAACTCGATTTCAAGCAGCCTCCAATCGAGTTCCTTATTGCGGCGCTCAATGATAGAGAAAATCATTGCATAAGAGACTGTCCCTTTGAAGATAGCAATAGCGGTGAGCGCATCTCCCTCAGTTATGATTTTATCAAACCACTTGTGTTTGGAAGCTCCAAAACTCTTGGTCTTAATGGTTTGAAAAACATTGGCAATACCTGCTTTATGAATAGCGCAATACAATGTTTATCGAACACCAGATGGTTGCTCGAGTATCTGAGAAGAGACGAACATTTGAAGGATATCAACACAAGCATATCAAGTATGAAGGGTGCTTTGATAAAAAGAACTTTGGTCAGAAGATTCGTCTGATGTGGTGGTTAACACTGTTTCTTTGAAAAGCCTGATACAAAGATTTGCACCTCGTTTTATGGGTAACGCTCAACAGGATGCAAAGGAATTTTTCAGATATTTATTGGAAGGTCTTCATGAAGATGTAAACAGAGTAAGAGAAAGGCCTAAACCTATGTTCATAGAAATAGATGAAAATTTGAGCGATAATGAAAAGGCAAAAGAGTCTTGGTCAAGATATCTTCGAATGGACAACTCGAAAATTGTCGATAACTTTGTTGGTCAACTGAAATCATCGTTGAAATGTACTTTCTGTGGCCATTGTTCTGTCACTTTTGACCCATTCTGGGACCTTTCACTCCCTATTCCAGAGAGTACTGGCAATTTCAGACTGTCGCAATGTTTAGACTTGTTTACTAGGGAAGAAATTTTGGATGATGACGAAAAACCCACTTGTTCTAAATGCAAGGAAAGGAGAAAATGCACGAAGTCATTATCTATACTTAAATTCCCCAAAATTTTAGTAATTCACTTGAAAAGATTTTCGCAGATGGAGAGATTCAGAGAAAAACTATATGTTTTCATTGACTTCCCTCTCGATGGATTAGATATGAATATTTATGCAGTAGATAACGCAGCTCCGTGTCGCTACAACTTGTATGCTGTATCCAACCATATTGGAACAACTTTTAACGGACACTACACGGCTTACTGTAGGCACCCTTATGCGGGCACTTGGCACAAGTACAATGACTCGAGAGTATCACCGCTATCACCAGAAAATATCGTGAGTGGAGAAGCATACGTCCTCTTCTATGATCAAGAGGACACCAAATCACAGTTTTAAATAGAACATTTTACTTATTTACATTATTTATTTTATATTCATCTTTACCTTAATAAAGTAATCATGAACTCATCAAATAAAAAAATAAAAAATATAAAAAATAATATAAAATAACAGTAGCATATGAACGAAGATGCGTGAAAAGAAAGAAAAGATAAATTCTTTTCAGATTTACAAAAAGAAGTAGATAACAGTGAATGCTGAATAATAATAATGGGATATAAGAATGGAGGGGTGAAGAAGGATAATACAGGAATTGAATGGTGTCTAGGGAGAAATGGAGAGGAGATAAAAACAATAACTAAGAAAGGAAACGGAATATTATGAATTGAAGATTGGAAATACATATTTTGTAAAGAAAGAAATACACAAACTAATAAGGCAAGTAATAAGCAGGATCGAGAAATCTATCATCAATTCAGTTCTAGAAAGCAAAAGTATATGGGAAAAAGTGAAAGACATATTAAAAAGTCGAGTAGAAAATGGAAGCAATAATTTCCTTTTGATAATGTTACTCAAATCGCAACTTAAAAAACTAGTGAAAAAAATAATATAAAAAGTATATAAAAAATTGCGAATAAAAAAAAAACTTATATACGAAAATAACAGAAAGATTTAGAAGAAAAACATATATTAATACAAGAGGGAAAGTAGGCTATATGGAATATGAGTAAGTACATTTTGACTAGTGAAATTAAACATAGGTTTATTTCAAATTAAAAACAAGGTTTCCTACAAATGTGGAGATTAATCGACTATTTCTGCATCATTTCTGAAGACTAATCGTTTCAACTTGTTCTAAAAAGATTTCCCCAATGTTAGGAAACGTTTTCATGGATTCAGATGCCATAAGAGATAAAGACACTCAGAAGATAGCAACTCGTTCATACCTGGACTACATGTTCGATCATCAACATCTCAATAACTTCCAGATAGTTTCTCATTGGTCAACTAAACTACTGCCATATTTGTATTTTCTTATTCAGTATTATTCACTCCATTGGTACATAGCCAGTCAATTTGAAATGAGGGAAAACTTTTGTCATTGGCTCTCATATTAATGGGGGATGACATCATGACATACTTCCAACAATTTCTTGATATTTTTTTCGATTAATACAATTTCTTGAGATTTTTTGGATTGATACTCTAGGTTGTAGGACAACCAGTTTTATGTCTTTATCAAGTTTTTTGTCAAACTTTTTTGTTTTTCCTTTTTTATATATATAAAGAAATTCTATATTATATCAGCTTTTTCCATTTAATGTGTTCACAACATGTGATCGGCAAAAAATATTTCTGTTGGCTCAATTAATCCAACCATTTCTTCGAGAAGCTATATGGTATTGCATAGCTCTTCTCCAATGTTCAGGTGATACACTCTCAACATTTTTTTAAACGCATCCAATTGCTTATCCTAATATTTGTTGTTACAAACAATCGTGGTCGCTAAAGCTAACTACAAAATATAAATAAAAAATAATAAAAGACTTGTTCTTTCTCAAATTGACCAAATCACATAGATCATGTCCGAAAAGAGAGAAAATAGGGACTGAATTCCGGTCCTGCCTAGTACCGGAGACGCTGTGCTTTATACCGCTCCGTCGATTTTTGCGAATTTATAAGTGTTTTAAAAACTCTGAAGCAGCCTTGTGCCCCGAAGAGTGGAGAAACAACCCCCAGAACCCACCCCAGTGAAGATTCTAACTGAAACCCAGATACCAGCAGAACTAGACAAGGCCTCTGGAAACTGCAGTCTGGCAAGCAAGGAAGCTGTGCTTGCGGGGATCAGTTCTCTTCCGAGAGCCGATCTACTGGAGGTGCTGAGCTCTTTGGGAAATGACCTATCTAAAATACCTGCTGTGAGTGCGTTAATTAATTCAAAATCTAAAGAATTCGATGCCCAAAATGAACATGCCCCAGCAAAGAAACACAAAAAGGAGACTTTTCCGGCACTCCCTGTGCCCAAAGGTGTTTCAAACCCTTCATTACCTGTCACTGCATATCGTAGAAGTAGTAGAACTGTTCTAATTAATAGCCCTGTTAGCAAAACTGTCCAGAATGTTGAAATTTCTTACAAATTTGATCACTTGTCAAAAATGTCAGACGGTGACATGCACGTCCACACGTCCGAAAAATTTTCAAATCCAGGGGTTGACTCAGCCCCAATGCTTTCTAATAAAAATTCGATAATCAAAATTCAAAATTATACAGGTAGTCAAAATACCCCCGAAACCGATATTATTGAAAATAATTTCCAAATCACACCGACTGATGACGTTAATATGGATCAGACTAACGGAACAGAACAACTACCTACGGAAACGACCCCACGAACGATCAAAAAACAAAATATTCCTCCTATCACTGTTAGGGATAAGAGTAAGTAGACTACAGTAAATTCACGCATTTGGGTCCGTACAGGCCTGATGTGCTTGACATTGCCCCGGTCAGGTATATCACCTGGAACTGGGATATTCACGTCCTCACTGAATTGAGCTCTGAGCACATCCCGGTTATACTGTCATTGGGGGGTGATCCGCCGCTCCAGACGGATCGTATTTATAATAAGGTGAATTGGAAGAGATTCGTAGCCCCGAATAAGACTTCAAATCAACGTCTGAAACCGGCTTATCACCGACTCTGGTGAGAACTCTTCCGCAAATCCTCTATTGTTTCCAACCAACAACCATAAACTCGGGACCGTCGGCTTAACGTCTCTCCCGAATGATGGAATGCCTCTCGCTATATGCCGTGCTAATTGATATGGCGCCTGCGAGCTGTGATATGCTACTATGATGCAGTTTTACGGGTTTTTAACGCGGGTTTTTCCTGGCGGGCGGCCGACATCCCAAGTACTTAATGCCATTGGCGTTGCTTGTCTTCATATATCGAAACTCCTGCCAGCTAGAATACCGGGTCGTCAATTTCCCGAAATTCAGACAACTTTTGCCTCTTATGCTAATTTTTATCTTACAGTTTTCGAAACACGCTTGTTCAGAGTAAGCCATCTAATATAATGAATTTTATGAGTGTATTACAATTGATGATGATTGTAAAACAATACTTCATACTTCATTTCTCATACGTTTTACGATCGAGCCAAACAATAAAATTTACAAATCATATTTTGACTGAACTATTATACATGTTATTCAAACGAAAAATCATGAAATCTACCGGGTTGACCACGGAAGTACTGCCTATGATATATGTATGCGAACTGAAAGTAATATGAGCTCTTTAAACCCTTTATTTAATCTACTACTATTAGAGTTATATCGTATTGCAATCGTAAAATAAACTTATTTTTCATTTCAATAGAAGTCGTTTGTATTCCATTTGAGAGTCTCAAGAATATGAAAATAAAAAATATAGGTGTGTGTGCCTAAAATGTTAGGCCAATCTCAAAACTTACATCCTGAAACTATCTTCATATGCCAAAATATTCAATATTTCGTCAACGATGAAGATGAAGTACATAGTAATAAGGTTTTATTTCCAATATTCACGATCAAAATGATTGGTCAAAACCATAATATTGTCACTTAATTGGCACTTTTTTTCCTTTACACATTTCAGCAGACTGACTATGCTACCATTATCTTTTTTCATATTTACTCTCCATTTGCAATTAATTGATAAACTCATGGAGTAAAGCTCGTTTCTTAATAATTGGTTTATATACCGGGGACTCATTGAAAACATAACACCTAGAATAACTTTTTTTAGAGAAAAATCCTGTGACAGTCGTTATTTTCAGGGGGACATCTTTTAATATAAAAAATGCCACCCCACTTCAGTGCTCAATAGAAGTGTTTCACACATTTGTAAGATGATTCAATTCTAATTATGAATGTTTTCCCCTTTTTTTTAATCGGTTCATTATTTTTCGAGAAATGTACCTTTAGTTTTCAAAAGTATTCCATTATTTTCAACAACCTACAAATACTCCAAGTAACCCAAAATTTTAACATTTCAATGAAAAATTATAGGACAGGTCGATTTTAAATTTTATTCCCACCTGCCTCTTTTGCCGGGGCTGTTTAAACGAAAAGATAAATAATGATCAAACTCTTTCTTTTTCTTTAATGGGTTCATTTGTTTCAAGATATTTTAGTTCAAAGTATTTTTGAAAACAATAAAATCGATAATCTCAAAAACTAATAAACTGATTCGCTCCTGGAGACAGGTTACCGTGCTCCTGAGAGAATGGATTCTCCACTTGAGTTGGATGAGGCAGTAGCGAGTTACGAACTCACCATAAAAAATGCTTTGGAGGATTCCTCCCGCAAGGAACAGGCTCCTAAATTTCATGACGAATTTCCTCTCAGGATTAAAAACTCATTCGCGAGAGAAATCGTGCCAGAAGAACTTACCAAAGGAGTTTGTTCCCTGCGGACAGAATACGAGCTAACGAATTGAATAGGGAGGTTAGAGAAAACATATCGAAATTTAGAAATGAAAGATTTGGCATAACACTTCAAAATTTAGAAAACTGCGATCAACTTTGGAAAATTAATAAGAATTTAAAATAAAAAAATACCGATTTCCCCCCTTTTCATGGTGAGGCCGGAATGTGTTATAACCCTTTTGCAGGCTCGATGGAAAGACAATTTAGGCTGAATGAACATCCAGACGATGATCTGGATCGTGAGCTTTTGTTGGAAGATCGGGGCCACCGCACCCTTAGGGAACCCAGCTATGTTGGATGAACTCAAGGCCCTTATCAAGGGATTGAATCCCAAAAAAGCGCGATGGAATTACTAATAGTATGATTCGGTTTTTTACGGAAAACCAAGTGCAGCCACTATTAAATATTATTAATAACTCTTTGCGACTCAAGAGATTTCCTCGTAAGTGGAAGCATGCCATCGTCGTTATGATTCCGAAACAGGGACAAAACTCGACCTTTCCGCGAAATTATCGGCTGATCAGTCTGCTTTGCAGTTCAGCTACGTTGGCTAAGAAAATCGTCCTGGAAAGGCTTGACGAAGAAGTGGAGGATAGAAATGTCATACCTAATGAACAATTTGGTTTTAGACGTGATCACTCCACCGAACTTCAGGGTATGAGACTAGTGGAGGACACAATTTCATCGCTAAATACTAACAATAGCGCTCACATCGTTTTGCTAGACATCAGCAAAGCTTTCGACAGACTGTGGCACGAAGGCCTACTGTCAAAGCTGATAGACTTCCATGTGACGCTTAGTTTGATAAAGTGGATTCAATCTTCCTCTTAGGTAGGACATTTCTGGTCAGGGTCGACAATGTGCTCTAGAATTCGAGAGGAATTGAGGCTGGCGTTCCTCAGGGGGCAGTGCTGTCTCCTGTATTATACGCTCTTTACACGTCAAATATACCAAGGAGCGAACATGTGAAGATCTCCTTATTTGCTGACGATAAGGCTTTGCTTCCCTCTGCAGCTGATGGGTGTCGTTTATTTGCAAAATGCATTAAATGACCTCCAGCAGTGGTATCTGGAGTGGAAAATAAAGCTGAATCCTGATAAAACACAGGCGATTTCAATGGGTTGTAAAAGAAACAACCCGGAGAGGGGAGTGACTATCTCTGGAAGGGAGATAGAATGGTCAGAGCGGGTCAAGTACCTGGGAGTTACTGTGGACCGCCGGCTCACCTGGAGACCACATGTCAACATTGTTAGGGACAAAATTGTTAAAAAGATATGTGCGTTATATCCCCTGATTAACAGGAAGAGTAAGCTCTCTCCCTCAAAAACAGTCATGATTTACAAGATGTTCAGGCCTGTCATTTTGTATGCCTCAGCCGCCTGGGGCCAAATCTGCAGGTCTAGCATTGGCGTCCTGGAACGGGCGCAAATGAGTGTCCTGCGGATAATAACGAACGCTTCGTGGTACGTGCGGAATGATCGGATCCTTGAAGACTTAAATCTGCCTTCCATCAGAAGTATCATCCGAGAACGCAATCAAAAAGTATTTGATTGTACATTAGCTCACGAGAATCCGCTCGTGAGGGAAGCCACTGATTATAACATGGACGACCCCTTGCGTTTTAAGCATCCCAGGCACTCTCTGGGTTACCTATTAATCCATACAGGGTAGCAAAGCTGCATCCTCAATAGAAATTATTATTTTTTTTCCAAATTTTGTATCAAAATTTCCTCTTGGTCATGGTTCGAGAAACACCATGATGGCAAGGGCTATGGACCGGTATGTAGTCCTTTACCAACCAAAATTATAAATTCGTGAATGGCTGTGGCCCACTTATTCGAAGTCTAAAGAGCAAGAGCCTTAGGGTTACGCTTGGTTTTACTAACAGTGATCCTGATATAGGGACTGAATTATTTGGATAATACATATACTGACTTAATATTTTTTGAAAATGTGCAAGTTTACTCGGATGGAGTCCATATGGGTGCTGTCATGATTATTGTGATTATAAGTATTGATGTATCTTACAATTGTTTCTCGTTTTTTTGAATTTTTTCGCTCAAGAAGAATATCATATGTTTTTTTATGTAACTAAAAGTTTTGGTAATTGAATTCCGCACATATTTTAATCTGACATCAAATAGTCGATTTTATAAGCTTTAATTTAATAACTTCGTTATGTGATTGTCACTAAAAATATTTGTTTACAATAAAGGATACCCAGTATAAATTATTGACTCATCACTAAATATTTTTTAATTTTCTATTGAAGGTATTTCAAAAATGCTACAAAAATCGATGAAACATCATTTGATGCCCTCCTTGGATTATCCCTCTGTGAACTAGCCGAAAATGGTATAACAGATCAACTTGGAAAACAAATAGAGTTTTTACTGGAGATGAAAGATGCACAGGAATCCCCACAACTCCACTTTTTACAGGCTCTAGTTAGCAGTGATTCTGAGGAGGCCTTGAAACACCTCATTACCATATGCGAAAATAAACTACTTTTATTGAAGAATTGTTTTCACTTGGATCACTACTTGATTGTTTTGGATCCCTGTTTCCTCTTAGACATAATCAAAGAATGCTTACAACACATATCTACGTCAAAAAATTCTTGGAAGAATGTATTCAACGTTATTACAGAAGTCTTAAATATAATTTCAAGAGTTTGTCCTGGGTTGACAGAAGCTCTGTACTTATTAGCGAAACTTCAGTATATAAAAGGTGATGATATAAATGCCCTGAGTAGTTTGGAGAAGCTTCAGAGGAATACTACTGATCCAAATAGTGACGCCCAGTTGCTTATGGCCCAAATTCAAGTAAAGAATGGAATGTTCGATAGGGCAACCCAAAGCTTAGAAGTAAGTTATTTCAAATGAATATTCAAATTCAGATATATAATCTTTGTCATAAAAAAATTTAATGAATTGGTTTTTCTATTATTTTGCTCGTGTCCGAAAAGTTTGGAGAGTTTTTTGAAAAACTCTGCACTTTTACATTTGAACTTTTTGGAAACTCAATATAGAAATTCAGGTTTTAAAGATCTGCACTCGACTTTTATTTTCAAACCTCAGTACTGGATTCTCCCTTTAATGATATTTATGAAAATCCACTTCGGAGAAGTATGTGGTTTACCAAAAGGGGAGCTCATAACCAGTACACAATACTATCTGAAATTGCTTCTTTGATAGACATTCCATGGTAATTTATAATCCAAAATAATTGATTACAAGCTAGTTGTTCTGGTAAAACATTTGAAAAAAATAAGACTTTGTACACAGAAAAATGAACAATATGTGTCAAAATGTGTTTCGTAAGTCACAATATGTGTCAAAATGTGTTCCATAAGTCTTATATCAAAACAGCCCACAAAAAGAGTGCTAGTAGGTGAAACAACCCAAAAATAATTTCCCATCACAAAAATAACCTATCAGAAATGTCAACAATATCCAAGATTGATAAAAAAAACTATTCATTCCAAAATTGGTTCCAAAATATTTATGATTATAATCGTTTTATTGATAGTTGTGACCATTGTAACTAGTTTACTCAGGATTAGATACCATTTGAAAAAATATTGAATTTAAAAAGATACATTTGAAGGGCTTTAGAAGGCTAAAGCCCTTCAAAAGCTTTATGATATGGTACTGACTCTGGATCTGTTGTCACTACATTATTAATGATTTTGAAAACCTTCTTTTACTTCAACTATTTATTAAAACTGAAGAGAAAGAAAGAGCACTCTTAACTAAAAATATTCCATTGAAAATTTTCATTATACATTACAAATTTTTTCGCAATAAATTTCTAATGTTTTCACGTCTTTTGATAATTTTACACGAATAATGTTTGTGCTGTCATTTAATATTAGGCCGGGAAGAAAATTACAGAGGATATGGAAATTCTGGGAGTTTTCCTTACTCCTTTTCAAAGACTAAATATTTCAAAACCAGTTGGTGCAGACTTTTCCATTCTCAGTCAATCATCATGTGATCTAAAAGCATATGGAAAAAATATATTGCCAAAAAATATTGAAAATGATATGTCTGCCCTTTCTGATACTTTATAAACTGGCCTCGACACAACACAAAAATAATTATGATTTCTGTAATTCAGTGCTGAGACCAAGCTATTCTGATGACTGAATAACTTTGTAGATATATTTTTTACTTATTATGCAGCTAATTGCACACTGAAATTGTTGCTCAATCACATCCTACACATGATAGCGTACATGACTTGATGGCGTAATATATTAATTTGGATGTATTTCATTATTATTATCCGTGAAATTCGTGAAATAAAGATAAATTAACACCTAAGAGGACATCATCGTACATTTTTTACAACCTTATTCACACAAAGGAATATTTCTAGGTGTGTGTTAGCCATAACTTCAAAGTGAGGGAAAATCCCATATATCACTATATAACAGCATTAGTTGATAAAAATGCCAACAACTATGCAGATGCAATACGATCACTATCCACAGCTCTGAATTTGGTAAATATCAGATCTAAGGGAAAGCCCCAGCCAGAGGTGAGCCTGGTGGAAAAAGCTTCTATTTATGTGGAGTTGATAGACACTCTAAATATTGTGGGTCAAACAGATGAAGCTTTGAAGGTGCTCGAAGATGCTACTCAAGAATTACGAGGCACTCCTGAAGAAGCGAGGTAAGACTGGTTTACAAAATTAATCTGGTTATATATGCTTTTTTTTAACTCCCACTTGAGAAGTTAAACATGATTTCCTTCAAAGTTTTTTTGTCCAGGGATCCATAGCAGAGTTATTCTGTTGTCCCTGTCTATGATTTGAAGGGTCTTCACGCAGTTGCATACTAATCTAGATTCTATCCCACTTGATGCCAAAGTTTTCAGTGATGCTTGGTTGTCCGACATGATTTTGATCGATTGATTTTTACTGTTTCTGTTCAGTATTTCTTGCAGGCAGAGTTCGATTGAATATTGTGGCGTACTGTCCCAGGGTTAAGCTAAGGTTGAATTCTGGCTTACTCCATGTACTCCGGCCCTGTACTATTGTTGATTGGCCCTTGTGAGTTCTAATTCTTTCCTAAGCCATTCATTTTTTCCCGGGAGGAGACTATCAAAATGTCTATCAAAGTTGTATAGGGGGATTATTGTGGATGGGATTTTATCTCGTTCTAGATCTTGCGACACCTTTTCCTTCCCTATTACTCGTTTAACTTGACAGTTTTCTGTATACACTCACAATTGCCTCGTCTGAGCAAATATGCAACAGAGGGATAGTCAGACACACTTGCCGCTGGAGTTTGTTAAGCTTTTTTCATGCACTCTTTTGTGCTCCTTTGTTCCACCAGACAACCACTCCATAGGTCAGCATAGGTCTTCCCACTGTGAAGTAAAGCCAGTACAATTGTTTGGGTCGCATTCCCATGTATTTCCACAGATTCTTCTACAAGCCCATACTACTTGCCTTGCCCTGTTGTATACCTTTTCTAGATGAGTATTCCAAGTGAGTTTCTTATCTAGAATTTCCACTATGTATTTGACTTCTTCTTTGAATGGAATTATTTCCCATAGAGGACCGACTTTCTTAGTGAATCTAGCTTCCTCCTGGTGAATGGAACTATCACTGTCTTGCTGGGTTGATCTAATAGGTTAGCTGTATTTTCCGTTGTAGAGTATCTTCATCTGGGATGATCAGTAGTTTCTGTAAGAGTAAAGATGTAAATTCATTCGCTTTCAACTTATATAAAACAGAAGGGATATAATAAGGTGTATACAAGTGAATGATCAATAACACCTATACAAGGAGCAGATTTTCAGGTGGTCTTAAAGAAACACAATTGAGGTTTTAATATCTTATCACTGTTGTTAAAATGTACAGTTCTTCAGTAGAACTATTGAAAGTTCAAATGCATCAGAGATTGGATTTCTAATATTTTTATTCAATTTAAGGATTTTGCTTTTGAGTGCAGAGCACTCACTAACCAGGAAAAATGTACAAGTTGCAATGGATCTGTTGAGCAGGATAAAACCAACTGATTCCTGTTATAAGGAAGCAAAATCCAAGCATGCAGAAGTTTTATTGAAATACAGGAAAGATAAACATGCATTCCTTCAATGCTACCTAGATTTTGTGAATGATGATCCTTGTCAAGAATCTTATGTTACGCTTGGTGATGCATATATGAAAGTTTTAGGTAAGATTTTTTTCGCAAATCATACTCATATTGTTAAATGTAACTTCCAGTGGCATTTCATATAATTTGGTTTCAATAAATATCGAATCTAAAAATCGTATATTTATTGGTTGAAGCGGGGAAGCCTTTGGGCTATAGTGCATAAAAATAAATAAAAATCACAAGCTATTCTCTAACGTTTTCGATCATCAGATCATCATCAGGAGAATTCTGAAAAGTGAAAGGAATATAATTAAATGATGAAAAAATAATAAAAATGCATGTTCTCTGATAATCTAAGGGACATGTGATAATAAATTCCACTCACTTGTCAGAATTTTACAGAAAGTAAAGCTTATCGAAGAACCGAATTTTGTGAAACATTATCATATATGATTAACTATATAATGTGTAAACTATTCTGAAATGGAACAAACAACAACAAATCATGAGCAGCAAAATGTCTTACCATACAATGAAACCAGAAGGGGGATATGTCAACTGAGAAACGAAACGCGCCAAATTTAAATATAACCAAAGAAGTAGGAATGTAATTCAAAGGATAAAGAATATCAGAGAAGGAACAATTATGTTATTAATTTTATAATGATTTGAAAATGGGATTAAAAATGCTCTGATTCAAGTGAATTTGAGTGTTGACACAATCTTTATTCCTAGAAATTTCTCTTAATATTTCCAGATCTTCCAACATATCTAATTTAAGGTTATTATTGTTGACGTTATGTAATATTTTGAAACCATTGGAAAAAAGTTATGGTTGTGGTCTTTCAAATGAGCTCCAAAACTAGAGGTAGAAGGCCTGTTTATGTGTTCTTTAATTCTTGTAGAAATTTTTCTGATAGTTTTTCCGAAAGAGGTATTACAGTTATTGCAGAAAAGTTTATAGATGCCACTTTTGTGGCTGGGATTAATTTTATCTTTGGTGTTTACCAGTAATGAACCCAAAGTGTTGGAAGTTCTGTAGGAAATTCTGATGTTGTCGAATTTTCTATAGAAGAATTTAGAAATATCCAAAGAAATGTCTTTTAAGAATGCAAGTGAAAAATATTTTATATCTGTAGGGGAATTGATAGAAGGGTATGCTATATTTCTTTCTCTTTTTAGAGATATTTTTTGTTAATCAACTTAGTGATGATATTAGGGTTATACCCATTATTTACTGCAATTTGATTTAGGATATTCACTTCTTTTTTAAACTTGAGGGCAGATAAAGGGACGTTCAATAGTCTATATATGTAGGAATAAAAGGCAGACATTTTATATTGAAACGGATGATTGGAATCTACGTGGATAATATGGTCGGTTTGTGAAGGTTTTCTATATATGTCAAATAAAAGTCTATTTTCTGATTTGGTTAATGTTCAATCTAGGAAATTTAATGAATTGTTGCCCTCTAATTCGATGGTAAATTTAATTTTAGGATTTAAATTGTTCAGTTGATCTAAAAGCTTGTACGCTTCCATTTCGTCCCCTTTTATGATAGCAAAGCAGTCGTCTACATATCTAAACCAACCTAAGATGGAGCTGTTTTGTGAGATGAAATCTTTTTCAATGTTATCCAAGAATAGGTCAGCTAAAAATGGAGAAAGGGGGGAGCCCATAGCTAAGCCTTCAGGTTGTCTAAAAAATTTTTTGTTAAAAGAAAAAAAGTCTTGATCAAGGCAAAGTTTCAAAAGGAGCAATATATCGTTAATTTCAGATTTATCAATGTTTTTATTATTAAGTAACTTAGAAACAAGAGGAATAGTTTCGTCCTTAGGAATGGAGGTAAATAAGTTAGTCACATCAAATGAGACCAAAATGCACTGTTCAGTTATTTCGAAGTTCTCTAAGGCATTAATTAACTGAGAAGAATTTTGTATGGTAAATTTAGGTGAAAAATTGACTAAGTTATTAATTAAGGTTAAAACAAAACTAGATATTTTGCTGACAGGTGTATTGATAAAACTTACCACTGGTCTAATGGGACAATTTAATTTATGGATTTTAGGTAATCCATAAAGTCGAGGGGTGGAAGGGTTACTAGAAATCAATTTTGCATGTGGGTATTTATTGATGGTTTTTTCACAAATTTGTAACATAGATTTGGTTTTGCAGCTAAAAGTGTTCGTTAAGTTATTTTTTATTTCTTTGAAATTGTTATCAAATAAAAAAGATTCGACCTTATTCACATAATCTGCATGGTTCATGACGACTACACAATTCACACTATCAACTTGTTTGAAATAATCTTAGATGTGAGGGACTCGACCGCTTTCAATTTATGAAGTGAATGTGACTTACGTTTGTTTGACTCCATCTTGTTTTGTAAAAGGGTAGTACAATAATTTCTTAGGTTCTTTCTTATGGTAATGTCATTTGTTACGTTTTCAATCAACATATCCACCTCTGTAGAGAACTCTTCCAGTTGTTTTTTATTCATGTTAGTATGATAAGAAAATTTAAGACCTAAATTCAAAATTTCTAACTCCTAATTGGTGAACGTAGTGTCAGAGAGATTAACAATTCTCTTATGGAAGGAATGATCCGAAAATTTGTCTTCTACAATGGGAAGTTCTTGAGATCTTGATTTCTTTTTCTTTAAAATTAATATTTTCTTGTTGAGTTTTTTCTTTTTATCGATTCTGAGATGATCTAATTCCTCATAAATGCTGTTTAACTCCTCACTCAGTAGAAACATCGGAAATATTTGACAGAGTTTGTCATATGTTATCTTCAAGTCTATGTTCAAACGATTCAACTTAGAGTAATGTTTTTTAATTTCTGTCCTCATGATTCTTTTTTGTAGGTTTTCTTTCAGATGATAGGGAACATTCTTCGATGTCCTAACTTGTGCAAACATAGGTGTTAGTTTCAAGTTGAAACAAATATTGATAAACCAAATGCTCATCAAAATAGACATTCTTCTTACAACTTCCTGTACTTTTCAACTAAGACTGCCATGTCTAATAGTTAATGGAAAGGAGGGGAGTTGTATGCACTTTTAGATTTGGTTTCAATAAATATCGAATCTAAAAATCGTATATTTATTGGTTGGGGCGGGGAAGCCTTTGGGCTATAGTGCATAAAAATAAATAAAAATCACAAGCTATTCTCTAACGTTTTCGATCATCAGATCATCATCAGGAGAATTCTGAAAAGTGAAAGGAATATAATTAAACGATGAAAAAATAATAAAAATGCATGTTCTCTGAGAATCTAAGGGACATGTGATAATAAATTCCACTCACTTGTCAGAATTTTACAGAAAGTAAAGCTTATCGAAGAACCGAATTTTGTGAAACATTATCATATATGATTAACTATATAATGTGTAAACTATTCTGAAATGGAACAAACAACAACAAATCATGAGCAGCAAAATGTCTGACCATACAATGAAACCAGAAGGGGGATATGTCAACTGAGAAACGAAACGCGCCAAATTTAAATATAACCAAAGAAGTAGGAATGTAATTCAAAGGAATAAAGAATATCAGAGAATATCACATGTCCCTTAGATTATCAGAGAACATGCATTTTTATTATTTTTTCATCATTTAATTATATTCCTTTCACTTTTCAGAATTCTACTGATGATGATCTGATGATCGAAAACGTTAGAGAATAGCTTGTGATTTTTATTTATTTTTATGCACTATAGCCCAAAGGCTTCCCCGCCTCAACCAAAAAATTTTTAGATTCGATATTTATTGAAACCAAATCTAAAAGTGCATACAACTCCCCTCCTTTCCATTAACTATTAGATATGGCAGTCTTAGTTGAAAAGTACAGGAAGTTGGCCATAAGAAGAATGTCTATTTTGATGAGCATTTGGTTTATCAATATTTGTTTCAACTTGAAACTAACACCTATGTTTGCACAAGTTAGGACATCGAAGAATGTTCCCTATCATCTGAAAGAAAACCTACAAAAAAGAATCATGGGGACAGAAATTAAAAAACATTACTCTAAGTTGAATCGTTTGAACATAGACTTGAAGATAACATATGACAAACTCTGTCAAATATTTCCGTTGTTTCTACTGAGTGAGGAGTTAAACAGCATTTATGAGGAATTAGATCATCTCAGAATCGATAAGAAGAAAAAACTCAACAAGACAATATTAATTTTGAAGAAAAAGAAATCAAGATCTCAAGAACTTCCCATTGTAGAAGACAAATTTTCGGATCATTCCTTCCATAAGAGAATTGTTAATGTCTCTGACACTACGTTCACCAATGAGGAGTTAGAAAATTTTGAATTTAGGTCTTAAATTTTCTTATCATACTAACATCAATAAAAAACAACTGGAAGAGTTCTCTACAGAGGTGGATATGTTGATTGAAAACGTAACAAATGACATTACCATAAGAAGGAACCTAAGAAATTATTGTACTACCCTTTTACAAAACAAGATGGAGTCAAACAAACGTAAGTCACATTCACTTCATAAATTGAAAGCGGTTGAGTCCCTCACATCTAAGATTATTTCAAACAAGTTGATAGTGTGAATTGTGTAGTCGTCATGAACCATGCAGATTATGTGAATAAGGTCGAATCTTTTTTATTTATAACAATTTCAAAGAAATAAAAAATAACTTAACGAACACTTTTAGCTGCAAAACCAAATCTATGTTACAAATTTGTGAAAAAACCATCAATAAATACCCACATGCAAAATTGATTTCTAGTAACCCTTCCACCCCTCGACTTTATGGATTACCTAAAATCCATAAATTAAATTGTCCCATTAGACCAGTGGTAGTTTTATCAATACACCTGTCAGCAAAATATCTAGTTTTGTTTTAACCTTAATTAATAACTTAGTCAATTTTTCACCTAAATTTACCATACAAAATTCTTCTCAGTTAATTAATGCCTTAGAGAACTTCGAAATAACTGAACAGTGCATTTTGGTCTCATTTGATGTGACTAACTTATTTACCTCCATTCCTAAGGACGAAACTATTCCTCTTGTTTCTAAATTACTTAATAATAAAAACATTGATAAATCTGAAATTAACGATATATTGCTCCTTTTGAAACTTTGCCTTGATCAAGACTTTTTTTCTTTTAACAAAAATTTTTTAGACAACCTGAAGGCTTAGCTATGGGCTCCCCCCTTTCTCCATTTTTAGCTGACCTTTTCTTGGATAACATTGAAAAAGATTTCATCTCACAAAACAGCTCCATCTTTTTTTTTTTTAATGTTCTGGTTCCCACGAAAAGGGATATCCTGTAATGTTCAGAGAACATCGTGGGTTGTATGCCTCGGGGAACACCTCCCTAGGCAATGAGTTCCAAAGCCTCGCTGTTCGTTGGATGAACGAGTCTTTGGAAAGTGATGTTCTGCAGGTCTCCAAAGTGACCACGAAGGGGTGTGATGACTGAACTTGACGGGTTAGTCTCGAAGAGACTGCCAAAGCAGGAACGATTGTTGATATTTCAGAAGAGCATCGCCCATGAAAATATCTATAAAATAGAGACAAATCACCAACTTTTCTACGGTGTTCCAGACAAGTGAGCGAGTTTGTAAGCGAGGCATCACCGACGAGACGAATTGCCCTTTTTTGGACAGAATCCAATAGCCTCAGGATATATTTAGGTGCGCGCTCCAAATATGGGAACAGTATTCCAGGACAGGTCGGATCTGTGCCTTATAGATCATAAGCAGCTGAGTGGGGTGAAATAGCTCTTGGCACGAAACAAAAACCAAGTTTTGGGATGCACTTTTGGCAATGGACCTCACGTGATTTTCCCAGGAAAGGTTATTGCTGATAGTAATACCAAGCATCGATATGGATGACTTCAGTGGTATGGTTACTCCTGACAAAGTTATGTTAGGCACAGTGAGATCGGCTTTTTTAGAGAAAAGACATGCTTGTGTTTTGTTTGCATTGAATTCTACCAAGTTATTAGATCCCCACTCGAGAATTGTTGCTAAGTCCATATTTATATATATATATATATATATATATATATGAATCCTTTATTTAGCCCAAGACTAATATATAAGTACAGTCAATAAATAAAATGAGTAGAATAAAAATATAGTTACATATAAATACATTGATAACAAACAGATAGTAATATACTACACTATATATACATTCATATACACACACATAAATAAAAGTTAATAATAGGTATCATCGTCGAGGTTTGCACTCACTCAACAGAACTCTCTTCAATTTAATTTTAAATACAGCAAGAGAGGGTGAATTTTTTATGTCCTCAGAAAGTTCATTGAACTTATTTAGTCCTCTGAAAAAAACTGAATTTTGCGATTTTTTTGTTTTCACATTTGGAATGAATAAATTATTTCTATTTCGAGTGTTGTAATTGTGGTGTTCTGATACGAAAGATATTTTTTCCCTCAGATATGGTGGAGCACTACCTGTTCTTATTTTAAAGATGAAGATCAGTGCTTGATATAGTAACATTTTTTCTACTGGTGACCAGTCAAGCGTATTCAACATTTCATTTATGGGTGTTTGCTCGATTTTGCAATTTCTGTAATCGTTTCATTTCATTTTGTTGTAGTAAAAATAGTATGGTAGAGCAGTAGTTGAAGTAATTAGGAATTATTGTATTGTTGTATTGTGTTAGGTTGGTTTAGATATGTAGACGACTGCTTTGCTATCATAAAAGGGAACGAAATGGAAGCGTACAAGCTTTTAGATCAACTGAACAATTTACATCCTAAAATTAAATTTACCATCGAATTAGAGGGCAACAATTCATTAAATTTCCTAGATTGAACATTAACCAAATCAGAAAATAGACTTTTATTTGACATATATAGAAAACCTTCACAAACCGACCATATTATCCACTTAGATTCCAATCATCCGTTTCAATATAAAATGTCTGCCTTTTATTCCTACATATATAGACTATTGAACGTCCCTTTATCTGCCCTCAAGTTTAAAAAAGAAGTGAATATCCTAAATCAAATTGCAGTAAATAATGGGTATAACCCTAATATCATCACTGAGTTGATTAACAAAATATCTCTAAAAAGAGAAAGAAATATAGCATACCCTTCTATCAATTCCCCTACAGATATAAAATATTTTTCACTTGCATTCTTAAAAGACATTTCTTTGGATATTTCTAAATTCTTCTATAGAAAATTCGACATCAGAATTTCCTACAGAACTTCCAACACTTTGGGTTCATTACTGGTAAACACCAAAGATAAAATTAATCCCAGCCACAAAAGTGGCATCTATAAACTTTTCTGCAATAACTGTAATACCTCTTATATCGGAAAAACTATCAGAAAAATTTCTACAAGAATTAAAGAACACATAAACAGGCCTTCTACCTCTAGTTTTGGAGCTCATTTGAAAGACCACAACCATAACTTCGATTTTTCCAATGGTTTCAAAATATTACATAACATCTGTTCGAAGATCTGGAAATATTAAGAGAAATTTCTAGGAATAAATATTGTGTCAACACTCAAATTCACTTGAATCAGAGCATTTTTAATCCCATTTTCAAATCATTATAAAATTAATAACATAACTGTTCCTTCTCTGATATTCTTTATGCTTTGAATTACATTCCTACTTCTTTGGTTATATTTAAATTTGGCGCGTTTCGTTTCTCAGTTGACATATCCCCCTTCTGGTTTCATTAGTGATTTTTCTTCGAACTTAACCATACAAACCGGGTTAGCAATAAGTTAACCTGTCAATATTCCTCGAAGTGTATTCCAAACTATGACGTAAGAGTTAACCAACCACACAAACCAGCTCACTGAGATAGTTTGACAGAGTAGTTATCTTGTTGCAGGTTAGGTTTTTTGTTTATTCATATGGAATGATAAGGATAAAGGTCCTATCTCAGTGTAAAAGTATATTAAAAATATATAATGGATTCATACAAAGTATATGTGAATGAGAGATTATATCAGATTATGTTCATCATCTTCCAGCATTTGCATTATCCAGATATTGATAAAATGTATTCCCGATGAATTGATGGCCACTAAAGAAAGATGTGGTGAAATCTGAATATCTTCTATAAATTCCAGTACTAATAAATTTGCCACATTCATTTTCATTGTATTTTCAAGAACTCGAAGTACACATAAGTAAAGAAAAGATAACAAAATATTAATCAAAGCCGTAATAATTTTTTTTAACCCTCAACAACAAAAACCAAATCTGTCAACCTTCAGTTAAACCGAAGTCTACCGTGACGTCATACAATAGTTAACCTGGTTTGCGTGGTTAAGTTCGAAGAAAAATGACTATATTGTATGGTCAGACATTTTGCTGCTCATGATTTGTTGTTGTTTGTTCCATTTCAGAATAGTTTACACATTATACAGTGCTAGTCAAAAGTCCCTTCCCCCCCCTCGTATCTTTTGAACGGGTATACTTATAATAATGAAATTTGGAGGGTGGAAATAAACGGATGTAGGCTTCTCAACTGGTCATAACAGGTGACGCAATAGTCATAAATGACGTCACAAGGCCACTGTGACCAATAATTTTAAATGGGACCCTATGGCAAGTGACAGCTCGTTTGAAAGGTATTGACAATACCTATTCAGTCATACCAATTTTGTTTGGGTTTCGGCTGATTTTGATTGATAAATTGAAGAAATACGAAAATTATAGTTTCGCATTTAATTAATAAAGATTTTAAAGTACGCCTCTGGTTAATTGTCAAAAAGGTTGACGTTTTTGAATTCTCTACTTGTCAAAAGTGTTTATACCTTGAAAATTTACCTAAGCTATTGTTTAACGAGACGTTTAAGTGTTTACATAGGCAAAATGGACGTACTGTAGTCGACAAAGTAGCAGCTATCTTAATAATTGGTGAATGTAGAAACAATTTCCATGCAGCGAACGACTGTTTAATGAGAGGTACCCCGATCGCCCTATATCGAGGGTTCATTTGAGGGAGCTTCTTCGGAAGTTTGAAGCATCAGGTAGTGTTCAAGATGCCAAACGATCTGGTCGACTCAACAATTAGTGATGACAAAAAATTGACATAATTGGAGAAATGGTAGTAAACCCTACTTCTTCCACAGCCCAAGTTGCGTCTATCTGTGAAGTCAGTCAAAGGACAGTACATAGGGTGTTGGCTAAAACAAATTTCATCCATACAAATTAAAAATGGTGCACCAACTTTCAGATGATGACCCGACCGAAGACTAGAATTCTGTGAAACTATGTCCAATAAAATGAACCAACAACCAGGCTACATACAGACAATTTGTTTTAGTGACGAAAGTACTTTCTTTCTCAATGGAATGTTAACACTCAAAATGTGAGGTATTGGAGTGACACAAATCCTCACATCTTTGTGAAAACATACTCAATTTCCAGAAAAGTAAATGTTTGGGCAGGTATTTTGGGAAACCACATAGTTGGGCCTCTTTTTCTCAATGCTAACTTAACCGTGAATTGTACTGGAGATGTTACAAAATGATATTGAGTCGTTAATTCTTGAAATTCTAGAAGATAATCCAGATGAATTCGACAACTTGGAAATAACGTTTCAACAAGATGGTGCTCCTGCACACTATTACGGTGCAGTAAGACGTTACCTAGATGAAGAATATCTGGTAGATGGATTGACTGACGAGGTTCGATCGAATGGCCAGCTCGGTCACCGGACCTTACACCATTAGATTTTTTTCTATGGGGGTACTTGAAATCTAAGGTTTACGCTACAGCACCTGACAGTATTGCCATTCTGAAACAACGAATTGTTGAAGAATGTAGGGCAATTTCCGCTGACACACTGGGACGAGTACGACAAGAGTTTAGCAATAGGATGCATTTCTGCCAGGAAGTAAATGGAGCACATTTTGAACACTTATTATAAGAACTGGTTCTTAAATCTTTATTAATTAAATGCGAAACTATAATTTTCGTATTTCTTCAATTTATCAATCAAAATCAGCCGAAACCCAAACAAAATTGGTATGACTGAATAGGTATTTTCAATACCTTTCAAACGAGCTGTCACTTGCCATAGGGTCCCATTTAAAATTATTGGTCACAGTGGCCTTGTGACGTCATTTATGACTATTGCGTCACCCGTTATGACCAGTTGAGAAGCCTACATCCGTTTATTTCCACCCTCCAAATTTCATTATTATAAGTATACCCGTTCAAAAGATACGAGGGGGGGAGAGGACTTTTGACTAGCCCTGTATAGTTAATCATATATGATAATGTTTCACAAAATTCGGTTCTTTGATAAGCTTTACTTTCTGTAAAATTCTGATAAGTGAGTGGAATTTATTATCACATGTCCCTTAGATTATCAGAGAACATGCATTTTTATTATTTTTTCATCATTTAATTATATTCCTTTCACTTTTCAGAATTCTCCTGATAATGATCTGATGATCGAAAACGTTAGAGAATAGCTTGTGATTTTTATTTATTTTTATGCACTATAGCCCAAAGGCTTCCTTCCCCGCCTCAACCAATAAATATACGATTTTTAGATTCGATATTTATTGAAATCAAATCTGAAAGTGCATACAACTCCCCTCCTTTCCATTTCATATAATGACTAACCTTTTAATCCATAGTTTAAGCTACTGCATGAATTTAAAACATGCTGATATTTTCTGATTAAGTCTTATTATTGAGAATAGTATAACAATTCCAAGACATATTGATTTGGGTAGACAAATACATGAGTTATTGTTGGTTTCCAATAGGTTGGCAAAGAAATTTCAAGATTTGCGAAGTTAATGGAATTTTGTTTGACCAGTATTCCTTGAAACTTATCAACTTAAAACAATTGATTTAATCATCCTGGCAAATTGATTCCACTGATAACCTAAATATACCTAGTTTCACTTGCACCTATTGGTTCAGTCTACTGCCATTATATATAATGGAAGTAGACTGAACCAAAATGATGGTATGATAATTTACACTAAGTCAACACTAAATATAAATATTTCACATAGAACTCTTCCTCACACTGGCATCACTATTTGTGATATCTGCTTACCACACGAAAATATCATATTCTGCATAACTGCTTGCTATAGATCGCCTTCTACATCTGCAAACGTTTTTACCGACGAACTAGAAAACTACCTTCATAACAAACCAAAGCAAATATAAACCTTCGAATTGGCGATTTGAATATCAATGAGATGGACCCTACGGTAAATAATTACATATCGATGCTTTCATCTAAGGTCTTCATATCCTTGTCAGTGCCTATACCAGGGTGACAGAAAACACAGTCACGTGCATAGGCCACATTTTCCTTCAAAAAAAGAAATTCAAAAAAATGTATCATATAATTCATCTGTTATTAATTCCAGTCTATCTGACCATTATCCAATATTTTTTAGCATTTTATATGAAGATACACCAAAGATCAGAACCCAGGAATTTATAACAACTACAAAATTTAACGAGGATAAATTAAAAAAACTATTAAACTCTCATAATTGGACTGAGGTTCTTTCTTCATACGACCCGGAAATAGTATGTAGAATACTAGTTTCTGAATTAGAAAAATTCTATAAACAATGTCAAATGTGCAGGCAATTCCGTTATAAAAACTCTAAAACAATTAAACCATGGATAACCAATGGCATTATTGATTCTATTGAATATAGAGATAAAATAAAAACAATTGCAATAAAAAAAAGACATGCAACTAATAAATCACTACAAAAATAAGAAACTGCCTAAACAAGACTATTGAAACTGCTTAAAATACTTTCGTAAGCTCTACAAAACTATAAATAAGCATCAAATAAAAAAAAAAAAAAAAAGTTCCCAAATGACAAAGATATGGCAAACTACTGTAAGAACTACTTCACTGACCTAGGTCATGACATGGCAAAAAAAAACAAATCGGATAGATGATATTGAAATTACATTCCTAGGTATGATAACATTTACACTAAAAAATAACAGTGCCCCTGTGCTTGATGGCATCTCCTCGAAAACAATTAAAAGCATACACAAAGACATTGTTACCTCATTGGCACACATCATACATTTAATCTTTACCCACGGAACTGTACCCATGCATTTTAAGCCATCAGTTGTAATCCCAATACACAATAACAGGCGATTCCAACAAAATTTCAAACTATAGGCCAATAAGCCTCATCAATAATTTGGGCAAGCTCTTTGAAAAATGTCTTATTTCAAGGTTAAATAGCTACTTAAAAAAAAAATAACATTCTTATAAACAAAAATATGGATTTAGAGAAGGAACCAGCATTGGTGATGCCATGTTCAGTCTCATTAACAAGATTAATACACTATACCCCATCACAAACTTCTAGACGTTCTTGAAAGCTATGGTGTCAGGGGTGCAGCGTTGAAAGTTTTCAAAAACTACCTTGAAAACAGAACCCAGATTTTAAAAATAAGAAATATTCTAAGTGACTCAATGACAATAAAAAGGTACCAAGGTACCTATATAAACTCCCTGCTAGCAACTAACATAGATGGACTGTTTGTATCTTACGCTGATGACAATGTGCTTGTATTTGAAAAATGTGTCTGGAATAAAGTGAAAAACAAAGCCATTCACGGAATCACAAAAGTTAAAAACTGGTTAAATTGTAATAAACTATCAGTGAATTTGAAAAAAAACACACATCGCCTTTTCTGTTAACGAAACCACAAGACCAAACTTTACATCTCTGCAAATTAATAATTTCACTAACTCAATGAAACTGCTACGACCAAATATCTTGGAATAACAATTGATAACAACCTCAAATGGCATGCCCATGCTCTAATTATAATTAATTCCTCAAATTACTTCAAAACAATAATAATTTTTTCAAGTGATGGTACCTATATCTTTCTTTTCATTATAAACTATAATTATAAAGTATTTCCTAAATTACGTCAAAATAATTAACAATTTTTCTCATTTGATGTTACCTACAGCTCGCTATCTTTTTTTTTCTTTAATCTTTTGTAAACTTTCCTTGCACATACAGACCTTAGGTCTAGGTGCAACAACACACGCATAATATGTTATACAACTCCACAGTAATGTACATCTTATATTGTAATTGGAACAAATACATGTATCTGGAACCAACAGTAACAGATCCGACTTTCATGGAATATTTAATTAATTTATTCCTGTCGACGCTTTACATCACATTTATAATAAACATATATAGTATTTTCTGCATCAAGTATTTATACCGGATGTCATCGAATTTAATGGAATCCTCTTGTATTCACTAGCACCCCCTTTTTGACATCTTTTTCAGGAATTTTAGAAGTCAAAGATTATAATTTTTTTTGAAAGAATTCAATGTGGCGAATTTAATGATTTATGGACCGACTCTATTCTAAGTCGGTTCTGGGAAATGTTTGAAGTCGCAAGTTGCAATTTTTTTATAAACATTCAAGAATGCGATGCCAACATGGTTTTATCAGTGTTTAAAGAATATAGTCGGTCAAAGTCTGTGGTGAAAGCATTGGATGCAATCACGAGAGCCCTTTGTCAAACCTTCAGGAAACTGTATCCCCTGATGTGGCAGCACCACTGGATGGCAAGCAAAACTAAACTTATGTTTCTTATTAAAATTGCTGCATTTGCCGATATCTGACAAATGACCATCTGGAATTTGTCCTATAACGAATAAAGCCTAATGATATATTTGAAAACATGAGAGAAGGGAAAAATTATTTTATGCCAATGTGCATATTTGATACATTGAAATAATATAAGATCATCAAAGTACTAGATGAAATAAAGAGATAAAATCATAATTATAAAATGAAATGGGTTTGTTCTACTGAACTCTATACAAGCTGTTTTTCAAAGAGTTCTTTCTATATTCGATACTGAATACTTGGTTTCGTGAACTTTTATGGAGAGTTGGTATATTGATTTGAGGATCATTTTCACATTGGCAATACAATGCTTTTCATTGGGAACTTTCTACAATTCATCAATTAAGTTTTCACTCACTGGGAATGCCATCGAAGTTTATTTTTTTACAGGAAATGTAGAAGTAAAATGACAAAAATTAAACTCTAATATTCTCTTCATTCCACTATCATTATTCAAATATTATTAAATCTATTTTTTTTCAATTTTTCTGACAACTCAGCTAAATGTATTCTGTGGAGCATCAAAGAAAACATAGAATAGAATTTAAACAATTTACAACGGAAGTATTACATCATTTATTTATTTGGAAAAATTAACATAAAAAGGACGGGAATACATATTTAATTATGTTGTTCCGAAGTACACCTTCTCTGAGAATCAGCTGGGCATGCCTATTTTTTTACGAAATTCAGCAGTTTCCTCAGTTGAATCTCCTTGACATCCTCTGGGTTCACAATTTTGCTCCCAAGTTTGATCTCCCTCTGGTGCACCAAAGCGGGACTCAGTGAGGATGTGCGACGATGTCTCGTCATCTTCCAGGCACCATCTGTGATCCCGCTGAGCTCCATGTGCCTGTTCTGTTAGGAGCCCGTCACAGTCTTGATATCCCATCTGTTGAGTGACAGGGTCTCTTTCGACATTTTCTTTGATGGCCTCTTTATATGGAGTTTTGATTGCCTCATGCATGGCGCCTCTTGCCATGTATTGATGAACTGTTTTTGTGGCAGTTCCTCCATGTTTGAGTTGGCCATGCTGCTGGATATTCCCAAGATAGGTTCCGGTCCGACTGGGGTCTTTCCCGATCCTATCTTGGCTAATCTGTCTGCCTCTTCGACCCATATGAGGCTGACTTTGCTTGTTTTCAATAAACTTTCTATGGCGTTTCTACACTCGGACACCAATTTGGATATTCCTTTTTGGTTTGTATATATTGTTCATAATAGCGTTTATCTTGATTTGTTTGAAAATATAAATAGGATGTTCATAAAATCAGATGTGGAATCATCTGCGACTGAAAGATAAACTTTAACCACTATCTTCCATCGTTCAAGATAACCTCTTGCGGGGTATTCATGTTGAAAAGGGAAACATTCCCAATTGAATATTGAATAGAAATATTTTGTTGTGAATTGAAAAATTCACGATAAAAATGAAGTTATTTTTTGTGAATGTCTAACAGAAAACAACTACTTCCCCGGCTAAAGCCACGCTGGATATTGAACTATATCTGATAGATATTCTGAAAGGACCCTAACTCAAAAGAAAAAATCTGGAATTGAAAATTTGAATTTTTATTCAGATAATTATTTGAAATTATATTCCAGTCTTAATTAAGAACTCATATAGATAAATGAGACAAAGAAGTATGTTTTTCAAAAGAGAGTACTCACCATAAATCATTTGTAACAATGACGCAAGAGAGGCATCACATTCACTAGGTCTTCAATACATTTTTGTCGACGAAAATCTATTTCACGCTTCCACGATCATTAGGAAGACCGGAAGAAATAGGAAACACATTTTCTAGAAGAAATCTCTCTCTCTCTTTGCAAAGATGGAAAAAGTTAAAAACATTTCTTTTGGAGAGACACTTTGAAATTAGTGTTTTTCTGACATTAAAACCTGTCATGGGGTATGATACATTGATTTGTTTGAAAATATGTATGTTTATAAAAGCTGTTGGGGAATCATCTGCAACTGAAAGATAAATTTTAGTCCTATCTTCCATCGTTCAAGATAACCTCTTGTGGGGTATCCATGTTGAAAAGGGAAACATTCTCAATTGAATATTGAATAGAAAGATTTTTCTGTGAATTAAAAACTCCACGATAAAAATGTTGTTATTTTTTGTGAATGTCTAACAGAAAACAACTACTTCCCCGGCTTAAGCCATGCTGGATATTGAACTAAGTCTGATAGATATTCTAAAAAGACCCTAACTCAAAAGGAAAAATCTGAAATTGAAAATTAGCATTTTAATTCAGATAATTATTTGATTTTCTAGTCCAGTCTTAAGGTGAAACCATATTAGTTTTCATTAATTTTATGTTCCTGATGCCTTGAGTATGTTTCTTAGTGATCATATATTATATATCCTATCAGACAACCAAGCAGCACTGAAAGCTCTAAAGTCACACTTGTGGGTCTAGACTGACTCGGGACTGCAAACATTCCCTGAGACAACTGGCTGTGAATAATCAGGTCACTCTGATGTGGGTGCCAGGTCACAAGAGAATTAAAGGCAATTAGGAAGCAGACGGCCTTGACAAGGAAGGGGCAAACACTCAATTTCCTGGCCCAGAACTCAAAGCCCACATTAGGGAGTTTCGGCGCTGGGAAGCTGATCAATTAAAAACCCACTGGAATAAGATTCCAGAACAAAGACAGGTATAACCCAAAAAAATGCATTGATCAGATAGTGAACTGTGCCGTTACTGTTACACTTTGCAAGGAGTCTCGGAATCCCAGGTCTTAAAAAGATGAAGGGTAATCTACAAAAGATCTTATAGGTCGAGGTACGGAGAAGCTAAAGAGCCATATCGACTCATATCCAGTGATCAAACAATCAAATAATTTGGTTATTTCAGATTGTTCACTCACAGGACGATACTTTTTGATGTCATGCTCCCAATTTGTGGATTGGAGTGAGGAAACTTTTTCTAATAATGAGGAAATGTTCCTGAAGATAGAGGTATGTTAAAAATTGTTTGAAGTGGCTTCGCAGGAGTGAATACACAATTTTTAATGAAATGCACAGGAATTCCATCAGGACCAGTAGATAGTTTTCCTGGAGCCAACATAAGTTGATCAATTATTTGGTTATTTCAATGTAATAATTGCAAACAAATAGATATCCAATTTGGGTAATATTTTAATCAGTGTAGGTTGTGGTGAAATAGTTCTCAGAAAGATTTACAATGTCATCATTTTGATTACTTTTTATCTCTTCATAAAACATGCTGTATGGTAAATTATATAATTTTCTCTTATTTTTTATGTAATTCCGAAAACAACGAGGGTCGCAGACAATATTTCTTTTACTTTTCATGATATAACGATTGTGACGTTGGATCTGAAGCTGTTTACATCTTGTGGTTAGAGTATGGATTAGAAATCCAAAGGTCGCAGGTTCGATTCCTGCTCGAGGATGGTTTTTTCTTTAATTTAAAAATTTGTCTGCAATGCCACAATTTTCATTTTCTTATATATATTCACAGACGCTATATTTCTCCTTTGAATTTATATTTGGCAACTTTGTTCAGTGGTCCGAGATCAACACCTGACCCTTTACTGAAGCCGTCAATCCACGGCAATGTAGGAAAAGATAAAATTGGTCTTGATGGCCACTGGTAGTACATGAGATCCCTTACCTTCATAATCCATTCCCACAAGAACTAACATTAAATTCTAGAGAAAAGCGAAATCCTCGAAATGCAGTGGAATCTGTGGCCTCGATAGCTCAGATGGTTAGAGTATGGACTGGAAATCCAAAGGTCGCAGGTTCGATTCCTGCTTGAGGATGGTTTTTTCTGTAATTTAAAAATTTGTCTGCAATGCCACAATTTTCACTTACTTACCTATATATATTCACAGGCGCTATATTTCTCCTTTGTAAACTGTTTCTGATTCCGAATAAGGTGTTATAACAAATATTTGTAAAAAAGTTTTATAGAAATCGAACCTGTTGCTGTGAGTTGCGAAGATATGACAATTTTTCGACTTCATTGATTCAAATGTACAGATACATTATTTTCACGCTTAGAGCTAATTGTACTCTAGTACTATATGAGTTGACTATGCCTGAAACTGGGTGTATCCAATTTTTGCATAGATTAAACTGGTGCTGTTTTTAGAAGTTCATATTTTTAATTTATATAATAAGTTCGCATATATATATGTATATGTATATATATATATATATATATATATATATATATATATATATATATATATATATTAATTTATGAGTTTGCTGCTGATTTTCGGCTATTCTGAAAATTGAAATTGGTGTATAACATGGTTTTGGAAATATCTACTCCTATGTTACAATGTATTCTGTAAACGCAGGGAAGGGCATATCCATTGCTACAAAAATCGTTTTAATTTCAGAACCTGATGAAGCTCTACAATGTTTTGAAAAAGCATTGAAGGACAATCCTAAAGATACTTTCCTAACTTCAAAAATGGGCAGAGCACTTGTAGAAACACACTATTTTTCCAGAGCTGTGAGTTACTATAAGGAAACTATAGAAATAACTAATGACATGGAACTGAAACTACAACTCGCAGAATTGTATATGAATTTGAGAGAGTATGAGAAAGGAGAGTTGATCTTGTTGAATGAACTTGAGGAAGAAAAAGTGAATGATCTTGAAGATATAACCTATCTGAGAGAGAAAACAAGACTTCTGCATTTGTTGTCTCAGATTCAGGAAAAATCTGGGAATACCACTTATGCAATGAAAAGCTTGAAAGAAGCAAGGGACAACCAAAATCGAATCAGAAAAAGAATAGTTGTTGATCAGAATGGTTGATATGCAATTAATCAAACTTTTTCTAGTTATAATGTTTTTTTTGTTCCAGCTCCTTTGGAAAATGAGGTAAAAACACTCATTGGCATTTCAATAAAATTGGGTGAAATGGCAATAGCTCTGAGAAGTAATGAGCAAGCTATAAACTTCTACAAGGAGGGAATTGAAATCTCACCCAATAATACAGTTATTCTGGTAGCACTAGCTAAGCTATATATGCAAGTAAGTATAAGCTGCTTACCCTTTCGCTCCTCCAAACAAGTATTCTTGCCAACCCATTAACTGCTCTATAAGAACTAACATATTGTGAAATTGGTTCAGACTGCTCAAATCAATTATACTTGCTAGCATATTTTCTTATCTTTGTTACATATTCAGAGAATGAGGGTATGGTAGGGTGGTGCTGGAGCAGGGAGGAACTCATAGAACAGTAATTGCGCAGGTACTGTGTATAACTGTGTATATACTGTGTGATAAATGGATTTGTGATGAATGTATTGAATCTTCCTCCGGGAGTGGTTCTAAATCAGATGAAGTGGAAGATGGGCAAGAAACGTCACCAATTAATTCTACCAAGAAGAAAATTAAGTCAAATGAAAGGGAAATGGAAAAGTTCATATTGAAAAAATCTGACCCCTCCAATAGAGAAATGTTGCAATTCATGACAAAGAAATTTGCTGAACTTGAGAAGTCTGTAATATTGTGGTTGTCGGGATAAATAGTGACAATGTACAGGGAGACATCAAAAAATCGTTTCAAAAGCTGAAATTTGAAATCCAAGAAGATTACAGGCTCCAAGTTCTGCCTAGCAAACTACCGAACAAACCCGTACTAGTTAAGTTCCATAGTGCTGAATTGAGACAAAGAGCCCTTGATCTGCATAAATCTAAGAAGAAGTTGGATACTGAAGAATGTGGTATTGCAGGAGAAAGAAGGATTATTTATTTCAATGAAGACTTACCAAAGGACACCAGGATATTATTTCAGAAAGCAAGAGAATTAAGAAGTCATAATTTTAGATATGTATGGGTTAAAAATGGGAGGGTTTATGCAAGGAAGGATAGGGAAAATGCTCTTAATGAAACATGGTCTGGATGTTCCGAAAAAAAAAAATTGGATGAGATAAATAAAGTGTTCCGTTAAAAAAAATGGTATTAAAACATGGTTGAATGAAAACATATCTGATGCAGCAGTAAAAATTGACAACTATAATTTTATCAGACTGGATCGTGGTAATAATCGTCGTGGTGGGGGTACTGGTGTCTACATCAGGTCAACACTTAAGGCAAGGTTAGTGGCTGAATTTTCCCAATCTGAGGTGAATATTGAACAACTTTGGGTAGTAATTGATATTGCAAATAATAACTATTTGATTGGGACAGTCTACAGACCTCCAGGTGGTCAAGTTTTGGATGCTATAAATTCTCTAGAGCACTCAATTGCTTCAATGTTCCCCGATACAGATAATATTATATTAATGGGTGATCTCAACTTGAACAACAAGTGACACCAACAACAGTAATACCTAATTATTTGTTGGAGTTATTTAATATTACTAAAATAATAAAAGCCCCAACACGTATTACTAAAAACTGTAATACCTTATTAGTTATTGATGGTGAAGCACAACATGTCGACATGCATCAAGTCACTGATCACCAACTGGTGTTTTGTCAACTCAAAATAAAAATTCCTCAAAATAAAATCAAGTATATAATTTACAGAGACTTCAGTGCATTCAATCAGGTTGATTTCGAAATGGAATTACAAATGCAGAATTGGCAAGAAATATTTTTTACAGAGGATATTGACATAAAAGTTGATATATTAACTAATAATATTAAATCTGTTTTTGATCGTCATGCTCCGCTTAGGAAAGTAAGATCGACTAAACCAAAGGCTCCTTGGATGACTAATAATTTAAAGATCATGAAAAAACAAACAAACAAATTACTTGCCAAGTACAAATCAACAAAAAACTTGGATGATTGGGAAGCATACAAGCGAGCAAGAAATGATTTCACCGCGGCAGTTAGGACTGAGAAGCAGAATTATTTGAATGAAATTCACAGAACTAAAAAGAATCGGAAAGATACCTGGAAAGCACCTGAACAGTTGAATATCCATTCTAAGAAATCTGATATCTGATCAGTACCACCTGACTTGAATGATGCTGAAGCTATCAATTGCCATTTCATTAACTCTGTCAATGCATTAGAGTGTCAAGTTGATGATGATCTTGTACAGTATTATAATACCCATAAAGTGAATTATAACCTAGACCACTGCAAAATTGAACCCTTTCGGGAGCATGACGTTTTGGAGGCTGTAGATAGTATCAAATCAAATACTGAAGGTTCTGATGGAATAACCCTCCATATGATAAAAATGTGCTGCCCCTTTTTATTGCCATTTATCGCTCACATATTCAATTGCTGCCTACTTGAGGGATATTTTCCTATAAATTGGAGAAATGCAGTTATTTTACCGTTACCAAAGGTCTCAAATCCTAAATGTCTGTCTGATCTGAGACCTATCAGTAGGCTTCCAGTGCTATCCAAGATGTTCGAAAGACTGATTTTCAATGAAATTTTACGTTTCCTCACAGTGAATGAACTATTTTCTGATTGCCAATCTGGTTTTAGGTCTGGGCATAGTACAATTACAGCATTAACTAAAGTATTAGATGATATATTTCAGGCAACTGATGGTAGCAATACATCATTACTGGTTACATTAGACTATAGTAAAGCTTTTGATACCCTGGGTCATAATCTATTATTGGCGAAACTAAATTATTACTGTTTATCTAAGGAAACCATAGGATTAATTGGAAGCTATCTCTCCAACCGATGTCAGTATGTTGTCCAAAGATAACAACAGTTCAAGTCAATGCCATTACCTGAGGAGTTCCTCAGGGCTCAATACTAGGGCCGCTACTCTTTTTACTTTATACTATGGATCTAAAAGAACTTTCTGGTGACTGTTATATATATCAATTTGCTGATGATACTCAAGTGTATGCAAGTTTCAACAAAGATAATGCTGACATGGTCATTACAAAAATCAATGATACTCTTGATAAAATATTGAGATACTCCAATAAACATGGTTTGAAATTAAATCCCACTAAATCACAAATGATATGTTTTGGTAATAGTGATTATGCTACTGAAGAAGTAGTAATCAATGGTGTGAGTATTGAGCCCTGTAGGGCAATAAAAAATTTGGGACTATTCATTGATGATGATTTACGGTTCAAAACGCATATTAAGCATATAGTCCAGAAAAGCTATATGTCATTAAGAAATCCTTACCAACAGAACAATACTAAACAAAGAATTAAAAACAGTTATGTGAATCACTAGTTTTGAGCCACTCAAATTATGGCGATATTATTTATGGACCATGTCTTGATATTCGAACTTCAACTAGAATTCAAAGAATTCAGAACTCATGTATTCGTTTCATCTGTTCACTAAGATTACGAGACCACGTAACTCCATTCAGAGCTGAACTAGGGTGGCTTGATATGCAGGACAGAAGGAAACTTCACCTTGCATGTTTTGTTCATAAAGTATTAGAAAAAGGAACTCCCTCGTATATTAGAAAAAAAATGTCATATAGGTCGGTTGTGCATGATGTAAACACCAGAAATAGAAACCTACTTGTAATACCCAGGCATAACACTGCTGCATTCAAAAGGTCATTTTCTCATTCTGCGGTAAAAATATTTAACTCCATACCAACTCCTATCAAGAACAAATCAACTTATGGATTTAAAAGAGCCTTTAAGGAATACCTTATGGTTCTATAACATTTTTGTTTTATATGTTGTAATTATATTAACGTTCTCCCTTTACGCATTCTTTGCATTATTTACATGTTACATTTTAGTTATTTGAACATACCTGTTACTCCCGTGATTGTTAATTATAATATATATATATATATGTAGGCATTATTCTGTATGAAATAATTTATTTGTAACTGGTACTCGGTTGAGTTGAGCAGTCTAACTGGACTTCGCCGAGGATAATTAAAATAAAGACATTTTATTATTATTATTATTATTATTATTTTTATGTTTGAAACATGTGATATCTTGTTTATCATTATGACATGGGAATAAACAGACGAATAATCAGAGTACATATTTGTATTTGATTGCTCCAGATAAGTATACTCTCAAGTATCAAATTTACTTTGTCTCTTAGGAGTCTTGGATCTTGAGCAATGCATAGCAAAAGGGTTAATAATAATAAGTCTTCGAACATAATATTTCGTTATGTTCCAATATTTATAATTCGAGACTAAGAAAAATGGCTCATTTATCTATATGAGTTCTTAATTAAGACTGGAATAGAAAATTAAATAACAAAATGCAAATGTTTACTTTCAGATTTTTCTTTTCCTTTCAAAATATCTATCAGATGTCCAAGGTGGCTTTAGCTGGGAAAGTAGTTGTTTTCTGTTAGATATTCACAAAAAATAAAATCATTTTGAAATTCTTAGGTAAAGATGGGTCTTCTTTTTTATATATTTTCAGCTCAGAGGGAAAATTGCCTTGCCGTAGGCAGCTATTTATTATATTAGACAATGGATCTTTTACGGAGTTTCGAGGAGGGGTGACAAGGTCTAATCTGATTTGTCTATGGTCGGAGCATGAAGGCTATGTTATCACATGCTTTTTTCGACGAGAGTGTGATATCGTTGCTGTGACGAAAGTTGGTTTATTACCCACGTTAGCTATTAGTAGCCTATTTGTTAGTATGAAATCTAAAAGTGACTCACCTCTAGCATTGATATCTGTGCTTCCCCATAGACTATGGTGTGCAGTTGCATCGCATCCTAGGATCAGTTGGAGGTTTTCCTTGGCCGCATATGCGATTACATTGCCTATTAGCGGTGGTGGACAGACCTCCTCGCCTGGAAAATATGCGAAGCTCACTATGCAGCTCTTGGCTCCTTCCTGTGTTGGCGTGGTCAGAATAGATGAAACAATATCGGCGCTGCAGAGCGCCGGGGTTAGTACACATTTTACGATGCGATACAAGCACGAGGTTTTTTGTTCCTTCTTAGTAAATTACTTTATCTTGGTTGGTTTTCAGGCCTGCAACCCTGCCTACATGTACCCAGGGTTCTTACAGGAGGGCCAGGTCTAAACCCTCCTTTTTTTTGGGGTGGGGGGGAAACCCCATGGCACCAGAATCTCCTGCATGAAAGTCTATCCGACTAAAACCCCTTATGGCTCCTCTTCCTGGAACCATCCTGAGGACATTTCATCGGGTACAGGCGGCGTCGTATTCGGGTTATACATTCACTGCGGCAAGTCTTTCTCGTCTTTGGGGTTCCCTCTCTTCCTCCTCCTTTCTTCTCATTATGGACCTGATGTGGGTAGCTATCTTACTCCAGTTTTGGGTCGAGGTGGTAATCAATGTAGTTAAATTACCTGGCGTGAGATCTATACCAAGGGACTGCCTTTCTGCATGCCATCTTAAAGGTGTATGCTCGGGGTCATCTAGTATACGCATAGATTATCCGCGCTTTTCCCAATCCTGTGGGTGAAGGTTCTGAAGAAACCATGGCCAGTCAAGGCTTGCGTGAGGAAATAATCTGATTCCTTATGGGGACAGTCAATCCATAGTGCTATATTTGGTATAATTTTTTTCGTCCACTGGGCAGTAGTGCTGTTGTTCTCCCACCATGCTTGCCATTGCTCAGTGGTTCCTGCTCTTACCCGTCGTTTAGACTCGTCCGTGATTGTCTCTAGGCTATCGAGAGTGTTTCGTTCTTTGACCAAAAGGTCCAGCGGTGGTACTCCGGCAATCACGCACACAGCGTCTGCTGACGCTGTCCTATAGGCGGACAGTGTCTTCAGCAGCATCTTTCTTTGGGAAGCTATGAGCATCTTCCTATATTTCTCCACTTCCATGACTCTGTTCCAGACCGGTGCGGCATAGAGTCAAATTGATTGTACCACCCCGTACAGGAGTCTTTTTTTTTGTGCAGTTGGACATCTTATGTTCGGTAGAATCTTTGTCAACGCAGTTGTCTGTCTATTCGCTTTCTCGCATTGCCTCCGTATATGTTCGTTGTAGGCAAGTTTTCGTCCAGCCATACTCCAAGGTATTTGACGTACTTTGACGAAACAATACAAGTGCCCGCAAAATCGAAGTGGATATCCTCTGTGTTTCTAGTTCCTCTAAGAATGATGGCTTCTGTCTTGCTAGGTGCTACATCCAGACCAGTGTCGTTCATCCAACCCTCGATGAGACTGGGGGCTTGATTTGCTCTTCGTAAAAGAGCCTCTTTATTTCCTGCCCTATTCACCAGCGCAAGGTCGTCCGCGTATGCGGCAGTATGGCAACCCGGGGAAATGTTTAGCTGTAGTACTCATATAGGACATTCGAGGATTATCGAGCCCTGTGGGACCCCTTGGGTCATGACCTGTTTATAGGTTCCACTCTTCAGGGTTCTTTCGGAGAGGTAATTTGCAATAACATGAAGGAGATATCCGCTAACTCCCAGAGCCCGGGGTCTTATCGTTATCTTGGGCCATCTGGCCGTATTGAAGGCGTTTTTGAAATCTATTAAAATGATGGCCCCCAGGTGTTGAGTGTTTTGGCCTGAATCCGAACTGTGAGTCCGAGATACCATCCTTGTTGGTTAATTCGTCTTCCAGTCTAGCCTTTAGGAGGTGCTCTTACAATTTGCCAAAGGCGTCCAAAAGGCAGATGGGCTTAGCCTCTCCCGTAGTACCTTTCAGGATCAGTATGGCATTGGCCTTCTTCCAGATTCGTGGGAAGGCGTTTTCGAGAAGTAAATCATTTAGCAAATCTAGGAGTTGGTCAGGGATACATTCTCAATATTGAGAAACGGGTTTTATCGAAATCAATAGCCCAAAACCTCTTTTATGCTTGGTCAGAATTCGAAGGGATGATTTCTATACATTTCGATGTTATTTAGTTTCCAATTGTTACTAGCATTTTTATAAAAAAATCCATAACTCGAGAACGGTTATAGTTGGGTACATAGTACCTTATATGAAATCATATTATTTTTTCCTGACCTATTCAAAAGTGTAACGAAATATAGGGTGTTCCATTTAAAAAACACAACTTTGATATGTCACACTTTTTTGAGCCACCCCGTATACTCCAAAATAATTTCCTTTTGCAGCCTTAATGAAATGGAGAAATTCCCGAAAAATTATATATATATAGCTTTCTAAGAGTTTTTCTCTAAGATGTTAAGAAACCCAGAAAATCGCTGTATATTACTGAATAAACGATTTCATTATATTTGTTTGTCTTGTATGCTCCTTTCATATGGGGTTTATTCGTTGGTGTTCAGTTGAAAAATACTTGAAACACATAACTCATTAGTCTTTCTGTTTCTTGAATAGAATACAGCTAATCTGTGACAAACCAAAAAGGTAATAAATAAAACTCTTCTTGAGTGGGTCTTATTGACAAAGTCTTTTATAAAGTATAAATAAAATATAGCATATTTTACCTTCTTTAAAACTGAGGGAGAGGTGAATAACTGAAGACAGTGTATAAACAATATTACCACAAAGTCTGTTTGGTCTAAAGCCAGATTGACATTCCGGTAGTATGCTAAATGTTTCATTTCAATTCATAAACATATTTTGTACATGAAAACTTTGGCGATACAGTTAACTGAAACTATGCCTCCATAATTAGATGGATCGCTGGTAGGACCTTTTTTGTGAATAATTTTCATAATGACTTCGGACCAACTTTTGGGTGAGAATCCAGTATCTTGAATTGCATTATAAAATTAGCATAAGAACAAGATCCATTTATCAGGATACATTTCAGAAATTCCAAGAGAACTTTATTATCTCCGAGGGTTTTTTTGGTTATGCAAAGATTTAGTTCATTTTATACCTATATCATGTGTCGTGATTGGGAGATCAAAGTGCGGGTTAATAAAAATGTGTGTTAACTAACACACTTGGCCAATAAATGTCAGTGTAGGAATTTTCCTATTCTTTAATGTCTAAGGATGCAGGAACCTCATGGTGGTTTTGAGCTTTATTAATAGTTTTCCAAAAAGTAGCACTGTTCTTACAGTTTGTAAGAGAAAAAATAGAGAGAAAGTATTGATAATCTTTCTTGTGAATTAACAGTTTCTTATAAACCTGATGTTAGGATGCTATACACTCATGCTCAAACCACAGTTTGCTTCTGAAAGTGTAGCAGTCGGGAGGATTTTTGAGAGACCTAGAGTGTCAGATGCTTCACAAATAGTTGTTATTGAAATAGTTTGACAATCTCTATTGTAGGATTTTTTATTCAACTAATCCGAGGTGAGTTCATATTGTGTAATTTGTAAGGTAATATATAATTTTAAGAAAGCCTACAAATTTTAGATTAAGCATATTACACATAGTTTTCATTTGAGACAATCATCATGTTGAACTTAAAAAGACAGGAGACTGATAAGTGATCTGAGATGGAAAACATATTGTCTTCATCTTTTCATAAAAAGGGGTTGTATACCCAAACCAAATCGACATTGCTCCTATAAATGTATATTGTCTTGGACAATCAGACTTACTTCTTCCATTTAGTAGAGAAAAAACCATTGCAATTCATAAAATCAAACAAGGAGTTAGTGTGCGATTGAGTCTTAATTTCTGATGGGAATTATTTGTATAAACAAATATTTCTTGGAGAGAAAAAGCAATATCAGAAAAAAATTCACTGATCTCTGTTAAAGAGTCGCGAAACAGCTTTAAGATGTATTTAATGTCTAAGTCAGGTTTAAAATATACATTAAAGATGATATATTTGTTATTAGAATCAATTGGTTTCAATCAGACAAAAGATCCACCAAGGAGATTGACTTATCAATGAGTGTCGGTAAAAAGCTAGAGTTACAGATGATAGAGAGCCCTTGCTCGGCTAGCAGATTTTTCTTTAATTGCATAAGAACTGTGAGATTTAGAAGTGTATAGATAATTAGGAAAATAAGTCCAATTCACTAGTCAGCCAAGTTTTGGATAAGCACAGAATATAATCATTTTCAGTTATATAGTATTCCAGATTATTGAAACCTTGACAGTTCTAAAACGAAATTCGAGTATGTTGCTATTTTTGGGTTGTTTCATATGGAATCTATTCAAAACATCGAGATAGAACTTCCAAACAGTGTGCTTTTACAATAAATTAGAAAAGGAAAGGACGTCTGTGCGATATGAATGATCGATTCACACTCTGTTTTATAATCCACGGTAAGGTTGATGAGGGTGAATTATATGAATTATGAGTGTATTATGGGGCTGAATAAGGGAAATGCATTATAAGCTGATGAAAAAGAGCGGAATGGGTAATTATCTCAGATTTCTATTCTAAATATTTAATAAGTTTATGGTAATTATTGAAAAGGTGTTGTTGTTTTTTTCACGATAATATATATTGGTACATAATTGAAGGTTGTGGGCAATAAATAAGAAAGGAATCTGTGGCCGCCTGGTTTTATTTTCTTCCGCAAAATTGTGATTGGCCAAGCGAATGCCAAATTAAATTCAACTTTAAAAATTCATAACTTAAGTGGACTCGGGAATGCAGACAGAAGATTCTGCCAGAGAATCACAAAGATATTTCCACTTACCGGAGTCCCCGTACCATTGCTAGAGTGGGAGAAATCTGGATTCTGGCAGCACTTTTACTGACCATACTTTTTCTCTTTCTGACAACCTCTTTTCAGTACGATAACTTTTTACTCAATAAGTTCAGATTTTCTCTCATTTATTGGAAATGAAATAACATATTTTGGAGCTCATTAATCGAACATAATGAATTTTATTAATATTATTATATTCTGTGGCTTTCAGGCCCCCAACTTCTGAAATACTAAGTTCACAAGAGGAAGGATAGTCTTATGGTAGCTTTTTGTGTTCAAATTATAATATCGATGAATCAAAATTAAACTCAATCTGAAATCTCGGCAAATCCTGTCTCTATATAACTAAACAAAATGCCTCAAGAGATGTGTCAGAAATATATGAGTGTCCTTGGTTAACCTGCAAACATCTGCTGAAAATGATCTAGCTTTACAAATACAGTCATAAAGTTCCCAACATTATTTTTCGTAACTTTTTCTACAAAAAATGTCAGATATTTTTTTCTGTAAATTCGATAGTACAAAAAATATGACAAAAAATACGAGAATTTTTTTTTTAACGTACTGTAGAGTACCATTAAGATATTGGATTACGAAAACAATCAATCGATAGAACATATCGAGTTTCACTGAACTGTGTACTATTATTTCCCTTTGTGGATTAGGTGGAAAAAACTGTTGAAAAAAAAAATTCAAAGGAAAATTTCAAATATCTTATAAACACTGAAACTATCTGAAAATGTCAAAGGACCAAAATTATTCCTTTCATAAAATATACCAAAAACTTTCATGAAGTTTTTTGGTTTCATAGTTAGAAATATGATGAAAAACTAACAATATTGAAAAAATCCCCATTCCTAGATAATCATGGGATAAATCGAAATATTTTATGGAATTAAGAAGCATTTTGATAGTTTTAGCAAAAAACCTTCATAAATTGTTCATCCAAATTTATTAGTACAGGAGGTATGACCATAATATGAGAAAATTGAAAAACATTCCAAATTCGTAGATAAGCAAATTATTTTATGAAAAATCAACTTTGACATAGTCTATAAAAGTCTCCTGGATTTTTTTCTCCTAATTTATTAATACCAAAATGACTATGGAAAAAAATAATAATTGAAGTTAAATTCCTCCTGTTGATTGAATCTACAAAAAACCGCTTTGATATTTTCTCTGAACTCAATAGTACATTAATTATATTAAAAATAAAAAATAAAGTTTTGAAAATAATTCAGATTCCTAAAGAAACATAGAAAAAACTGGAAGAGTTTGTTACAGTGGAATGATTCATTTTGATCGTTTCCACTAACAATTCTACAAGAATTATTCTTTGTGTCCATAAGTTTAGGATATATAACCAGATATAACTGTCAATGTTATAAATTTTTCCAAATGCGTGAGCCTGCTCATCATTCTTCCTCGATGCTCTTGATTTCCCATATGCGTGAGCCTACGCATCGTTTTTCCTCGCGTTACTTGTTTCTCACGCGTAAGCCTATGCATCGTTTTTTCTTGACGTTCTTGATTTCCCACACACGTAAGCCAACGCATTTTTCAAACAACGTTTTCTTTCAACTTTCTTTTTTAATTGTTTCTACAAAAATATTTGTTGAACATTCTTTCCGAATTCAATAGTAGAGATTTAGCCCAAAAAACTAACACAATTGAAAATAATCCCACATTCTTAGATAATTATGGAATGATCCGAAATATAAAGGAAGTAGAAAAAAACAATCCAATTTGACTGTTTCTGCAAAACACTTTATAAAATTTTTTGTCTCAATTTAATGGTACAGGAGATATCCCTGAAAAAATAAAAAATTTAAGGAAATCGAAAAATGAGAAGGCGTTAAAATGATTTCCTTTGATTATATCTACGAATAACTTGAGTAAAGTTCTGATGTAATATAATAATTCAGGAAATATGACTGAAAACTAATGAAATTGAATATTAGATACCACAATTCTTCGACATACAGTTAGTACTTCATCATTCTTGATTTGCCAAACACTACGTATATTCTACTTGATCGTTTCCAAGAAATAACATCATGGATTTTTTCCCGGATTATATAGAAATATGACTGAGAATGCGGAATATAATAAAAAAAACATACGAAGGAAAAAAGCGCGGCGGCTATGTCGCCACATTTTTGTTGGTAGCTTCGCTTACAGCATTCCTCCCTTAGAACACTATTTTCATCAAAACGCAGTTTCATAACGACATACGTTTCCTAATCTGTTTACAAAATATTTTACCTAAATTTTCTTTGGATCAAATAATACATTCATTTTAATATCAAAGTAATGTAAAAAACTAAATATTTGACCAAAGTTAGTTTCAATTCAGTCTCTTTTCATGAAATGTATGGTAGAAGTATGACCGAGACTGCGGAGTATAATAAACAATAATTAAAACAAATGAAGAATGGATAAAATCGCGGTGGCCACGCTGTCGAATTTTTGTTGGCCGCTTGACAACATATATCTTCCATAGGACACCATCATCGATAAAACACAAAGTATCTACTAAAGTTTTCTTTATGATCGAATATTACATATAATTTTGAAACAAAGTAATATAAAACACTATTAATGAAACCAAGATAGTTTCAATAAAGTTTTTTACCTAAATTATATAGAAGTATGACCGAAAATGTGGAATATAACAAAAAAAATTGTTAACAGCTTCGCTACCAACGTATTCCTTCCGTTGTGTGCCATCATCATCATCGAAATGCGGTTTCATAACTACATCCTTTTTTTCGGTTTTTACAAAATATTTCATTGAAGTTTTTTTTTTTATCAAATAATAATACGGAGAAATATAGAATTTTTTTTTTTTACTAACGAACATCTTTGGTGACCGATGATAGTTTTAATTATTTTTTTAAGTTATATCGTAATGTATGACTAAAAGTTTAAAAAAAAAAAAGGCCAAACCGCAGATTTGAATATTCTACGATTATATCGTCGTATATACATCCTTGGTGACCAATGATAGTTTCAATTAGTTTTTTTTTAATTATATCGTAGATGTATGACTTAAAATGTGGATTATAAAAAATAAAATAAAATACCACATCATTTTCTTAATTTGTTTTCATAAAATTCCCCACCAAAGTTTTCTTTTGGATCGAAAAATACATCTAATTTTAGAACTAAATAAATATAAAATTCTAATAAATTGTTTAAATAACATCTGTACAATTATATGTCGTATATACATTTTTGGTTTCAATTAAATTTTTCTGTATTATCTACAAGAAGTATTACAAAAAATTCCGAATAATGAATGCAAAAATATAATGAAGCAAAAAAATGGCGGTGATGATACCGCCATATTTTAGTTGACATCTAAGCTGTCAATATACTTTTCTTTGAGAAAAATCTGTAAAAGCGGATTTGAATAGGATATAATTTTCTAATATTCACCTATGCCGTTAACTCAGGTTTACATGCTAGATTCCATTTTCACCACTTAGTTGGACGTGACTATTAAATATAGCATAATATTTATCCCTAGCGGTAATTACATCATTACATTGTTGTACTTCATCCCAATTTGTATTTCCTAATTCAGGCCTCAGTTTCCCAAAATAAAATGTGACATAATGTTCTACATAAGTTTCTGTTTTCAGCTTCTTTTTTTTTAATAAGGTCGTAGTTTATCATTACTTGATAATGATCAGCACTATAATTCTTCACAAATATATGATCCATACAAATTGTACTTTCTTTAGATACTCTGGTGGACTGAATAAATCACTGTTCAGCAAGAACATTGATATTAAAAACGAAAACATTCTCAATTGAACATTGAAAAGAAATATTTTTATGAAAATTGGAAAATCTACGATAAAAATGAAGTTATTTTTTGTAATATCTAACAGAAAACAACTACATCTGATAGATATTGTGAAATTTGTCCAACTAACATGAAATTTGTTTTTGTTAGATAAAAAAACAAAATGGTGGCTCCAAGATGGCGGACGAGATTTGTGTTTATGGCCCGATTGGATTCAAAATTGGTATGAGGGGATTTTCGGGGTCGGAGATTATGATTGTTTTTGTTAAAATTCCTAAATTCAAGAATGCGACTCTAACATGGCGAACGAGTTTTGTAATTATGGTTCGATTCGATTCGAAATTGGTGATGTATAGGTTTTCAGGGTCGAAAATTATGAATTTTTTGTCAAAATTCATAAAATAAAAAGGCGGCCGGTTCCAAGATGGCGGACGAGTTTTGAGATTGAATGTGAGAAAGAAGGTATTGTTTTTTCTAGTGATAAACAAGTTCAATCTAACTTTGTGTTATATCAATTTATAGCTTAGTAGAAGTTATATAGTTTGATGAAATTGTGATCTCACTGAGTGGTTGCATAATCTGTTATTTTTCATCTAATCCACTAGCCAGTACAGAAGTCGTAGGATATCATACAGTTTTTATCTCGCAAAAAAGATATTATTTCAACGATAAAAACTCTGAACCAGAGCTGGGTAAAAACTTCACTAAGCCATTAAACACAACTGAAACAGAGCCGACTCAGGAAATTGTAAGTCATGAATTCCAATTGTGCTTCATGTGATAATGAACTTGGAGAAAAGTTGGTTTGTTGTGACAGTTGTCACATAGTCTTGCACCCAACTGAAGAATGTACAGGTCTGGCCACTTCTGAACTTAGAGCAGCCGTTCTACAGAAAAGAACATGGATGTTTCTGTGCAAGGAGTGTCGTCTAGCATTTAAGAGTACTCCATTAGTAATCAGACAAATTGAAATTCTTCGAGCAGAAGTCAAAACTCTGAAACAGGAACTTGACCAAGTAAAAGAGAAAGCTGAAGGAACAAATCATCAAAATATGGAGTCTTTTATGTCTGAAGTTCAAGATCGTATGTCTAGGTCTTGCAATTTCATGTTATACAATTCACCAGAAAATGATTCATCTGAGCTCAAAACCCGGATTGAAGCGGATAAAAAGCGGTAACTGACGTCATGGATTTGATGGGAGTGGAAGATGCTTCAGAGAATATTATAAAAGTATTAAGTGTTGGAATTAAGAACTCAATGAAACCAAGACCATTAAAAGTAATCTGCTCTGATTCTAACTATGTTAACTTAATAATCAAGTCCAAGAACAAATTATATTCTACTGAATTCAGAATAAACAGAGATCAAACAAAAATGCAACAAGAGCACTGGAAATCTTTAAAGGATGATCTTAAAAAAAGAGAAGAAAAAGGACAAAGCAATTTAATCATAAAGTGTATACAAGGCGTACCCAAAATAACTGTCAGAAATGATGTAAAAAACCTGAATTAACCCCATTACAAATTTATTATCATAATGTAGGAGGTCTAAGAACGAAATTAAAGGATCTTCAATTGGCTATAGAAACTTCAGTATACGACGTCATAATACTTTGTGAAAGTTGGCTCAGCGACGACATCTCCAATGCTGAATTGTGCCTTAGCGGCTTTCAAATATTCAGAGTAGACAGAAACCACGTTACCAGTTTGAAATCGAGAGGTGGAGGTGTTTTGATTGCTTTGAAGAACTCAGTCTCTGTCAAACTTATAAAAAATTTGTCTCCCAATATAGAAAACATATTTTTATCTTGTACTATGAACAAATATTCCTTCATAATTGGAGGAGTGTATATTCCGCCTCAATCTTCCCTAGATATTTATTTGGATCACTGCCGTGCTGTAGAGTAGATTGCTGAGAATTATCCTGACACGAAAATCTCCATCTTTGGTGATTTAAATCTCCCGGAAGCAACGTGGAGCAGTGACGATTTGGGAGTGAAGGTCACTTGTCCTCCAGGTTCACCTGCTCTAGCCATCAGTCAGTGTTATAGTTTTCTTCACATGCATCAATTAATATCTATACCAAAAGAAAGGAACGTGTTCCTGGACCTATTATTTAGCAGTGATGATAGTTTAAAAGTATGCAGGGCACATGACACTCATCCTTACTTCATGATCTGAATTTATCGAAACTAGAGAAAAGAAGAGCAACTTCTGATTTGTGCTTTATCTTCAAGTTAATGAATGGATTGATTGTTTGCAACGAGCTTCTTGAACTTGTTAAATTGAATGTACCTTACAAACAACTAAGAAATCCTAATACATTTCTAGTAAATGTTCACAGTACTGATTATGGTAAAAATACTCCTCTAGATAGATCATTAGATATTATAAACAAGCAGAAAGTCAATGTTTTTGGTGTCAGCCTAGCACAATTTAAATCTTCCATAAACAATATTCACTTTTAATCAATACTGTTTTCTAGTTGTTCAAGTCTTTTTTCTCTTTTATAAATTTCAAGTTTTTTTTTTCTCTTCCGTTTGCTAGTAGGAGCTATGTATTCTTATGTATTTTTACGTTTTTCCTGTATTTTTAGTTTTATATTTTTATACTTATATTTTGATTTGTATTATAAATGTAGACCTTATTCATAATGTATATATAACCGTAATGGGGTTTTCCCGTATTTCAAATAAATAAATGAATATATAAATAAATTCAAAATTGGTCTGTGGAGGTTTTTGGGGTCGGAGATTATGAATTTATTGTCAAAATTCATAAATTCAAGAGGGCGGATCCAAGATGGTGGACGAATTTTATTCAAAATTGGTATGTCGGGGTTTTAGTGGTCGGAGATTATGAATTTAGTCGAAGATTATAGATTTTTTTTCAAAAAGCATAAATTGAAGACGGCAGCTCCAGGATGGCGGACGAGTTAATCATTAGATAGCTCAGAACTTACAGGAAAAAGGCCTCATAATAACGATGCTTTAACAAAAATGCATGGGATTAAGGTGTACTTACTAAAAAGCACAAAATAAAATAATTAATAAAAAACCTTTTTAAGGACAAGCTTTTATTCAAATGCGCTAAAAAGTTAAAAATAATTGCTTTGGATGTGTGACGTAGGTTATTCCGTGAGTTATAGATACAAAAGCTTGTCGCTTTTGTATTCGAACTGAAAACTTTGCGCGACAAGCTCTTGGATGTATAATTCACGGGATAACCTACGTAACACATCAATAGCAATGATTTTTAACTTTTTAGCGCATTTGAATGAAAGCTTATCTTTAAAAAGGGTTTTTATTAATTATTTGATTTAATTTCAGTAATGCATGTGTTCATTATATTATCCAATCACCTATTTTGTTAGAAAATTATATAACTAAGATTGAAGTGATTAAAAAATTTCTCTATGGAATTAAAAAAAAAATTGTTTATATTTTCCTTTGATATATTTATATTTTCTTGCTCTAGTATTTCAGTTTTTTCCTGGTAGAGGAATAGCTAGATTTCATTCATTTGCATGTACTTACTATGTGTATGTGTATATTATATTACAACCAGTGTCATAAACCAAATTACTTATTTCAGATGAACTATTTGGAATTATGTCAACAGACATGCACATCAATTCTGAAAATTGATCCATACAATGAGACAGCATCAGTGATGATGGCTGATATAGCGTTCAGAAAGGTAATTTTATTTAGTAAACCTTTGTTATTTATCCATATACAAAAAATACTGAAGATGCAAATCACTAGTGAGTTTTCTCAATAGAGTTGAATTTTGATTTCGAAAAATTAGTTGTATAATCATTTGAAATGGTACTTGAATTAGCAAAAAAAAAATTGTGTTCGTGCAAATTTTATGGCTATTATGGACAAAAAAAAGTGTTGTTTGAACACTGTTTTGTGTAATATTAATATGTGAACATGGAGAGGGTACTGAAGGTGATAGTTTTATGGTGATATTTTTAGAACTGAAATTTCACAGGTTGACTTTGATATGGCACAATTTCATTTCACCCAGTTGGTAACCAAACAGCCAACTAACTGGGAAGCCCTTATTCGACTAATAGAAATTTTGAGAAGAACTGGTAATATAGAAGAATGCCAGGAGTATTTGAGTATTGCCGAAAAGAAATTAGATAACCCTTCCAAAGAAATGAAGTTTTTGTACTGCACTGCCTTGTACCAGTGGTACTCTGGTAATCTGAATGGGGCCTTGCGGAATTTCAATAGTGCCAGGCAAGATGTGGAATTTGGACAAACAGCTATTTATAATATGATTGAGATTTGTTTGAACCCTGATGATGGAATGTTTGCTGATCAATTCATGGACAGTGATGATATTGAATATAAAGATTCGAGGAGCATGGCTCTAAAAACAGGTAAGCTCCATAGAGTGTATTTATATTTGATCTGGATATAGTATTTTCTTTAGATTTATCCACTTGTTCCTTTACTTAGGGATAAACAATACCCAATATTAATACATATTTTCACTGACAAAACTGTTGAAATCGATCGAAATACTTTATTATATAACCCTTGATATTCTTTTTTGAAGGGCTCCAACAAATTCAATAAACAATAGGATTAACTATCTAATGGTGCACGAAAAATGTACTTGATATAATTTTCCATACCATTTTTTTATATCCCTTGTATATTTTTATATATTTTAACTGATGAAATTCTTAATACCCAATAGATAGTTGGTGGGTCGAATTTTTAAATGGTGTATTTACTGGGCGGATGTTTTAATTGAAAAGACATTATTATAATAGTATATTATGATACAAGGGTATAAGTGAGCCTATAAAGCACACACAACGAGTTTGAGGGCACATTGCAAGTGCTTTGAAGGCACTTATACACGTGTATCATATGCTATTTTTTATTATACCTGCATCATAACTTCAATAACAATGCTGGAAATGAATATTATCAGGATAATGTTCCTTATATATTAATACATCTAATCAGGTATATAATGGACATCTGATGTCACGTCTTGTTGACATGGATATAGCAATTGTTGTTTACAAGCTTATTTGACAGTTCATAAGATTGATAATTTTAAAATGGTTGGGAATCAAGGAGAACTCTCATCCGAAATTTTAAAGTTAGTCGAGGATGCTGAATCAAAATTGATACCAGAAAAATCCAGAAATTCGTATTATAGAGAATATGAAAAGTTAATGATATGGATTGGGACGAAACAGACTCAAATTGTTTTATATTTTTGATGTAATTTGACACATAAATAAAAAGTTGGACTTGTTTTTGTTACCTAGCGACCTTTAAAACACGGCGTGTTTTAATCTTGAGATTTCGCACGCTTTTCAGTTAATAAAACAAGGATTATGATGCAGGTATGATAAAAAAATAATATTTTTTATATGTTTACTATTGCATTAATTAATTTTTCTAATGATTCCCTCATTGTGGTTTCCAAAGCATTCATCAAAGGTTTTTTTTAATTATATTTAGGAATTTGTTGTTTTTTTTACATGTTTTCTTTCCTCATGTTTTTGGCTTCCGAAAAATATACAACAAATTGAATGATATAATTAAAAATTGAATCTTTTTTAAAGCAATTAGGATATAAGTAATTAATCTAAAACGGAAATTATTTTTAGCCGATCGTCTGTTGCGTGAATTGAAACAAAAATTGGATTCCAGTGGAGACGAAATACTAAAATATAGACTTCTTTCTAATTTTCGCCTTCTTGCAACTAAAGAAAAATTCAATATTGAACGTGCTATTGAGGATTTTGTTTCCTTAGCATCACAAAATGCTTATAGAGACAATATTGGCATTACTTTAGGTAAGTTTATGCTTCTATTAATTGATTTAAGTGGATTTTGTGAGTATGAAAAAAATATAGTTTATTCGAAAAAACAAACCTTTTTTATTCAGGCATTGCAACAGGTTACACTTTGATGAAACAAGGACAGCGTGCTAAAAACCAGCTCAAAAGGATTGTTAAATCAAATTGGACATTCGAGGATGCAGAATATTTAGAGCGCTGTTGGTTACTTCTTGCCGACTACTACATACAATCAGGAAAGTATGATATTGCCATAGAACTCATTAACAAAGTAACCCAACATAACAAAGCTTGTGCAAGAGCTTACGAATACTTGGGTTTCATAGCAGAGAAAGAGCAGCATTATAAAGAAGCAGCAAATAATTATGAACAAACATGGAAACTTGGAGGAAAATCTAATCCATCGATTGGGTTCAAGTTAGCTTATTGTTTGATGAAATGTAAAAAATATCCTGATGCCATTGTAACGGCACAGGAAGTTTTGAGGCTGAATCCTGAATACCCTAGAGTAAAAAAAGATATTTTGGAGAAGTGTATGAATAATCTACGAATATAATGCAAATTTATTCATTGAATTAATTTTAAGTTCTAAATTGTTTATGTGAAGGTAATGAAATAAACACATTTGTTTGTCAGCTGATTTGTATTTTTGTAAAGAAGTATGTCATATAATAACAATTATTTGCTTGAAAATATTTCAAATTTGGAGGTGTACTACTGTTCAATTCCTAATACCCACTACAACCACTTTCTCTTTTTTTATAACTTTTTATAAAGTTTTCGTGATCTTGGATGGCTAAAACAAAAATATTTGGAGTTTTTCATATTGAATTATTAAAATTTTGCAGTGTACCAACTTGTTAAAACTCCATTTAATAGTTGTCGGCATCAGTATGCCTGTTGAACACATTAATCTGTATTTACAGATCCCTACTTTACCTATTTATTTATTCATTTATTGGAGACATGTTTCCAAAAGCTCTGTATTCATATATTTGAGATATAATTATTGTTTCGATGTTAGAATTCCTTGTACCTATTCATGGAAAGAATTGCACTACAAAACTTGAACTACATTTATCACGGTTGAAACAATTTAAATTTCCTGAAACAATCTGAAGGATCTTAATTAGGTACAGTTTGGTACTAGGTAAAATACAATATGGCACAATTGATTTGTTATTGAAATTTCGCAAAAAACCATATCTGAATGTCCTGGAAAGGTCCAATTGTCAATAGGAATTTAATTTTTCTTTAATGGCATTGTATGTATACAAATTATGAATGAACATTTCTATGTTTGTGCTACTATTCACTTTAATTTCTTATTCACTCAAATCTAGGTAGCTTTGATATTAATTTACAATGTATGGGTAATAAAATAGATGAAATCAATTTATTCCTAAAAGATAAGAAAAATATAAATATACTATGTTTCACCGAACACTGGCAATCTGAATCTAACTTAAAACACATCAATATACAGGGTTACTATTTGGCCAGCTATCATTGTCGAAGTATAAACAAACACGGTGGTGTTTGTATTTTCCTAAAATCTGATATTAAATGCCGAACCATATCAACTTCACCATATAACATAGATCTTCATTCAGAATTTTGTGCCATAGAAATACCTAGTTTGAAAGTACTGGTTGTTGCTTCCTACAGAACTTGTATGGGTGATTTCCAGATTTTCCTTGACTATCTTGATGAGCTTCTATCTGAAATGCCTAATAAAAAATTCAAGATAATTCTGGCCGGTGATTTCAACATCAATTTCAATTCGATATCACACGAAGTATTGCAATTCACAACAACACTAGAATCGTATGGCCTTGAAACTACTATTCATGAATTCACAAGGGTCACTTCAAACTCGGCATCTTGTATCGATAATATCATTACAGACATTGCTCCTGAACATCGATCAGTAGGAGTGTTTGTACTTGTCTCTGATCACATGGGTCAATTCATTATCACATCCATGAATACAACTAAACCTAACGTACTCCATAGTAGACATTTCTCGAGTAGTGTATTATTAAAATTTAGAAATTGTTTAACCCAAGCAAATTGGCAATCATTTTATGAATCTTTGAATGATGTCAACGATTCAGCTACTTGGCTCATTGACACATACAGTATGGTGAAGGAATGCTTTCCTCTGAAGAAGTGTCTTATAAATAAACCACCTGTAAATTGGTTCAATGAACAACTGGTCAAGAAGCGAAATATACTATCATCTGTCAAACTAATCGCGGAAAATACTAATGATCCTGAAAACTGGGTATTATATAGGAATCTGAAAACTGATTACAGAAATTCAATCACTTCTACAAAAAAAGCTGCATACGATAATTTTTTATCTAATTCTCATAACATAGAAAGACAGTTGGCGTATTGTTAATTGTAGTTCAACAAAAAACCTAAAAACAATAATACATTTTTGCCCTGATGAATTCAATGCTTTTTTGGAACAATTGCAGATGAAATTATCAAAAAATTACCAAAGAGTTGTCTTACAATCTCAGATCTACTTAGAAAATTACCATCTCCAAAATTCAGTTTTTTCCTAGCTCCAGCCACTCCAAACGAGGTCTTATCAGCGATAAATAGATTGAAGAGATCTGGTCCAGAAGATGCTTTTGAAATAAATGCATTGCACATTAAGGAGACATCCGATATTCTGCTTGAACCATTAGTAGCCCTTATAAATAAATGTTTTGCTGATGGCATTTTCCCAGAACCATTCATAATTTCCAGAGTTTACCACTTTTCAAGAAAGATAATCCCGAGATTTTGAATAACTTGCCGTCCAATTTCAATAATAAATATTTTTTCCAAAATCATAGAAATTTTACTGAAAGATAGACTAACACAATATTTTGAATCGAATAGCTTTTTATCTAACAATCAGTTTGGATTTAGACAGAACAAATCTACCATAAGGGCGTTGCTTAAAATCATAGGGGACATTGTCGAGGGCCTGGAAAATAAGCACCATACCATCCTTCCTATGTGCGATCTGTTCAAGGCATTTGATTGCGTCTCACATGACTTCCTCTTAGAGAAATTGGAGTATTTTTGGATTAGAGGAATAACTCTTAACTTATTTTCATTATAATTAACTCACAGTCAACAAATGGTGAAAATAAATACCACAACATCAAACCTCAAAATTATTACACATCGAGTAGTATCTCAGGGTCCGCCTAGGACCATTACTTTTTACATTTATATTAATGATATTTGTCAGCACATGTCACACAACACTGCTACCATACTCTTTGCAGACGATACTTCATTATTGAATAGTTCATCTGATTTTTTTATTCTGTCAGATATATGAAAAAATTCAATAAATAGTGCTGAAAATTGGTTTGCTGCAAATTCCTTGCAACTCAACGCTGATAAAACCCAACAGCTGATCATTTCAAGCAACAGCCAGTACATTTCAGGGGCACACTGCAAACTTCTTGGGATTACAATCGATGATTCTCTCAGCTGGTATAACCATACAGAAAATCTAAATAGCGGGCTCTCCAGCATAATATTTCTCTTGAGAAGATTGCGATGTGTTTCGAGTCCGAAAGTATTGAGGCAATTATACTTTGGTTTATTTCACTTCCGCATTAGCTATGGCACCATCATATGGGGAAATTCTAACAATGCACAAAAAATGTTCAAGTCACAAAAAAAGGCCGTCCGAATTCTAGCCGGAGCAGGCTTCAGAGATAGATCATTGTCGCCCACTATTTATGAAAATGAGAATAATGCCTCTACCATGCATATATATATATATATATATATATATATATATATATATATATATATATATATATATATATTATATATATACCAAACTTAATGTGAAAAACACTCTAATATAAGAAATTATAGTTTGATTTCTGACATTCATAAATATGAGACAAGATCAGCTGACCAATTAGCTCTACCCTTTTTAAGATTGACTAAATTAAAATTGAACACTATCAATTTGAAACTTTATAATAAGTTAAGTTCAGAGTTGCGCTCTATGAATGATAGGAATTTTAAGATAAATGTAAAAAACATTCTCATAGATAACTGTTTCTACAGTGTAGAATAATTTATAAATTCGTGATAATTTGTTTTGTCTTCATGACCTAGTGTTAACTGTTTTCATTTACCATTCGAGATTTGAATAATTACTAAGTCTGTACTTGTCTTAATGCAAATCATGATTTACTGCATGATCTTTTATATATTTATATTGTAAATATTTTCTGTTTATTGACGTGCTTAAGCCTAGATGTAAAAAGCAACATGAATCTATTCTATTCTATTCTACTGTAATTCGTGAATTTCTCTTTATTGATGTTATTTAGTGATTTATTTGTTCACCTAATTTTGAAAAATGCCTTATCAATTTTCCAAAGAAGAATATGCTGATATGGCGTATGTTTATGGTTTTTGTGATGAAAATGGACTGGCTGCAAGAAGAGAGTATCAAAGGCTGTTTCCTGGTCGAAGATGACCCAATAACAAGACATTTGGACAAGTTTTTAATTACTTGCGAATACATGGAAGGTTTCCAACAGTAAAATTAAACGAACACTATGAAAGAAGGCATATTGGAATGGTACAAAATATTGTAAATATGTTTTACATAACAATCCAGAAATAAGCACTAGAAGTATTTGTAATGCCCTGAATATACTGAATACCTTTGTTTGACGGAGGTTGGAAAAAAATTAACCTGTATCTATTTCACAAACAAGAAGTACAGAGGTTGGAGAAGTGGATATTATACAGATGTCTTTTTACGGATAAAGCTCAATTCACCTGTGACGGTGTATACAATTTAAGAAATTGTCATGTCTGGGCAGAAGAAAATCCTTTTGCTATTAGACAGTCCCATTCACAGCATAAGTTTAAACTCAATGTTTGATGCGGAATGTGCGATAATAAATTAATTGGGCCTCACATTTTACCTGCATGCCTTATTGGTGAAGTATACTTGGACTTCCTGGAAAGTATGTTGCCAGTTTTGCTAGATGACGAAAATATCAATGTTGCAGGCATGTACTTCCAGCACGACGGTGCTTCATTGCATTATAGGCTTACACTTAGACATTTTTTAAATCAGAATTTTCCTAATACATGGATTGGACGAGGCGGCCCTCATAACTGGCCCTCAAGATTTAAATCTTGTGGATTATCACCTATGGGGATATCTTAAATCTAAAGTGTATTCTTCCGAAATCAATACCAGGGAGGAGCCTATTCAGAGGATTGAAGGAGCATGCAGAGAAATGAAAAACAATCAGGGTGTGATTTGAAAGTCTGTTAGAAATATTTTGAAAAGAACAAGGCACTTTGAGAAATTGTTATAATTTAATGTTTTAAAGTTGAGTTAGTAGATTTTTTGTTGCATTGTTCGGATATTTGAGGAAATGAAATTGTTTCAACAATGATATGTATTATGTCAATTGATATGTTCAATTCTTTCCAAAAATACATAAAATAATACCAGTTACTGAATAGTCATAGAGAAGTTTTTTTATTTTTCATGTAAACCATTTCTAAAAAACATTTTTGAATAAATTACTTTTTTTATTCAAAATATGTTTTTTTAAAATGGTTTACATAAAAAATCAATGAATAAAAAACTGACTTTCAAAGTTTGAACATAATTTATTCCAATATCTTAGATATTGAAACAAAATTGAATAAAAAAAACCTTATATTCAATAATTCATCAATAACTTGAATCGACCTTTTACAAAAAAAAATTATAATCTATTTTATTACACCCTATATACATCTTTCATTTATAAACTTCATCTTGACTTTTCATATTAATGTCTGAAGATTATACCATTTTTCTGAATGTTAATTCATCTTATACTCATATACTGTGAGTAATATTTTATTTTTTAAAAGCTTTCACAAAAGTAAAAATAGAGTTTGATTAAAACATAGCTGTATCCCCACAAAATATTTACATTTTAAATAGTGTTCAGCTACAAACAAGAATCGTTATATATATATATATATATATATATATATATATATTATATATATATATATTATATATATATTATATATAATATATAATATATATATATATATATATATCTATATATAAATATAGATATAGACAGATAGATATCGGGGAAGAAAGCAATTCGATTTGATTTCGACTATTATTGCCAGTCTTCCTAGTTTTTTGGGATGTTCCAAAAATGCCTCCAAAACAACCTCCCTCCAGAAACTTGCCCAATCAATTGCTGTACCTCTGGCCATTTCTAATTGTTCCACAATTATTTTCATCAATGCATTCGAAACCCATAAAATAACAAATCCCAAAGCTTGGAAAATTAAAAGCTTAGTTTTTGAAAAAAGTTCCGTAGCGAAATTCTCGTGAAAATTAACACCTTTTTCTTTTTTGTTTCATTTTTGAAATATAATGGAAACACTTTGATTTCCAACCATCCACTCCAAAAATTACAATTCCCATTGTATGTTGAAGCACCTTTATATTTGCCCTTTTGATGAATTTCCGTTAATGTCACCGGTATGTTGTTGAAAAGAATTAATCAGGAAACGTGGAATATACGTTTTCCACAGTTCAACCAATGACCATTAATATGACAACACTGTAAATAGCAATTAGCGATGTCTCATTTTATTTGTTATGAAATAATCAAAAGGACAAAAAGAGAAAGAAGAAAAGAGTTGGAGAAATGTTCATCAAAATGTTAAAAACTGGTAGTCATCATATGAAATCAATCTCAAGATAATATGGAAAATGTAATTTGCTAGACAAATGTCAGACGAAATTACCGTATCTTCTCCCAGTGCGAAAGGCCCACCGCATTTAGAACTCATATATTCTCTATCCGTAGGTATTAAGCCCCATGTTCTCAATTTATTAAGCAAAACTTATTTGTTCTCACAAATCTGATACAAACGTATTGATAGTGATTAGTTCTTGCTATAAAAAATATTTGTTCTTATCCGAAGGTATCTAGATGGAAACAAAATTAAGGAAATTGCCGTTTTGAGTGAGTTATGAGTGAATTTGTTCTATCTATGAAGCTAGGAAAGACAATTGTGTATGTATCAATGCATTATTGAGAAGAAAAGTTAGATAGTTAAGTGAAATAGAACTGATGTAAAGAAAAACAAGTAATAGCCTCCCAGTATCGTATTTATAGTGACGTTTCAATGACCAATTTTTATAAACTTTGAAGTTACATTTTCTGCGCAAAATTTCTATTGCTATGGTGATTTTAGATATATCGAAATCTCTTCCCTTTGTCCCCATATTCTCCACCTTTACTGTCAATCTGTTTGTCTGACAGGCTGTGATGTCCGCAATGTTTTTTCATTATTGTCAATAATGAATCCATTATTAATCACTTACTCAAGATAAATGTTTTCTCGTGATAGAAATTTCTTGTGAGAGTATTGAGAAATAGTATATTATAAAGCAAGGTTGAGAAGGATATTATTATAGCCCAAGCGCCAAATCTAAATTTAGAGGATTTGAGACGTATTTATCATCTATAATATTCTTCTAAGCCATTGTGTACCTTTTTTTTTCATTACTAGCAACAGAAATTACTATTTATCAGCATCTTCATGACATTCATATTTCTATTATGGAAACGAAATAAGATGAATGTTAATTCAGTCCGTTTCTGAAATCCTGAAGACGTATCCAGAAGTTAGCACATCTATCAATCAGCAGCAAATGTATTTCAAACAACAATGTATGTCAAATACGTAGATATAGCTGCAGGGCTACGGGGACACTTTTTCACTTTTCTAAAAAAGTACCTAGAATCTAGGGAAATTTCCTCTGAATCCGCTGGAAACTCCCATGAGAGCCTGTGTGTTAGAGAGAGATGGAGATATTGATTTTCCCCAATTTTTCCCTAGATCTAGGGAAAATTTTCAAAAAGTGCCAAGGTCCAACGTGGTAATTTTGCGACCTCAAATCAGATCCTTGAGGAACACCCATTTTACGTGCTCGGGATCTATATTACCCTGGATTTTCCCTAGATCTACTGTATTTTAGGGGTCAACCTGATGACTTTTTACCTTATTCCACATAGAGGATTGAAATTTATCCCTAGATCTAGGGATTTTTTCACGCAGATTAAGTTTAGATTAGTAGTTTCAGGTGCTCATATTATATATTTCACATGGATTTTTATGGTTAACCTGATGAAATTTCTAATGAATGATTGATTTTTTCCCTAGATCTAGGGATTTTTCATGTAGGTTGAGACATGTTTATGTATAAGATTTTTGTATGAGGTTGGTGAAGTCTATGATGTGAATTTAGATGAAGGTTCTTCGATTACGGTTGTTTTAATGTGATGGATGTTATAAATATAAGTGAGTTTGATGTTTTTATTAACCTGACCTAACCAAACTCGGCTAACATTGTTATTATATTAGTATTAACTTCTTCTGGCAAACATTCAAAGGACAAATTTATATTGGTTTCAGTGCAACTGTAAATTATTTAATTTTCATGTCTATATGCTCCATGATTTTTGAATGATATCAATACCCCCTAGAGTCACTGGTAAGTCAATAAAGTTCTTGCATTATGATATTTATAATTTTTTTTATTTATTTATGATAATGGCTTCTCAAAAGAAATAAACCCAATTATAAAGGACCTCGCACCGCATCAATGGGGAAATTGGCTTTCGGCGAATTTGCTCGAATTTTTTATATATTGCAGAACTCGTGATGCTGATCAAATGTCTCCATTGCACCACCGCTCTAAATTCAACAGTTTAGATTATATAGGGTGCTAAAGATAACTTTTCAAAAATAATTTCAAATGGCCATTGTGAACAGACTTTTTTGAATATATAAACCAAATAGAGTATGCATTCGGCCGATTTGAATACACTATAGAGAACAATGATTACTGCACGTACAGACGATATACAGGGTGAGTCCAAAGATAGCAAGTTTTTCAGTGATTTCCAAAAAATTGAGCAGTGGAATTTCATTCATTTTCAGATATTTTGTAGGATAGATAGATAGTTTATTGATCCAAATGCGAGCTCATAAAGCTAAAGGACAAGTCAAAACAAAGTACATGTATAAATAAAGTTATTCATAAAATACAATACATAGTTGGATATAGATAAAATGAGACACACATCAACGATATCAACTCACAAAATCGATAAAAATATTATAAATATCTGAACAATTATAAATGTGAACATATTTCAGGTAAAATGTTTGTTATAACAATAAAATTAAAAAAAAACATTAAAAATATTCAAAATATTCATCAAGGTTGTATGGAGTAATGCCCAATAAAAATGCTTTGTTTTTTTTTCTGAAAATATGCGTCTGTTCTATTACTTTCCGCTCATTTGGAAGTACATTGTATAATCTCAGTCCTATAACGTTCAGTGATTTTTGAGAAATGGTGAGATGTGAGGGTGGTAAATGGAAGTAGTTTTTTTTTCTCGTATTATAATTGTGATATTGGTTGTTTGTGGGAAACGTTTTTTTATTCGCGTGAATATATGTTATGACTTCTAAGATAAAAAGACCAGGAGTGGTAGAATTCCAAGTTTCTTAAAAGATCTCGACATGGCGTCTGCTGGGAGGCGTTTGCAAGGCAACGTATTATTCGCTTTTGTGCGATGAATACGTCTTTAAGCTGCTGGGAGCTCCCCATATTGTGATTGCGTAGCAAATTCTTGATTGTAACTGAGCGTGATAAAATAGGAGCAAACTAGGTTTGTCCAAAACGCGTTTGAGGATTCTAATTGGTAGCATTTGGAGTGTAGAGAGCGAGTCAGATTATTGAAATGTGATTTAAAGCTAAGATGGTTGTCGATTATTAAACCTAAGAATTTGGAGGATGTACTATGTTCAAGAGGTGTGCGCAGATGTTCAGGTCAGGAAGGTGGATTGGTGTTTTGCCTGGTATGAAAAGTAGTAAAACTTGTTTTGAGGTATTGAGAAACAGAGAGTTGTTGCTCAGCCAACTATGTAGGGCATCAGTTGTGTTGTTTATTTTATTTTGGAGTTCTACTGCGGATTTATCACAGAAAAGCAGGGTAGCATCATCAGCATACAAACAGGTGAAGGCTCTTGGCAGAATAGTTGGCAGTTCATTTATATAAATTATAAAGAGTATAGGTGCTAGGACGGACCCTTGGGGAACACCAATGTTATTTTGTTGTGGATTTGAGACATGGGTTATTGTTTTAATATTGTTGGTGTGATTGATTTTTACCCGCTGGATTCTTCCTTCAGGAAAGGAACTGAACCATTCGTAAGGTTTACCTCTTATTCCATTAAGATAAAGTTTATCAAGCAATTTTTCGTGTAGTACACAGTCGAAGCTCGACTAAGATCGCAGAAGACTCCTGTTGGATTTTGTCCAGTTTAAATAGATTGTATAATGTTTCCATAAAAAGAGTTAATAGCACTGATAGTTGAATGTCCTGTACGGAAACCATGTTGATCGGGATGAAGTAAGTTATTCACGTTCAAAAAGTTGAGGAGGAGAAAGCATAGAATATTCGAAAATTTTCGAGAGTACGGGAGGCACTGTGATTGGCCGGTAATTTTCTAAATTATGCGGGTCTGATTTTTTGAAAATCGGGGAGACTAGTGCATTCTTCAATCTGGTGGGATACATACCCTCTTGAAAAGATATGTTTATTATATGAGTGAGGGGTTCGATGATGTAATCAGCAATTTTTTTAATCAAATAACCTGATATTTCATCAGGACCGCAGGAATGTTTTTTCTTTAGTTTATATTTTATGATGTCCCTAATTTCTTCCTCTGTGACATTTTTTACAAAAATACTGTTAGCTATACTTCTCTGAGAAGTGCTTGGAGATTTTCCTTTTGTGTTGATTTTACTGATGGTATCGTAAGGGGCCTGTATGAAAAAGTTATTAAAGGCTTCGGATATTATTTGTGAGTCCTCAGTTTCTTCATCATTCAGTTTAATACAAATGTTTTTATTCGTGGAGGATCTTCCGTTCAGCATAGAAATAACACTCCATGTAGTTTTATTAATGTTGGAAGAGGTATATATTTTGTTGTTGAAAAATTGGCTTTTCGTGATTTTAACGAGCTCATTATGCCCTCTTTTTGAGATTTTATATGTTTCTTTCAAATTTGAATCTTATTTTTGAGCATAAAACAGGTGTTTCAAGTTTTTGCTCGATTGTTTGATGCTGTCATTAACCCATTCTTTCCCATTTTCAGTATTTTTAAAGATTTTAGTCGTTTTTCGTGGACATCTTTGATCAAAGTAATACATCAGTTTGTCGTGAAATATGTTGAATTTCGTTTCAACGTTTGTTGCTGAATATACGTCTACCCATGTTTCATTTTTCAGTTCTGTTATGAAGTTGTTGATGTTGGAATCACTGAGTATTCTCTTGGAAGTATATAAGGTGTTATTTTCAGGTATATCGGGATTTCTCACACTGAAGGAGTAAAATATTGTTCGGTGATCTGATATGTTGTTGTCCAGGACTATATGTTCGTCGTAGTCTGAATTATTGCTATAGATTTGGTCAAGAATTGTTTGTGCTGAAGAACAGACACGGGTTGGCTCTTTAACCCTAGGACTGAGATTATACGATGTCAGTAGATTAGAAAACTTTGATACCAAATTTTTTCCTAGTGAATTCAGATTGAAGTCACCATTCAGGATTATAAATACATTATTGCTAAAAATATTGTCTAATAGAGAATTTAGATTTGTAGCAAAGATATCGAAAATACCGGATGGAGATCGGTAGCAAGTTAGTATTATATATTTTATACCAGGCAAAGACTCCCATGATAAACCTGTTATTTCTATATTTTTTCGTCACAAAATTTGTGGAGATCCAAAGGTATAACATTCAAATTGGATTTGGACCATATGCTCACGCCGCCACCCCTATTATTTTTTCTACAGAAGTAGTTGGTTAAGCAATAGTTTGGAAAGTGATAATAGCTAATATTTTCAGCCATACACCATGTTTCGGTCAGACAAATGAATTTAGGGTTATGATAATCAAAATAATCTGTTATGATATTGTCCAGTTTTTTCTTAGTTGAGACACTGTATGTTCAATAATAAAGGTCATAATTCTCACTCACATTAATTCCACCTGGGGCTATCCTGCATGAGTTGAGCTTGTCCTCTTCTGAAAAATTTGCTGACACAAGCTCCTTCCGCCAAATCCGTGGATTCATAGCTGCCTTGAATTTTTTTTCATTTATGGTTACCTTGAACGATGAGTATAAGGATGGAAATCTAGATGTGAATTCCTCTACTCCAACCTCTGGAAATGTCGGACTAATAGTTGCTTCAGTCCTTGACTAGAGGTTCCTTGAGTCCACCCTGGAGACATGTAGGATCACGTTTTTGGGACACCCTTTATATTGGACTCCTTATTATTTCCAATAATAATTCTTCTCGCCGGTTTTCCGCGCTTATATTTAACTGTTTCCCATTGACCATTATTTCCATTATTTTCACAATTTTCATTAGTACCATTGTTACTTTTTTTTACGTTTGGGGCAATAGTAGAGGAGCTACCTTGCTGGCCATAAGCTAGAGTTTCACTAAAACTTCGTTTATTTGTTGAATTCGTCAGATTAATAATTTCATCACATTTTATTCGAGACTGTACCTCCAATAATTCGGTTGATAGCTGCTTATCATTTGTTTGGGAGTTCCCTGGCTTTTTATTGTCATTAGGTACCTTTACATTCACGCGCAATCACGCGCGACTGGAGCGCCAAGTTTCAATCGCGCGCGAAAGAACGTCAGTGTAATGGTACTAAATCACTCGGTTTTTAGACGTGTTGAAACCTGCATGATAACGTACGTTCTTTCCCAAGGGATTTTGTGCAGTTGAGTTTTTCAAGTTGTTTTCACTATCACGCGGTCAGGCTTGTGTAGTTTCAAGACTGTGAGTATGTTTTAATTTTTGTCAAACTCGTAGTTTTTCATTGTTATGGTATTGTTTTACAGGTGAGAAGCGTTAGATTCACGCAATGACAGATTCACGATATTGGAGTAAAGAAGCAGTTACAAATTTTATTGAAATATATAAAAGTGTTCCATGTCTATGGAAAATTAAAAGTCGCGAGTACACTAATCGCAATTTAAAAAATGCCGCTTACGACAAACTTGTGGAGTTTTGTAAAACAATAAATCCTGAAGCTAATCGGGATTACATTGTTAAAAAAATACAAAGTTTCCGCAGGTCATTTAGAAAAGAATTTAAAAAAATAGAGGACTCAAAACGAAGTGGAGCTGGTGCGGATGAAATTTATTCGCCAACACTATGGTACTTTGATTTACTTATGTTTACAATGGACCAGGAATTACCTACAAAAAGTATATCCAACATTGACGAAGAGGAGACGGAAACTTTCATTATTGCAGAAACCGAAGATAGTCAAACACTTGACAAAGATGAAGATGATGGTTCCGAACGCGATGATCCACAGGTAATTTTTCACATATACATTTATTAAAAACCAAATTACTCAAAATTAAGCTTTACCTCTAATTAACATTTCATCTTGCCAATGAACTTTTCCATCTGTATTAAAATAATGAGTATAATTATCTCGGTTAATTTTAGCAGCTTCCATATAATTTTTTCTTTTGCAACTTTGTTAATTTATCATTTCAACAGCATTTTTTCGCCAGTCACCCATGTGCAATTCATGTGATACAAGGTTTTCATGATCAAATGTTGTCGATGATGTATAGGAGTAACGCGCTTTCTGAGAAAATTGTGTAAGGCACAAATAGCAAGTATAACATAATTTATGTTTTCGGGATAAGTCATATTTATAGGCGTATGGAGGATTCTTAATCGTGCAGCTATAAGTCCAAATGCATTCTCAGAGACATTTCTTGCACGCGATAGTCTGTAGTTGAAAATTCTTTTGTTATAAGAAAGATCCCTTTGGGGAAATGGTTTCAAAAAGTGTTCATTTGAAGAAAATGCTTTATTTCCCAAAAAAACGAAATTCATGTTATGTTCAGTTTCATTGTTGTTTGGTAAATTCAACTGTTCTGAAACAAACATCAAATATGATTATAAACCCTGTTTCTAATAAAGTACACTTACCATTAACCAATTTATGATAAAATTTCGTGCTTTCAATTACTCCACCATCAGATAATCTTCCATTTTTTCCAACATCAACAAAAATGAATTCGGAGTTGACGAGTGCCATCAAAACAATACTATAAATTTTTTTATAATTATAATATTGTGCTACTGAACGAGGGGGAGGTACTATGTGTATATGTTTGCCATCAAGGGCCCCTCCACAGTTTATAAATTGCCATTTTTGTTTAAATCCATTTGCTATTTCCAGCCATTCTTCCTTTGTAGATGGAAACTGTAACAAGGAAACTTTTTTTCAGATGTCTACTAAAAGGACGTTAGAATCTCCACCAACATCTGGTGATCAACCTCTGAAACACCCGCCTGTTCCAATTAAAAAAGCCAGGAGTTCAAAACAAAATAAATCCCAGATGGACTTTTAGTATTGCAAAACTCAACTTGAAACCACGGATTCTTTGGACGAATTCGATGCATCAGCAATTGCGTGGGCCAAAAAGTTGAAGAGAATGGCTCCGACCCAAGCTATTTACGCCGACATGCTTATCAATAAATTAATAATTAATCAAGGATTATTGAATCAATTAACAAATCACACAGCAGTTGTAGAACAGACATTATCTCCAGTTCAACCTTACCCATCACCAACTCTATTTTCACCTGTCAGCCCATACAGTACTGTTTCATCCAATTCTTTTTCAACTCAACAAGACCAAACATCTCAGACAAAGTTCTTATCAGATTTTGTAGCTGTAGTTTGTTTTTATAATATGAAATAGACAATTTTTGTTAAATAAAGAGGACTGACTTACCTTTAAATACGTTTTCTTCAGAACCTCATATATAGCTTTACATGTCTCTGGTATAATTTTACATAATGCTGGTGCTGATATTCCGGTAGAAAATTTTAAATCTTCGAACGAACGGCCTGTAGCTAAATATCTTAACGTTGCTGTTAATCTTTCTTTGACTGTTATACTTTCACGCATTCTTGTATTGTATTTAGCAATCAAAGGGGAAACCAGATTCAACAATATGCGAAATGATTCTGAATCCATTCGCAAATAATTTTTAAAATCCATTGGAAACTTATCACGCAACTCATTTATCAAAGGCATATGCCCATATTTGTTCCGATTTTGCATCCATGCTTTTACCCAACAACTCCTTTTTTGACGATTATTTAAAGTATTCAGATAGGCCAGGCACAGAGCTACCTTTATCTTTCGTTTTCGGTTTTTAATTTTGTCCATTTTGGTCAAACCGTATATAAAACTGTTGAAATTTTTAACACTCCACGAGCAACGACTAGCACGAGTGAAACTTGGCACTTTTTGATTTACACTAGCAGTTTTATCGTCTACGATTCTCGGTACAGGCCAAAACCAAGCGATTGGAATGTTGCAATTTTAAGGAGACAAATTTTACAACGCGACACTCTTGGCCACGCGAAAACACGCGCGATCGGACGTGGCGCTCCAATCGCGCGTGATTGCGCGTGAATGTAAAGGTACCTATTGTCGATTTGGTTTTTTGATGAATCGTTTTTTTCTGTCTTTTTGTTCCAGGCCATTTTTATACCATTCGTCTGTATTTCTTTTGGAATAGGGTCATCTTGAAATGTTTGTCCATTTATCTTGTTCAAGAGTTCGACTTGATTATTGAGTAAAACGATCTTGTCACGTAACTCTTTGATGATAGTATCTTTTTGCAACAATAAATATGTAACTACATGTATGTCCAATATCAATTGCGATTGATGATATTAGCATCTCCTGAATTAAACTGACATATCTATTCCTCATGAAACTGTAAGCTTATTGATATATCCAAATGCCTGAAATTCCGGAAAAGTCGGTGAAAGTTCACTCTGCAGATACATATACAGGGTGGATCAAAAACTAGTGTCCTCTACTGATAATTTCCTTGTTTGATATTGATTTTATTGAAACATTTCCACAAATATGTGTTCGACACACATCTGTTATACTGTATATACTACGAGTAGTAGAACGACTCGAGTGAAGGTAAAAGAATCTCGAAAAATATCAGAAAATATAACAAAATCATTGAATAACAATATTATAGGTAACTGAATATGCTTATATTTCATTACAAAAAATGTGTTTCATACCTATAGAGAGTGTATCACATTCGCGAAACAACAATCAAAATATTTCTGGAGAATTTCTAGATTCTAGATATATGTTGCATATGGAGTTTTAGAATAAACCACAATCGACTTCCCACCAATGACTAGCAAAACTACCAATTCGCAAAACATACTCGTAATACACGAATTCACACCTTCATTGGTGAAATGTCGATTGATTGGTAATTGAAACTTCCTGTATATGAAAAGGAATACATGTTTAGTAGCCTGCTGTGAACCATTTGAGCCAATTTAATCTCATATAAATGCTTTCTTTATTACGCAAAAATACGGACTCACACTTTCCATTTGTAAGCCTATGCCATAAAATGTTCACTCTAAGTCATGTATACTATCCCGATACTAAGTTCATTTGAAAAGTACCCACACTTGGAGAGGAGATGGACTAGCTGCAACTTTAGTTTGGTCAGAATGGCTCTAGTTTGGAATGAAATATTGCAACCATATCCATTTGTTTAACAAATACTGAATTGTCATTTTGCAATCATTGCATATGTTAAGTTCTCATTGAAATCATATCAATATTATTGAAAAAAATGGCTAATCGTCTCCGATTGAATTGTTTCACGTGTGATGTTATATTCAATACACAAAATATGGCGCGACTCGATGGAGAACCAAATAAATTGAAACTAGAAATTGCCATTGAAAGACACGACCAAAGGAGAATTCCACATGTCACAAAAATTGATGGAAATAGAATCTGTTTGACATGCAACCAATCAATTATTCAAGAGATTCATCACCTTCAAGAAAATCCAGGATGTTTGAGATTGAATATTTCAACACAATCCTCAAGGCACACGTGTCTCATTTGCAATGGTGTAGCTGATCTTCAAAGACTCACAATAGAATGCAGAGTCAACGTGTTCATAAATCAGGACATCATATATACCAGAAAATACCCGTTGCTGTAGAATTCATCTTGATGAACGTGGGTTTTTATTTCCCATCCTACGGTTAGGCTTAAGATATATCAATAGACCTTACGCTCTGAAAGGTCAGGAACTTCAATCATTTTTAAACGAACTCAGAACTGCCGCTAAACGTAAATTGGATTACGTAGACGAGAATAGTTTTTCTGATGACGAATTCAAATCCATTGCTCCGCTCACAAAAGAACAGTTTGGTGACTTATATAATAATTGTGTATCTGTACCAAGACATTTAATCAAACCAGTCCTAATTGTGGGTATGGATGGTTACATTTTGGATATTCAAGGCCCATATATCGCAGATACGGGAAATAATGATGCACGCATACTGCAGAATTAATTGAGTATATATGTCAAACAAATGAGAAGATAGTTTCATCCAGGTGATATTTTTATTGTAGCTAGGGGCTACCGAGATGCTCTTCCTTTTCTTCAGAATATCGGCATTCATATGCCTTCAGTTCTACCTCGAGGACAAAGACAACTACTAACTGACGAAGCCAACAAGTCCAGAATCATAACAAAAACTAGATGGATAGTTGAGGCACGGAATGGTCATTTGAAGACAATGTTCAAATTTTTTTATCACAAAATGGATACACATCATATTAAAAATATAAAATGTTTCCTACAAATAGCAGGTGCGATAAAAAAAAAGTACCATCCGCTTATTCAAATGAGAGATGCCAACCCAGAATTAGCCAATATAATAATCGAAAAGGCTAATAGAGTCAACGTAGTTCAAGCCAGAGTAGAAGCAGAAAATCTAAATATGAGACTGGTCAGTGGACAGACAGCATCATTTCAATAAATTCCCAAGATTAGATTAACAATTGGTACGAGATATAACTGTTGGCATATACCAGGTAGAATTGGCAGCATCTTATATACAAGATACTGTATATCATCATGATGAACATGAATTTCAAATGGATGCAAATACGAATGAGCGTGGATTTTTACGAATGAGAGTTAGTAGGCATTGCCCCGATTGAGCCCACCCCCCCTCCTCCACTTTCTGAAAAGTTATCAACCAATCAGAGCACGCAACCATGATCATCCCAGAGCAGCACCAAATTCAAATTGCACTGAACTGCTTCACCGAGAAAAAAATGTCATTTTGAGGATAGATACACCGAATCACGAATCGGATTTTTTAGATTGATAAGAGATCGAATCTTATGATTTGAATGACCGATCAACTGACAGTAATTCCAACTCAATAGAGGAGAATTCTGGAATCCATCCTGTCCATCGACCGTCTCAAGTCTCTGGGATCCCAACCGTACGTATAGATGAGAAAGCGAATCTTTTTATTTGAATAGCGCTGCATATAATGCTTGGCTATTATCTGAGTTAAAACCGGTCATTCCATGTGAAGTTGTCCAATTATATTCTCATGCTATAAATATATTTGATAATCAAAGGCATTTTCCTGGTTTTCAGATTAAGAGGAAGTGTAGAAAAATATCAGGCAGATTCATTTAGGTATTCTCGGGGTATAGAGACATCATAATAATTTTAGGATTCCAGGATAGATTAACACTTTTGAATTTTTTACGTATTGTCAATATGATGCATGAGCGGAGAAATGATGTCAGTTGATTTCAAAATTTGGTGACGGATTCCACACTTTTTACATAGGTTCGCCTTTGTGTCCAAACATACATCACAAACTTGTTTGAATACGCAAAGGTTAGGTTCATGGAGAAAAGAATGATCTTCAAGTCTTTTTTCTTGTCTTGTCTCGAGATCATAAAGAATAAACAATAAATCATTTGTCTTAGGTACACCTTTATCGACAAGTATAAAACAAATATGTCTTTGTGGAATAGGTTTTTTGCATATTTTACAGTATATCTCTCCGCAGAAATGTTGTCTATTACTCTTGCTGGTTTTATAACAATTTTCACAACGCCTTATTTGATCACAAACTGTACATTTTCCGTAGGAACATTGTTTTATTGATTTGCAAAACATGTATTCCCCTCTGAATGAGCGTTTACAGTCAGCACATTTTATTTTGATATTATTTGAAGAACAAGGTGGAGATATTGACCACATGCAGCATATGTACTACTGCACCTATGCTCCTGTTTATAATCATAAGGAATATGACATTTTTCGCAGTAAAAACCACAACAAAATGCAGCCGTTAATGATGTTATCACATTATAGTGCCTTCATGATGTAAAATGTTTAAATTTTTTGAATAATCATCAACTTCTCGAAAATGATATCACGCCTTTTTACCCCATACTGATCAACAACAATTTTGTAGTCTTTGAAATAGATCTGATATTTTTCCAATTCAGAGATTCCCGTACCATTTTCAGAAATCACACGTTGTGCATTTTTTATCAATTCTTTTGCTCGTTGTGTTTGAATTTTTCCAGTATCTTTTCGAATTTTACTGAAGGCCGGATCTTTTTCAATATTTGCAATACTAACAACTAGAGCAAGAGGTAGACATGAATCATCGTTGTTTTTTATGGTAATGATACCACGGCGCTTTTTACATTCCTCGCTGAAATTATTGAATTTATTAGGACGCGCTCCCTCACCCACTGTCATTTTTACTGTTGTAACTCCGAGACAAAAAGTCTCACTATTGAGACCTGTCGAATTAGATTGATACACGGAAGAAATTATATCCCAGATGTCATCCCTAGTAACTTTCGAAGCTTCTTTGAAACAAATCCAACCTTCTCCATGAGAAAAGTCCTCAGAACAAAAGATGAAACCGACCTGATCTGGAGGATTTGTTAAAGGTTTTTTTGAATGTTTTTTACAGTTTAATATTCACTATTCTTTTCTAGGGTGTTACCCATCAATGTTTATATGGAAGATTTTCGAAATTTCGCGAAATGTATTCTGTTTATTCATATAGGTACTGTAAATATGAGAGACATATGCATGTATTCTTATCTCTATTTTATTCGTTTTATATCATATATGCGAAACGACCATGGTGGTATCAAGCATTCGAAATCCGAAAATGAATTACATATGATTTTTCGATAGCAAATCCAAGGATCAGGATATACAATTGATAATGAATGCATCTTGAAACAGATTATTGCAAAAAGAATTCGACGTGCGCTGCAGATTTGGTAGATTATATTTAATCAACAGGTTCTCGACACCTACCAGGTCATCACCTTTCGCACACTATATCTGTAAAGAGCACGAAAAATATGATTTTCCCAAAACTACCAATAAAATCAAACACGATGGTTTTGCGTTATGAGGCAAAATTATTGAAACGACCACAACTCAACTAAATAATAATACTACCAACAACCGATAAAAAAAATGTTAGAAAAACCCGTTTCTGAAAAGTTTCAGTGAAATATAAACAATATAGAAATAGAAAAATTATGACGATCGGCAATGTATATAATATGATCATTCGCTCGAAATAGTTCACAGGAACTATACAAACCACACTCCACTTTATATCTATCCAACCGAACATCTGAAAGAAAACTGAATTCTACATGCTGCGATCTGTGCATATAAGACCATCAACTCCTCGTAGTGCTACATATTACGAACAGCTGTGCGAAATCCGACTTCAGTTTCATATTCGTATTATGTATAAGAATGTGCATTATATTTGTTGAACGCGATGTTATATTTGCCTCTTCCAAGAAACGTGCCTAAGAGCGGATTCAAGAACAAAAAATTACCGAAATAGATAATAAAAACAATACTTTCTCCGATTTCGTTTGATATTATATCTGAAAATATTGATTCAACAGACGCAGGATCAGTATTTGATAGTGAGCGTTATACCGAAAATACGTTCATTCCAATACCAAACTCTTTATCGAATATTTTCCCTATCTCCCGATTAAAACTAAAATAATTATCCACCTTTTTACTCAGTGATTTACAGGTTAAAATTAACGCAAACAAGTCTGGAAATACACAAACATAATTTCCAAATTGTTTCCACCGCAGAAGAGAAAATGAAGATCAAATAAGGGTAAAGGACTGAAAAAGGCAGCCACTCAAGTGAAGATATTTGAAGATCACCCTGTAGATTCCGAACAGAACATGGAGATCGTTCAGCAAGAGCACACGCTTCCCATCGAGAAATTTGACGTTTACGAAGTGGGATGGAGAGGGAAGTAAACATGGCAGTCTATTGCCAAATTCCTTCCGAGCTGTTACCTGTGGTCCTAGCGGATCAGGGAAAACGAACTTTATGCTGTCGTTGGTGTTGCATGAAAACGGTCCCAAATTCGAACAATTAATTTTGAAGTTTTTACGGAAAATTAGAGTCGAAGCATACATAATCAATCTACGAAATCAAAATTCGGATATAATATTTTGAAGAAAAATTATGAATGGTTTGTTGATTATGTAAATGTATCTATATTTATACTTGCATATGCTTTTAATTTTACTTTTCTCATTGATGAATTGTAATTTGACGGTTCTTCTCTCATGCATTATTCACACACACACACACACATACACACCCACACACACACACACACACACACACACACACACCCGCACACCTATACGTGACTGGGGTACAAAGCGAGGACCGTGGAATTTCAATAACGTTCCGAGGACCACATGAAGGAAACGTCTCGGAACAATCATTTTCATATCACGGACAATAAAATTTTACGTAGTTCACTAATATCATAATACACTCCGTCAAATCTCAAGAAAAAATATTTGTGTGTGGCTTCCGAGGACTCCGTAATGGCAATAGGTTCCGAGGACTCTCATGCGAGGACCTTTTTCGCGCCAATTTTTTGTCAATTTTTCTGTGTGTCGATGGGAGGACTTTGTGTGAATACAAGTACTGAGGGTCGATGCGAGGACTGTATATCTATACAAGGAGAGTGAGAGTATGTCGTTACGAGGACTGTGTGTAGATGCGAGGATTGTGTATCTATGCGAGGACCTCTTTACCTTTCTGTGTGTCGATGTGAGAACTTTGTGGCGATCCATGAACCTTTTTGGTGCCTTTCTATCAAACTTCCCGTGTGTCTGTGGGAGAACTGTGTGTTGATGCGAGGACTACGAAATAATTAATTTTCTCCGGCCAGGTCAGTATTTTTTAGTCATTAGTACTGAATTCTCGATTCACAAATTTTCAGCTTTGAGAAAGCAGAAAGCACCTGAATAACTTTTTTGCATTTTCAAAAATTCAGGGTGGCATCCATAACCGGGGTAGCCAGGTCGTTTTTTCATTTCTTCAGTACTATATTCTCCATTCACACATTTTCAGCTCTGACAAAAAAAACCTCAGTCGTTCCGACCTCTACCTAATAAATTCTTCAGGGTTAAACACGATATTTGCTGTAAGCCTTATATTAACGATCATAGGTTGCAAAGCTGTTCTTGATTCACGTGATGTTTATGAAATTACAATTAACCTCCTAGAGTACTGAGATAGTTGCTCAAACGCTTGTCATCGAACAATGATGATAATCATATGGATACAGATTTTAATTTTCTTATCATTTTTGGTGGAATAAAGAGCCATGATATGATAATAATAGTTAAGATTTGGCAGGAATAATTGTTGAGAACATGTTTCCATATATTTTTCCACCCAGATCTTATTCATCCTACTAGGAAAAAAATATATAATTTAACAATGATTTTGATAATACTGACGAATCTGACGAAAATATGACATAAAATTATCTTCACTTAATTCAGCGCCAACCTATTCCAGGATAAAATTACGTCAATTTTTCCATAGGTCGGGTTGGGATAATGTTAACTTTATGTATTGTGTCACAACTACCTTAAGGTTCAAATTGAAACTATGGAAGAAAACGAAATACTACATGCTAGAAAAATGTTTCAAATTAAAAAATTATTCAAATATTTCCTAAGTCATTTTAATCTCTTACGATTAGAATTTTGGAAAACAAATTTCACCCTTGGAATGCTAATTTTTTGTAAAATTCATTTTTTCTGTTACTGATACTCTTCGAGATATAGCCTGTTTTATAATAAGGGTGGATTTTACCTCCTGGGATGCAAATTCCAGATATGAAAACGATTTTAAATCTTTTAATTTTTTTTGATGAAATTGATTTATCTTGGAATAGATTCAGAGAAAATTAATATAAAAATCATCAGGCATAGTTTTAAAGCTCTTTTGGTACGCCCTACCTTCGCAATGTAACCTTGCAAAATAAAATTGACCTTTTAGCCATAATAGTTGTGATATAGGGGTAGGGAAATGACATGAAATTATTCTCAACAAATAAATTTAATAGAAATGATCTATTTTGCCGATTTTTTTCAAATTGATAATTTCGTAGATGAAAATTGGCATATCTATATTTTTCTTCGTGTTGCTTCATCTGACTTAAATGCCTGCGGCTTTGTCTTAGTTAATTTTTGGTGATGACTCGGTTGAAACGACCATTATTGAGACAATTTGACCCACCAGCGTCGACCTATTGGAAGGTCAAAATGACGTCAGTTCAGCCAACCATAATGTTCGTTCAAATAATGTATTCTTTATCAATCAACTTTGTCTAGTTTCTTGAAGAAACTTTGCAAGGACACAGTACATTAATTATTCAAAGATAAAAATTATCCATATATTCAGAGTGTAGTTTTAACCGATGGTGATTCGAATTCTCAGTACTTACCTATACCTGGAATGTAAGGAATGTCATTCTTCTATCACTGATACTCTTTCAGATATAATCTGTTTTATGATACTTTTTACTGCCGAAATTCAGAAATGGACAAAAAATAACATAAAATTTAAGTTTTCATCAATAGTTACATATATTGAAAATTCAAATATTCAGGGGGTAGTTCTAACACCTGCCGAAATTCAGAAATGGACAAATGTTTCCGTTTCGCGTTAGCCCATGGTCCTTCATCTCGTTTGCTGTTATCTGTTATCTCGTTATCTCGTTATTCAGTTATCCCGTTATTCCGTCAAACCGTTATTATGTTATGTCGTTAATCTGGTATCCGTTATCCCTTTTGCCGTTATCCCATCATGCCGTTAACCCGTTTCCCGTTTTGCCGTTATCCCATTATCCCGTTACCCCGTTATCTTGTTAACCCGTTATACAACGTGAATATATACTTGAAAGGGAGCTAAATAAATTCAAAATGGCAAAAGAGTTTTGTAATTATGATCCGATCAAAATTAATAAATGGAAGATTATCAAAATTAATGAAGAAGATTATCAAAATTAATAAATGGAAGATGGCGACTTCAAGATGGTGGACGAGTTGTGTGATAATGGATCGTTTCTATTCAAAATTGGTATATCGGATTTTTTGGAGTTGTGTGATAATGGATCGTTTCTATTCAAAATTGGTATATCGGGTTTTTTGGATCGGAAATTGTGAATTTAGTCAAAGACCATTGATTTTTTGTCAAAATTCATAAATTTAAGATGGAAGCTCGAGGATGGAGAATGTTTTCCTCATCGAGAAACTAGATAGCTCAATACTTACAAGTAAAAAGTCCTCATAATAACGATGCTTCAACAAAAATGCATAGATTGAGGCTTACTAACTAATAAGCACAAAATAAAATAATCGATAATCAATTTAAAAACAAGCTTTCATTCAAATGAGCTGAAAAGTAAAAAAAATGCGTTGGATGTTTGACGTAGGTTATTCCGTGAGTTACAGATTCAAAAGCTTGTCGCTTTTATATTCGTACTGAAAACTTTGCGCGACATGTTCTTGAATTTGTAACTCACGAAATAACCTACGTCATACATCCAAAGCAATAGTTTTTTAACTTTTTAGGGTATTTGTATAAAAGCTTGACTTTAAAGATGTTTTTTATTAATGATTTTATTTAACTTCTCTGTATATCGATGCAAGGACTGTGTGTTAATGCAAGGACCAAGTGTCAATGTGAGGACCGTGTGTCGATGTCAGTACCATGTGTCGATGCGAGGACTATGTATCTCTGGCGCTCTTGTATCAACCTATGTCGAGAATTGAACCGAGTTAGTTTTTATATTTCCATATTTAATTTTGATGTCATAGTTCATAGCGAGTTAACAATGAGTATAATGTACAATGTGATTATTTAAGAATATGTAAATTGTGGTATGAGCCGAAAGTGAGTGCCGCAATTCATACGAGTGAGGAATGGATATTCCATGTTTGTTGTATATTATACTTTTTCTACGACAACAATGATTTTTCATCTCAAGAATTACACTTCCAGATCGAATAAATGGAATATCACACTTTTTTCCTAATGCATTTCGAAAAAAACTCTTTCGATTGAATATCGAATGTGAATTCAAAATTATATATATATATATATATATATATATTCCATGCATATATTCCCTCCTATGAAGATCCCTTCGACTTATTATCCTTTGAATCAGTTTAAAATTTCAAATTCATACCATAGCTTGCTGGAATTCACTTGAAATTGAGACTCATTAGAAGTTGCCACGACATATCAAAATTCCGAAACTCAAATACTCGTTTCATGTACCATATTTATTCCATAATGAATTTCATTTGAGTCAAGATATAAATGGATAATTTTATTTCAACCCATATATTTTTTTCAACATTATTTATACTCGCCGAATATTTACAATTATGGACCTAATTTGATCCATATCCCCTAAAAGTGTACGAAAATTTAAATTCATTTCGGTATAGTTTCTCTTGAAGCGATGTAGAAATGAAAAAGTTTGTACAATTGGCCTACTTTCTTGATCAATAAAGCACATGCAGTAAGTGTGGTTGAATAAAATAAAAATTAAAAAAAAATGAGTCATTTGTACAATCGACCTACTTTCTTGATCAATGAAGCACATGCAGTAAGTGTGGTTGAATGAAATAAAAAAAAAATAAGTCAAACTTGTATACAAATGCACTGAGAAATGAAAATATTTCTCGATTGTTTCACATGGGTTATTCTGTGAGTAACGGATTCAAAATTATGCCGCGCAATAATACCAATTCTATATTCGCGGCAAGCTTTTAAATTTGCTACTCACAGCATAACCAGAAAATTATTTTTCATGGTATCTCTCCTCGGAAAACAGACTTCCAGAGCGAATAAATGAGATATTACGCTTTTTTATGTCATGTTTTGCAAAAGAACATTCCTAATTGTGGATAGATAGATATTTTCTTGTATATGAAAAAATTAAAATGTTTATTACAAGTGGTTGAGCTTAAACCTATTCGACAAAAGTGTTGATTGGTGATTCACAGCACAAAAAAGAGAAGAAAAAGAGATTTCTTCATGAAGATAAGAGCAGGAAACTTATTCGTAACTAGATTGATCCAAGTGGAAAATACATTGCGGCTTTTCATAGTCCCCACCTCTGTTAATTTTTGAACGGTTCGACGTAAAATAATGGGACACAAACCATTTTGAAGGATCTCACCGATACTACTTTTTGAAGTGAAAGAGATTGATTGCTCAATAGATGGCGCGGGGGCACATCAAAATTTCAAATAGCCAGGGGGGTCAAGTGGCACATCGTTGAAAAGATAATTCAATTCTCTTTTCAACCATCTGATGTGTTTCAATTTCATTGACATGTTTTTTCACAATAAGAATTTGAAGTCATTTCAATAAAAAACAAAACTATTATGTAGGATTTTTATTTACTGAGAATATAGAGCAAAATTGTTGTCAATCGTGTCACTCGTGTTTCCCCCCTTTCTACCTACCTACCATTCAATACTAAATACATCATTTATATATGGTAGGTCTTGAACATCGACAAAATAATCCAATTTCATATTAGTCCTTTCTAGGTAATTGCTTGATTATCAGTTTATCAAATCCAATAAATGGTACCCGTTATGATTATGGACATTGAAAATAAATGAATAGGGTTTCATTTGGGTTGGAAATTGGATTTGCTGTATAGATTCTAAATCTGTACCTAATTAAGCTTTGAAACGAACTCGAAAATTAAAAATTATTTTAGTCATGAATCTTCCCCTATTGACCGTATTTCGTGTTACTCGTCGCAATTGTTACTCTGTAGAGCAACCATGGTTGGAATTACCTTTTCAATGATGTGCAACTCGACCACTATGCCTTTCGAAATATTCAAGTTGATGTGCGCCAGCGCTGTCTGTCGAATAATTGCAATGCATCTCTTTCAGAAAGTAGGATCGGTGATACCAATCAAAATATTTTCAGTCCCATTGTTTCATATCTAACCATTCAAAAGTTACTGAGATAAGGGTGCCATTGAGATCCGCACTTATAATTGACATTTCAAATGCATATTGTGAAAAAACGTATTAACAAAATTCAAAAAAAATATAATGGTTGTAAAGAAAATTGAATTATATTTTCAACGATGTGCCACTTGACCCCCATGCTATTTGGAATTTTCAAGTTGATGTGCGTCATCTATCGAACAATAACAATGTTTTTCATTTCAAAAAGTAGTATCGGTAATGCCATTCAGAACCGTTTGTGTCCCATTGTTCTCCGTCAAACCGTTCAAAAGTTAATAGGGGGAGGGACTATAAAGTCGAACTGTATAGACAAGGAGACAATTAAAGATGGATAAAATTAAGCATTAAAGATGGATAAAATTAAGCAAATTTATCAAGCACTGTAAGACAATTATTGAACAGTTATCAATGACTCACAAGCTCTATTCATTGATAATAAATGATCTCAATTTAAGCATGTTTGTTAATACCAAATGCTTTAAATAGGTGAGCGAGCCATAATTAAGGAGATATATTACATCGTTTATGTTACTGATTCCTTGAATCATGTTTGAGACTCTTACACCTTCATATATAGGACACTCGAATAGAATATGATCGGTGGATTCATTTCTTCCCATGTTGCACATCTTGCATAGTTCTTCAGTGTTGATGAAGTAGTTCCAACCGCTGATCCTAAATTTCAGACGTTTCTTGCTACATGATTTCAATTATTTCTCCAAATATTCAAAAATGATTAGAATGATAGGATGGATTTTTCGATTCGCAATCAATTCGAAGAAGGCTGCTGTGGAAATATTGGGAGAACTTACTTTCGAGGAAATTGACAGAGCTGAAATACGTCTACTGAAGTCCATACAGCTGGAAACCTTTGGAAGTAACCCGAACCACCTTAAGAATTTACAGATCACCGAAGACAAAAATGGATTATGGAGAATCATAACGAAACTAACTGAAGGAGAAGATTCGTATAACTTCAAATATCCAATACTTATACCAGGTAAAAATAAAATAATTCACAAATTAATTGAAGAACAACATGGAATTAACTTACATGCAGGAGTTCAGGCATTGTTGTATATATTACGTGAAGGATTTGGATTTTGAAAGCAAGAAGAACAGTTAAACAAGTCATATCCAAATGTATAATCTGCAAAAGGTACAATAGTAAATTCGCCCCATTGCCAAAAGACAGAATACATTGTGGAGCAGCTTTCGAAATAGTGGGAGTGGATTTAGCCGGTCCATTATATCTGAAAGAAGGGAAAAAATGTTGGATAGTTTTGTTCACATGCGCTGTTTACATGGCAGTTCATCTAGAACTGGCAGAATCACTTTCCACAGAAACTTTCATTTTATGTTTGAGAAGATTCACATCACGCAGAGGAATAGTTTCTATCATATATTCTGATAATGGAACAAACTTCATCGGTGCAAACAATCTTATGAATAACAGTGATTGGCAGAAAATTTTGGAGTACTCATCAGTGAAGAAAATAAAGTGGCATTTCAATCCACCTACTGCTGCATGGTGGGGAGGATTCTGGGAAAGGATAGTGAGAATGATAAAAGAACTATTGAGAAGAAATCTCGGGAAATCTTCTTTAAATTACGAAGAGCTCAACACGCTCTACTTTCTCTCTCGCACCTATCAAATAGCTAAAATTCTAAAACGTTATAGCTTGGCAATAATATTTTATGTACGATTTTTTGCAGGCAAGCCTATACGATTGGTTTTGTAATTAAATTATCTTACCTATGATATCAATTTCGATTGGTTAACAGATCGGTGTAGTTACCTATATTGACTCACCTGTTCACATATGCTTGCCAGGTAGCTATGCACAGAAATAAATAGGCAAGCCTACCTAGGCATATTCTGTGTGTTAAAAACTATCGGTTGAGGTGAAACTCATTCGGTTATCAAAAGAGTGAAGTGATGAAAGAAAATTGATTAAAATTAATTCAATTAAAAATAGCTATGAACACTTTTCGATAGGCAAGTTATCATGGGCATATTTGTTTATAAATTATATTTGATGAAGGTCGGTGAAGGTCGACCTCCCACGGTCTCCTCTACTAATAGGCATCAAACATTCCTTTGTCAACCAACCTCTTCGTATTCGACTTCAATCTCTTCTGTGCCAAACTTTTATTACTCAGTATTGTGGGATGACCGTCAATCCAAGGCAAGTTGACTTCACATCTATTGTTTTTGCATAAAATGGTGTCGTAGAATCTTCTTAAAGTTTTTTCGTCTAGAGCTTCCTTTGTCTTCATTTCCGGTGGATCCTTCATTCCCAACGTGTCTAAATTCCATGAATCAGTTATAGAGTAATTATCAGAAAATCCAGAAAATATATTCATATTACGTTTGGGAAAATATTTACCCATGATTGTCCACCCAAATCTAGTTTCAACTGCTGTTAGTCCGTCATCGATATTGTAACTTAAATAAACTTAACTTGGTTCTACTAATTTATTTCACACTTAATCTACAACTTAATTTATATTACTACTCCACTGTATAGCTCGATCGCATGGCTCGTTCAGACTGTCCGTGCCATCTTGAGGGCTACCTATTTATCTCCGTCACAGAATTCCCGATCTTTCGAATTCCGGCAGTTGACGACCAGCATGTTCCAATCGTTTCCAATATCGACCGTTGCTCTCCGCGGCAGAGCGACTGGACTGTTCTCGAACATCTCTGGGGATGACCTCATCGCTGTCGACGGCAACGTGCGAGGCGACAGGTCCGGCCTAGGTTCGTTACATTGCCCCCTTCTTAAAGACATTTCGTCCCGAAATTTCATCCTTGGAGTGTGACGATATCTGCATGACTCCCCATAACTGCACCGTGAAGTTCGATGGAAGTAACACTCCACGGTCTTCATGATCGGTCGTGGAAGAGGGTTACAGCAAACCAAAATCTTGACGCCGCTGGATCTGAATAACGCCTCCAGCATACTTCTTATGACTCTCCAGTCCAACCCATCAATACCACAGGACAATTTTGGAATTGCTAGATCCACCAGATTCTGGTCCACCATAGTATCTCTTAGTTTGGTGAGACTCTTCCAGACATCTTCATAGGACGGTTTATCTTGGGAATGCCTCTTGGTAACTAGGTAGTAGATGTTTCTCTGGCCTTTCTTCAACTGTAGCACCCCACCAACTTCTGGATTCTGCTCCCGCAGTGTTTGGAGTTGGCCAAATTTCTTGGAGAACACTACGGCGATGCCCCTGGACATTCGAAGATCTTCTGCCACACAGTGCGCTAGTGCGTAGTCAGCAGGCACCTCGAAAAGGTCTCGTGACTCCTCTCTAGTAACCCCATGTAGAACTTTCTGCTCGTTTGAATACAAGGACATAAACTTCTCGAACGTCATATCATGCTCCGGTGGCTTGAGGGTGCGAACTTGGTCATGGTTTCCAGCGTAAGGGGCCAACCTGTTGAAATGGACGACCCTTGGTTTCCCTCGGGGTGGCTTATGGATTCGGTACACAAGGTCGTTTATCCTTTTTACGATTTTATACGGGCCTTCCCACGAGTTCCGCAACTTTGGTGATAGTCCACGACGACGTTTGGGGTTGTACAGCCAAACCAGGTCATCAACCTTAAATCCTCCAGCGTCGGCCTTGATGTCATAGGTCTTCTTCATTTTATCGCTGGCACTCTGGATGTTCAACCGGACTCGTTCGTGGATGTCGTCCATTCTCTGCCGAAGTTTGCTGACGTAGTCCTCTCCCGCAGTGTCTTGTCCTGGCGGTATCCCAAACTTCAGGTCACAAGGCAGTCGCAGTTCTCGGCCCATTATAATACTAGCAGGAGTTTGACCGGTTGACTCGTGTACTGCGGATCGATAGGCCATCAGGAACAAATGAAGATACTGGTCCCAGTCTCTTTGATGGTCAGAGACAACCTTGGACAAGTGGCGGTTGATCGTCCTGTTCATCCGTTCCACCATTCCATCGGACTGCGGATGTAGGGCCGTGGTTCTTGTCTTGCGGATGTTCAGCAGTAGACATATTTCTTGGAAAAGGTTGGATTCGAAATTTCTGCCTTGATCCGAGTGCATCTCCATTGGAATACCGAATCGACATATCCACTCTTTCACCAAGACGTCGGCGACGGTGATGGCTTCCTGGTTGGGCAGGGCATAGGCTTCCGCCCACTTACTGAAGTAGTCCATTGCCACAAGGATGTATTTATTCCCGTGGTCGGATACGGGAAACGGGCCGGCGATGTCAATGGCGATTCTCTCGAACGGGCTGCCTACGTTGTACTGACGCATCGGGGCCTTGGGTCGTATTCGAGGTCCATTGCTAGCAGCGCATACAGCGCACTTTCTGCACCAGTCCTGGACGTCAGCTTGACAATTGGCCCAGTAAAACCGTTGCCTCACTTTCTGCAGGGTCTTCGTCACTCCCAGATGTCCTCCAGCGACTCCATCATGGATTTCCCGCAGCACTTCTTCTCTTCTGTTCCTGGGAACAATTATTTGGCGTCTGTCTTCCCCACCAATATCGGCCTCCAGTACACGTTTCAGGATCCCATTGTCCAGAATAAGAGAGTTCCATTGTGCCCAATAGGACTTAACAGCCGGCGAGTAACCTGCGACTTCCTGCCATGATGGTCTTCGATTGCCCTTCTTCCAGCTGACAACTAAGCCAAGGTCGGGGTCTTTCTCTTGGTCTTTCTGGATCTTGCTGTCATTCCAGTTGTCATCCATTGCCGTGGTTCTACAAAGTGTTGCTTCTTTCTCTTCTGCTCGTCGGCAATGTGAGCAATCATCTGGACATGGTCTTCGCGACAAGGCATCTGCATTCTTATGGCTAGTTCCGGCTCGATGTTCGATCTCGAAATCGAATTCTTGGAGTCTCTCGATCCAACGTGCTACTTGACCCTCAGGATTTTTGAACTGTAAGAGCCATTTGAGAGCTGCATGGTCAGTTCTCAACAGGAATCTTCTTCCATACACGTACTTGTAGAAGTGCTCCACTCCCTTTACAACAGCTAACAGCTCTCGCCTGGTGACACAGTAATTGCGCTCTGGTTTGCTAAGCGTCTTGCTGAAATAACCAATGACATCTTCCCCCCCTGGATCTGGATAACAGCTCAAGTCCCACGTTGCTGGCGTCCGTATCCAAAATGAATTTCCCTTCGGGTAGGGGATAGCTCAGTACAGGTGCGTTGATCAAAGCTCCTTTCAGCTTCCTGAATGAGTCTTGACATTCTTCGGACCACTGGAACTTTGTTTGGCCCTCCGTGAGCCTGGTCGGTGGTTTAGCGATGTTGGCGAATCCCAGCACATATCGGCGATAGTATGTGCATAAACCAAGGAAACTTCGAAGTTGGTGAATGTCTTTTGGGATGGGCCAATCCTTAACAGCTTTGATCTTCTGGTCATCCACTGCTACTCCTTCCCCAGAGACAACGTGGCCGAGGTATCGTACTTCTTTTTGGAACAGATGGCATTTCTTAGGGCTCAGCTTCAATCCGGAGTTCCTCAGTCGCAGGAATACTTCCTCCAAGTTTTTCACGTGGTCCTCGAACGATCTGCCGACCACAATTATGTCGTCGAGATACACTAGACACGTGTTCCATGAGAGTCCCTTCAGCACTGTCTCCATCAATCTTTCGAATGTGGCGGGAGCATTACAGAGCCGAATGGCATAACGGTGAACTGCCACAATCCTGAGCCGATGTTAAAGCAGTCTTTCTCGATCTTCCTGAGCCAGTTCTACTTGCCAATATCCACTCTTCAGATCAAGGGTCGAGAAAATCGTGGAACCAGCCAACGTGTCTAGGGTGTCATCTATTCTTGGGAGAGGGTAACTGTCCTTCTTCGTGACATTATTAAGTTGGCGATAGTCTACACAAAAGCGTGTCGATCCATCCTTTTTCTTCACCAGTACGACTGGAGAGGACCAGGGACTGTCAGATGGTTCGATAACTCCTTCTTTTCCCATATCGCTGACTATTTTGTCAGCCTCTTCCTTCTTGGCAAGAGGAAGTCTTCTTGCTGATTGCCGGATCGGTCGGGCACCCCCAGTATCAATCTTGTGCTGGACCACATTAGTTCGACCTCCTTTTCCTTGTCCGGTATCGAAGATGTCTTGGTACTTTTTTACTAAATCTCTTAGTTTGGGCTGTTGAGCTGGTTTTATATCTTTGGAAGAGATGGCAACTAATTTTTCTAGTTCTGTGGGCAAGTTGTTGGGTTGGCTAATCGTACCTCGTACGCCCCGGATCACAGATGAAACTGACGAGCAGTGCCCTAAAATTGTTCCTTTCTTCAAGGTCACTGGAAAGTAATTGACATTCATGACCCTTACCGGTACCAATTTTTCAGCACGTAACAGGGTTTTCCCTAGGGCAATCCCTCGTCCAATTTTCTCATCATGAAGTTTGGGCTCGAACATCACCACGTCTCCACTGCTCGCACTCCCGTCCAGGCGAGCCTCCAGGATGGTTTCAGCCCTCTCAGGTACGCTTACATCCTCAGCCAACAGCACACGGATCAACTCCTCACTCCTCCCATGAAGCACCAGCTCTTCTCCGTTGACACGTAGGACGCCGTCTTTGAAATCCAATTCAAACCCTCTGGAATTCATGATGTCCATTCCGATGATTGCATCGTCTTCGATGTCCGCTACAAGTGCCTGATGTTTCACTTTAGTGCTGCCCAAAATTATTTCAATCGGTAGCTCGCCATATACAGTAGCTGGCTCCCTGTTGCTGTGCGTAGCTTCAAGTTGTCGGTTCAATCCGTTCCGGTGTTCTGGCAAAGGAAGGCCCGAGAATTGTCCTAGTCGCACCTGTATCTAGCAGCATGGTGCAAGGCTCGTTATTGATGAGACCGTCTACGAAGACACCTTTGTTCTGTCGTTGAAGGATAGCGACATATGCGTTGTTAACCGGGGCTTGCCGGACACATGCCGACGATTGCCCCTTCTCGTCGACCTTCTTTAGTTTTCCTGCATCGGAGTCGATGAATGTTGGACATTTGCTACGCACATGTCCAATTTTTGCCCCAATTCCAGCATCTTATCTGTCTTTTCTCAGGGAACACTTCCTTAATCACTTTCCTTATGGCAGCTTCCAAATTAGCAGGCTCCTGTGAGTCTTCCTCAATCATTCGGACTTTACTCTGGCTTTTGCAAGATTGTTTCGCTGCCTCGAATTCCAAAGCGCGTGCCAGTGCGTCTACGAGATGTGTTGGACGGGCTAGTATCAACGCTTGTCTGGTTTCTTGGTCACGGAGTCCATCCAGGAATGCTTGAACCGCTAGTCGCTCCATTACATTTTCTGGTGTGGCTGGATATGCGAGACGAACCAAGCGTGCAATGTCAGTTTCGAATTCTTGTAAGGATTCGCCCGATTTTTGGCAGCGATTTTTCAGCTGGGAGTGGTATACGTGTTCCAAATGGGCGTGGCCATATCGTAATTCTAGATGTTTAATCAGCTGATCATAGTCCTCCTGTTCTTGGGCGGTGAGAGTTTGTAGAATATTTGTCGCTTCTCCACGTAATGCAAGTGTCAGTGCTACAGCTCTTTCCCCTGCATTCCATCCGTTTGCTTTGGCCGCTGCTTCAAACTGCCGGCGGTAATTTGCCCATGGAGTTTTCCGTCGACTGAGGCGGCTCATGGAAAGCTTCCTATTTCTGAAATGACCTTGACATCTTTTATACCCTCTTGAACTTTATCCAAGTTCAAACTCAAGTCCAGCATTGCATTTTCGTTAACCATCTCTGTGGAGGGCGCACTATTAATTTGTTTTTCCAGCTTACTGATCGTTTCCTTTATTTTGTCCATTTCTGCCTCGACCCCATCTTTGATTTTATCTACCTCCGTGTTCATTTGCTCCCTAATTTTATCTATCTCTGTCTCAACGGTTCCCATTCTTTCTTCTAGAAAATTAGCCACACCACACAATTCTTTTTTAGGCCTTCTGTGTTTTCCAGGAACTTCTCTTCCAGGCTTCTTGCATTTTCTTCCAGGCTTCTTGAATTTTCTAGAAGCTTCTCTTCCAGATTTCTAGAATTTTCTTGAAGCTTCTCTTCCAGATTTCTAGCATTTTCTTCAAGCTTCTTGAATTTTCTAGAAGCTTCTCTTCCAGATTTCTAGAATTTTCTTGGAGCTTCTCTTCCAGATTTCTAGAATTTTCTTCAAGCTTCTCTTCCAGATTTCTAGCATTTTCTTCCAGGCTTCTTGAATTTTCTAGAAGCTTCTCTTCTAGATTTCTAGAATTTTCTTCCAAAGTCCTCGAATTTTGTTGCAGCTCTTCTTTCAAGGATTCTATTATCGGACTCAAATCACCTCCGGAACTTCGAATAAAATGTTTCGGGGTCCTCACCTTCTTGTATAAGTCCTTCTGCAAGTCTTTCCTGGAGTACTTGCTTTTTACCCGTTGTTTCCAGTTCCCTTTCCTCCAATTCCTGTTTCAATTCCGCTACCTTCAAATCCGCAAGGCGCACTTTTCTTGAATACATTTTGTCTTTGACGAGGTATCAGTCTGTTTCACACGAAAAGTTTATCAGTTTGTTAAAAATTCACTTCACGAATTCTTTTCCACGGGCCACCAGTCTATTGTCTGTTTCACGCGAAGAGTGTATCAGTTTGTATTCCCACGCACAATTGTCCACTTCGCGAAAACCGGGCCACTGTCTATTTTCTGTTTCACGTTTGGGTGTCAAAAGGTCTATCAATTTATTTTTCTGACTATCCACTCCACGATCACTTAAAAGGGCCTTTTCTTTAATTTTTCCCTTTCCACTTCGGTCTTTTTGGCTAAAAAGGCTATCAATTTTTTTTCTGACTATCCACTCCACGATCACTTGTTTTTTCAAAATCTCACTTCCGACACCAATTGTAACGTAAATAAACTTAACTTGGTTCTACTAATTTATTTCACACTTAATCTACAACTTAATTTATATTACTACTCCACTGTATAGCTCGATCGCATGGCTCGTTCAGACTGTCCGTGCCATCTTGAGGGCTACCTATTTATCTCCGTCACAGAATTCCCGATCTTTCGAATTCCGGCAGTTGACGACCAGCATGTTCCAATCGTTTCCAATATCGACCGTTGCTCTCCGCGGCAGAGCGACTGGACTGTTCTCGAACATCTCTGGGGATGACCTCATCGCTGTCGACGGCAACGTGCGAGGCGACAGGTCCGGCCTAGGTTCGTTACAATATGATCGGTGTTAATTGTCAATAAAGTGCCGAATATATCCGCCCTAATAAAAGTTCAATTTCACTTGGAACATTCTCGAATTCATTGTCATAAATAATTATATTTTTATTTCTCAAATAGTTTATATATGTAATATTGTCTGATCTTGGAATATTATTACATATTCCTATTCTGTCCTAAGACATCTAATCTACATTCGAAAGAATTTTTGATGTCTCTGATAACAATATTGTATAAAGTACGGATTTGAGGTTCTGAAGTGTAACCACCGAAAACTCCCTGTATAATTTTTTCTTCTCCCGATTTTTTCAAACTCATCTGTTTTGCAAAATGGGATAAAACATAAGAGCGTTGCGATCCCGAATCTAAAAGTGCTCTCACCAACTTTTCTTTATCTTCATTGACAACTTTTACAATAACTGTTTGTAATAATACTGAAGGAAAATTACATGTAAGAACGTTATCTGTTTCATCGGGCTGTATATTCTCAATACCCAGAACACCATCGACTCTGTTTTCTTTTAGTTCAGTGTTATTTATTTTTGTAAGCAAGTCAGGACACATAATCGGATAATGTTTTTTCGAACATATCATACATTTGACATATGCTCTACAATTCTTTATTGAATGCTTCTGTTTCAAACAAGCGAAACAACCTCTTTTCTTAGTGATACATTCTTTCTTTTCATGGAAAAAAAATCCCTGTGCCTTTATGCATTCCTGACTCAAATGTGATTTGTCACAAAATAAACAAGTTGGAATTTTCTAACTCTTTTCAATATCCTTCGGGTTTCCAGAGTAAAGAGCTGCTGCTGTGTATGGTTTACTACTCTCACCTTGCTTCTGTGTTTTGAGAATGTTATCCTTCTGATATTTAGGCTCATTTACAAATCCTTTCTGTGCTAAGTTGATCCTCTCTTCGGATTCCACTTCACTCCTTAAAAAATCCAATAGCATTGATAAATAATCGGAATAAGTGTTGTTTTCCTTTGGACCACCCTGTGTAAGATTTGACAATTTGATTTTATTACCATTTCTATGTATTTCCCAAACTTTCAACAAATCGGTTGCCAGAGCAGATTCAACCAATGGTAGCAGCATTGAAGCGTATTTTTCTTTGTTTACCCCAAGTGTCTCTAAAGCTCTGAGCTGTGTTTCTAATTTATCGTATAAACTGGAAAGTGAGATACCTGTTTTCTCTTTCATAGCTTGTTTCAAAACTAAATTTAGAAGTTCTCTAACATATACCTCAATGAGTAGCTCATCTCTAGCGAACCTTGCTTTCAACTGGTCAATGGCGACAACATAGTTTGCTCCAGATGGTGGGAAACTTTCTACTAATTCAAGAGCTGGTGAACCTTCTTCCATAGATTGAAGTAGATATTGGAATTTATCTTCAACGTCTATTTTCTCATCTTCATGTATTTTTCTATACTGGCCCCAAAAACCAATACAATTCTTGATATTTCCATCAAATTTTCTCAGCTGAATTTTCGGCAAATTGAATTTCCGTTTGGTTTCATCGCACGTACAGCACCCTCCTTTATTAGTTTGAACATCGTCATCAAATCTTCTCAGTAGGATTCACATTTGAATTGATATTCGAAATATTCATCCTTATAGGATTGCGTTTCTTGATATTCTCCTTCCAGTACGTCATGGAGCGCTTCGGAAAATAAAGTTTCTCTTAAATTATCATCAAGGCAGCTCAATCTTTTAGTTTTATCCTCCAGATTCTTCAGAAGAGACTCCAATTGGTATTTTTCTATAGGCTTTCCTATTTTGATTTCTATCTCCAAGGAATCAACTTTCTCGCATATGACGTTTACTTGTCTTCTGATAAAACTCCTTTCTTTCTTTACGATTTCCATTGCGGGTCCTGTCACGGTCGCCAAAATGTAAATATTGCAGACTTGGGGTGAATTAGTCAATATTTACTGTATAATATTTAAATAACTTTATACCTTTTGTAACAAGAAGTGTATTTGACAAGTAAATTCTGACATTCATATAAAATTGTTTCTTACTACATATATAGGGTAATCATGAAAAACATTAGAAACAGGAAATAAAGAAACTTAAAATTAATATATATGAATTCCATTCCTCACAACCATGGTCGTTTCGCATAATTAATATGAAACGAATTTTATACCACCAGGAATGTATTCTTCTTTCACGATATCTATTTTATGTAATCTAAATGGAGATTCTTCCTGAAAAAACTTGACACATTAATTTATTCGGTTAAGTTGCTGTTGAAAAATAAAAATAAAGTTATTTTATAACTTCTAAGACTTTTATATTTCTTAGGGCACTGAAATTAAGATTTCATCTGATGAAACAGATTCGATGTGAAATATACGAACCACCAATTTTGAAGATAGATGCAATATGATTAGATATGTCCTTATATATAATTTCAATTGTACCTCTAGGAAGATTTAGTTGAAATTATATTTAGAAAAATATTAATTTTCACAGTGATTCCTTCAGTTTTATCACAAACCGAATTCTTCTATTTGAAGAGTCAATATATTTCAGGTCGCATAAGTCTGTTGGAAAACTTGACAAGTTGTTTTTATTTTACAACTCCCCATAATCTGAAAACTAACAAAGTTCCTAATGGGAAAACGATAAAGAAAACAGGTCGTTTTTTTCAAGAATCTTCAATGATACAATTTGACCATATTATTACAGATTCGAACACTCTAACAAAAATACACATTGTATGCTTTTGAGATTATATGAAGTTTCCGGACTATGCTAATACAATTAATTCATGTAATACCTACTTCATTTACTTATTCAGTGATATCAAAAATGTCTATTATATAATTGGTAATGTTCACTATACTTTAAACACTTTCCACGTTTTTCTAAGTTAAAAATAAAATAAAAAATTTAACCGACGCAGTTAACTCCAAAACAACGCAGAAAGAGAAAGGTAGAATCTTCTTCTTCGTTTCCTTTTTTTGGTTTTCTGACTCCTTATGGTGTCAATTCCACCAGATCAGGTGTTCTTCTGTTTGACGTGAAGGATTATTGTGAGGAATATAGTTATTTTCTATTAGTAATGGGAAGTAGAAGTTACATCTATGGATATTAGGTATTATAATTTTTCAGAATCCCTTCATCACACTATAACACATACATTGAAAGAAAGCCCTTTGTTAATGAGGGGATTTTCATGAGTCCAATTAATTAAATTCTTCATATTTTAATTTTACTCTTTTCGAAAAATTTGTTAAGTATATCTAATATTTTATAGTTCAAAATTTGGTTTGAAAAGGGGGGAGTTAAACCTATATTGATAAGATTATAATATAATGTGTCTATGTTTTGTTTATTGTTTTCACATTCAAATAGGACGTGGTTTATATCTCCCACTTTCCCACAGTCGCAAAGGTTGCTGTCGACCACTTTGATTCTATAGAGATGAGAAGGAATACAACAATGGCCTATTCTCATTCTCATAATAAATGTAAACGTCTTTCAGGGAAGCGACTGGCATGTATAAAACCAAGTTTTTTTTTATATTGGGTTGTAAGTCCTTTAATCGGGAACCTTTATATATTGAAATTTGATCCCAGAATAGTTGAAAGTTGGTCCTGGATATTTCTTTGTTATATGAGATGATATCCATATTTTGGATTATTTCCAATTTATAGGGAATAGTTGCATTTTTTGCGATTTGATCTGATTTCTCGTTTCCCTCAATATTGCTGTGTCCAGGGATCAAGCATAATTTAATTTTGAAGTTATTTTTTAGATGTTCCATCCATAACTCCTTAATTTTGAGGAACCAGATATTGTTGTTTGTTTTTTGTTTGTTATTTTGTAAACCTATAACCGCACTTTTTGAGTCCGTGAGTATTATATAATTATCCGGTTCATTATTTAACAGAAGAAGTGCAAAAAAAATGATTTTCCTATTCCGATATTAGAATAAGTTTCATAAGTACCATGGAAAATTTCTAAAGGGAATTTAAATATAGGGTTATAGGGGAATGACGAGATTTGGCTAAAGGGGGGAAGCAGAGATTCTCATATGGATTTGTGAAGAATACTCGATCTCATATTATTTAGGTTAGAGTTGGATACTTTCTTCATATTTGCGCATTTTAATAATAATTGGATTTGATTCAATAGCAAGATGCTTAGGAATGAATCTAAGAGTAATCGTGTTTTGTTGTAATTCTATTGGGAGTTGGTTTGCCTCAACTAATATAGCATTTGTGGGTGTTGAGGCCCAGGCAGATTCTGAGGGATTTAAACTGCAGACTGGATAATTTCCTGCTATTATATTTGCTAGTATTCCCATATATAATCAAGCAGTACTCAATTCTTGAAGCAATCATTGAGACATGCATGTTAGTCATTATCTTAGGATCGGTACCCCAGCTGACTTTTGCCAGATATTTTAGACTATTCAGGATCTTCAAACATTTCTTTGATATTTCATTGACGTGACTTTTCCATGTCATTTTCCTATCAAAAATTAGTCCTAGCATATTGTGTTGTTCAACTTGTATAATTACTTGATTTGAGATTTTGATATTTAAGTTTTCCTGATGGTGAGAGTTAGAGAAAATGATGCTTTCAGTTTTTTGAGTTGAAATTGTCAGACAATGCATTTCCAGCCAATTTTCCAGAGATGTAATTGCCCTTTCAATGTGATGTTTTGCAATAAGAGGATTTTTGTGGTCTTTGTACATGGTAATATCATCAGCATATTGTATATACTTGCAATGGGGAGATATGGTATCCCAAATGGTAACTGTATAAAGGTTAAATAATAAAGGGCTGAGAACCGCCCCCTGTAATATTCCTCTGAAACTTTTCCTAGGGCGCCATAATTTGCCTGATATATATATATATATATATATATATATATATATATATATATATATCTTTTTCCTTAATTAAGTCAAAGATAATCTTAACTACATTTTTATTGATACGTAGATCTATTAAATTTGAAATTAGGATATCTGGAATTACATTATTATATGCTGAAAGGATGTCGAAAAAGACTGCAACTGTTTTTTTTTTATTTTACAATTTTGTAAATCTAAATAGAAGTCAAAGAGTGCCTCTGTCGTCCCTTTTCCCTTCCTAAAACCGTATTGATTGTAGGGTAATAAATTGTTATGCTCTACCCACCATTCTAAACGATATTTTATGAGTAACTCAAAGGTTAGGTTAGGTTAGGTTAGGTTTCCTCAGACATGATGTCAATGCAATAGGCCTATAATTGTTAGTATCATTTGGATCTTTACCTGGTTTCAAAATCGGGATTAACACGATTTCATTCCAATCTTTAGGAGTGCTAATTCTATTCATCCAAATGTAATTAAAAAACTTTACTAACCATTTGAATGCCTGATTAGGAAGATTTTCGATCATTTTATATGTAATTTCATCTTTGCCAGGAGCTGTGCCCTTCTTGTTTTTGATGACATCTCTAACCTCTTTTTCAGTAAATATATAGTGGATATCCTTATTACGTTCAATATTTTCAAAAACTATAGGAGGACTCCGTACATCATTTGGGCAAAATTTGTCAAGTAATGATTCAAAGGAAGTTTTGTTATCTAGATTATTGTGACAAGTGTTATTTTGTATATTATATGGCCTAGAAAAACTTTTAATTTTTTTCCACACCGTTTGAGATATCAGATACCCTGGATAGCATCCCTGAAAAATCTTGAAATGACTTTTCTTTTTTTTAATTTTCCTAGACATAGCTATTTTTTTTAATTTCTATGAAATTCCTCTCGTCTGAAATATCTTTGAATTTCCTGAAGGCTTCTTTTCCTTTTTTATAGCTTCTAAGCATTCATCATCCCACCAGGGAGGTTTTGTTAAGTACTTGTTATTTTTCCTAACTATAGCTGGGGCACTTTGAGAAAGGCTCCATTTCATTGCCTGTATGAGATCGTGGTATGAGGTGATCACTAAATTCTCTAAAAGTTCATAATATTTTGTCCAATCTGTTTTTTATAATTATATAGATTTTGCTCTACCTGATGCTCAAGATCTTGATGATTCGGTGTGCAGTTATTATTTAATATTTCCGCGAAAATTGGGAAGTGATCCGACCCGAAGGAGTCATCTAGAGTTTCACAAACAGAAAAGTCGCTAAGTAAATTGGGGCATGATATTATAAGGTCAATTACACTCTCAGAATACAGTGCTATAACAGTGGGTTGGAGGTCATTGTTTACTACAAAGTATCCCTCATCCACCAGGATATTTAGTTCGATTCCTCCTCTATTATTGATGAGTTTCCCCAATTCTTATGGTGGCAATTGAAGTCTCCGCATATTATATATTTCAAGTAATTTGTAAAGTTTTTCCGAAAATTTACGTCCACAATGATATCTGGAGGGACAAATATATGGTAAATGTCTATATTATTTACTTTTATTCCCACTATATTCACTCTATTTGGTATTGAAAAATTAAGATTTGATCTATAGAAGTTAATATTTTTTTTAACGAGAATCCCTGATCCTCCCCTGCCATCGTCCCTATCATGAGTGTAGAAATTGTATCCTTTAATTATATTATTTGAATTAGATTTAATCCAGGTTTCAGTAAGGCATACTATGTCTGGGTTTGTATCTTCAATATGATTATATAAGTTCGTTTTATTTGAATAAAAGCTTCTCATATTCCAATTAATTATTTTCAGGTTCGCCATAAGGAGGCTTCTTTGTCCAAAAATACAATAGTTTGATCTTTATTACTCAATGGAAGGAATTCCTTAATTAATTCAAGAAAGATTTCTGGGAATTTGGAGGAAATTTTACCAATATCCTCTCTAATTTTTCGTTTGATATATTGATCAGGGGGGATGACCTAGGGAATAGTTATTACTTGCCCTTCTGGATAGATAAGACATTCTTTATGTTTATCGTCATAACCTCTTTTGGAAGTCCTGAGTTCTTTTCTTAGGCCCGATTTCACCAACCCCTTTAAACGAGTTTTGTTCAAATTAAACTTAGATTAAGCTTTCTACACGTCATATTGGATTTCACCAGGAACAATAAACCGCGTTTAGTTCTAAACGGCGTTTCTACTTAAAACGGGCTGAATTTGGCCAGTTACGAAGTTAAACGACGTTTAGTTCATTGGTTTCGTGCACGTTTGACAGATGGTTGACATTGGGAGTAAAACAACCTCACTTTTCCGATTTGTTTATGTTGGAGAATTGAACATTTTTACCTATTTCAAACAAAATTCAGTAGTTGGATTACATGTGTTATTGTTTAATTCGTAGATGATCATGCCTTCATATTGTTCTGTTGTGAAATGCAATAAAAATGCATCAAAAGACGGCCGAATGCGATTTTTCAGGTGAATTGTACATGTTTGTATTTTTGAGCCTGTTATCAGAATTCTGCTGTTGTAAGAGATAGAAAACATTGTGAAATCTCCCAGAGAAGGCAAGCAGCCTAGATACATGCCATCAAACGAAAAGACTGGTCTGATAAGTTTGTTCAAGACATTTTCACTCTGGTAAAGGAAATATGTTGTACCAATTTATTCAATGAGCTGGGTGCCGAATGAAGTCCAAAGAAGGAATTTATTTGATGAATTATATTTTCCCATTCCAACTTGAAATTCAATGTGGAAGATATTGTCACTGTTATCAAGTTTCTTCAAAAACTAAACTTTGAACACTCACAAAAATATCACAAAACATGAGCCAAACACGAAAGTTATCGGTTTGGAATTTTTAGGTTATATTGTCACTTGGCTTTGGCTCCTCTACAAAACAACCATAGAGAAACTAAAAATAAAGAGAGTTGTCAAACCTGCAGTAAAAGTTGGCATCACGTTTAGACAGTGGCGACATATCTCGCAACTGGCCGAACTAAATACAGTTGGTAGAACCGATTGAGATAAGGCGGGTTTTTCAAATGTGTTACTTTTATATGATTGATATGGTATATATTTTATAAGTGATCGATTTACCATTCTTCTATTCCATATGAATGGTTGTATCATATGAAATACAGGAATGGCAAATCGATCACTTATAAAATATATACAGTAATCGATTCGTAGAATCTGTTAGTTCGTTCGTGGTTAAAATACAATTTCAAAGTAAATCTTCATTTCATGATATCAAGAACAAAATCAAAGATCTTATAAAACAAGAATAATAAGTTGAACACTATAAAAACACATTTTATGGTATCTAGGACAAGGTACAACTATAGACAAAACAATAATAAAACTCCGAAAAACAACAAAATTGAAAATATTCTTCAGTCTTATCATCAAATCAACCAAAATAAAAACAAATTACATTTACAACAAACCTTCAATAATTTTGTTCATTCATTAGCACAAAGGAGAACGAGTAGGTATACTTAACAAATACTCCAGTTTGATGATAATCTTCGTACTTCCTCAAATGGTGATAGAAAATGGAAACTGATGGACGGAAATAAGTATCAGTTTGTGAAAAAATTTCTGCAACTGATGGATGGAAATAAGTATCAGTTTGTGGAAAGCAGCTTATATTTTACCTTGTGAAAGAATATTTCAAGGAATTTCAGCTTCAACTCGAATAACAAAACATTCCATTTTCGACGTTGGGTTCACAATTCAAGTCCATTAGTATAATTTCTATAATTAATTTTTCGATGACAATTAACAGTAGAATTATTCTGAAATTATTACGTTGTTTGTCATTTCCTGACAAATGTCGAAATTGAAAAATTATCATGTCAGTCGTCTGTTGATTGCGGGCAGCGCCTCCATGCGCGACTGGCCGTACCAAAAACTTGGTGGTCAAGATCGCCAATGTTTCAAACAGTCTCTTTATTTTTAATTTGTCTATGAAAACAACGGAATCTATGCAAAAATGACAGAAACGTACATATATTACTATGTTGCCAGCTTTTGACTGTCCTTAAACTGAGTTTCAATAAACTCGGTTTAGCTTTCGTCTGTTTGTGTCGGTGAAACTGGATCAAGGTTTATCAAGATTAAAATCTGAGTTTAGTGAGAACGGAGTTTAGTAAAACGCCGTTTATCTGTCTTGTGGTGAAATCGGGCCACAGTTGAGGAGGGTTTTCTTTGTTATATTTTACAATTTTATTATATCCTTGAGGGATTATTGGCCGCAGAGGAGTTCTTTCATTTTGTAGAGGGAATATAGCTTATCATTTCCAGGAAGTTCTGGATAATTCATTATATTAAAACAGTAATTATTGTATGATTCTTTAGGGGAAGGGGGCCTTATGGATGGAATCTGTTTTGACGCTTCAAAGAATGAGAGGTTTTTTTCTCCCATCAATTGTTTAATTGATTTTTGTCTATGAAATTCTGGACAAATTCTTTTTGTAAATGACACATTAGGCTCATTGGTCAGATGATCTTCTCCGCAGAAAAGGTAAGACATACTGTTTGACTTACATGTTTCTCTATCGTGATCCCCTGCACATTTTGGGCATCTGGTTTTACTTTTGCATACATTTTTAGTATGGCCATATCTTCAGCAGTTATGGCACTGTATGACTGAAGAATAATAATTTTGTGTAGTGAAAGAGCATGAATACATACACACTTTAGCTGGAGGGATTTTACCACGAAATGTGACTAAAATCACTGGTATGTCCCTAAATTGGATATTTTCATCTTCTGAATTATTAATTTTTTTTTGTCTTCTGACATGTAGAATTTTTTGGTTATCAAGAGTTTTGAGGTTGTCAAGAATTTCTTCTTCCGACAGGGATATATCAATATCTTTGTTATAGCTTTAGATATGATGAAATTGTTTGGGATAGATGCCCTAAACTTATTAGATGATAAGAAATGATTATCCTCGAGTTATTTATTGGCCTCCTGAATTTTCTTATATGTTATCATTTATCTGTTTTTCTCTCTCCTTTCAATATCACTTGGATTGTATTGTGTATTTTTATGGAATATTTTTCCAAGTTGGAAAGGTACCCTATATTTTTATCTACAGATTCAATATAGATTCTATATGGACCAAAGTCCGTATTCTCATATCTATTTTCTGTTACATTGTTAATTAAATGTAGCTTATCCTGTTTATCACTAGTATCTATCTTTTGAGGTAGTAATGGGTTTGATTCATATGTTTTATCTTTACCCCATTCATTTGAGTCCTTATTAGCATTTGATTTGTTTAGGTTTTTATTATTTATTGGCACCGCTTTTTTTAGAACCAGGTCGGTTGGTATGTTTTTATTTTTTTGAAATTTTGACCTTCAAGTCGTTTTCAGCGTTTACTAAAAAACCTTCCGCAGCTGCGTCGTTAAATTCTGTGGCAAATTCTTCGTTTATATTAGATATTAATTATAGACATTTCAAATCATTATATTCTACTTTTTCTGCAAAAAGAATCAGACTGTCAACAGCAGCCCTTGTCGATGGTGACCTGTTTATTAAATATTTGTATTCATTTACTAATGACTGATCAAGAGATTATCCCCCGGGGTCTCCGAGGGATTGGTCCCCCATTTCAAATCTAACTTAAATTGCTAATTTATATACCAGATTAAAGTAAAAATGAAGGGAAAAAATTAAAAATGGACACTCAAATCGAAGAATAAACAAAAAAGTCTAAAGCACTTTGTTTTATCTATTAGCGCATGAAACTCCCTTGTGAAATACACGACAGGACACCCACTTACTTGAGGACTATTTTCTCTAGGTAAATTAGGATAACTGATCGGATGATGGAGCACGTCTATCTTCTCACACGACTGAACAGCCAGAGGGGAAAGGTAGAATCAGAATGCACTGAATACTGAATGCAGTGTTCCATGTGCCATACATGTGCAAGGTTTATCAGGTGTACCACACTGAATGGCCAAATTGTAACAATGTAACAAACGGGAATTTTAAAATGGAAGCAGAAAATGAGTGGAAAGGTCATTTGGACATTGGTTTTTTATTATAATGAATAATATTGGCTTCATTTGCTTATGAAATTATAAGAATGTTGTTTCTGTCCTGTGTAAATTAGGAGGTACTGGTATTAAAATGAAGGAAAACAAAATGAAATGAATAGTTGAAAGTAAGGGGTCGAAAAATATAAATATTCTAAGATTCAATTCACATGAAATGTTCAACTTTTTGTTGTGTGAAATGCCCAAGTTATTAATAAAAAATTTAGAGAACTATTATGAAACTGGACAATAAATGTCTCAAGGCGAACTATGTTATTTTTGTCTAGAAATATTGTTTGACTTCGCCAATACCTCTCAGTAGGTATACAAAGAAATGCCACAGAAGAACAAATACAATACTTCCAATATACTTTAAAGTCCTCTTTGGGAAGTGCATATTGCATCTCACAAAAACATCCTCATGCCGATATTTTCAAAACATCCCAAAACCTTCCTGGAATGTTTGTGCTAATTGGGAAAACTTTGAATTTCATAAGAAATCATCTATAAGGTGTGCAACCACATATTTATAACTCTTTTGGAATCATTTGTGATATAAAATCATTATTTTCCATTCTTTTTGTGATGATATAAAAATAAAAATATAACAATTACTGGAATATAAACATAACTACCAGATACATAGCTATGATGCCAACCAAACCGTCCGCGTAGAGGAATAAAAACAGATTATTTTGTTTCGTGCATTGTTTTCCATTTTCACCCCTTAAACTATAAATAATTATATACATAGTTCCAGACTACCTATTTCAAAACAGTTTTACAGGTTCTCTATATAATTAAAAGGGAATTTCAGGTGTATCTCCATAGCAATTAAAAAAAATATATATAATCAACTAGATTTCGTGAGCCAACGGTCAATAATAAGCAATCGACAACCAATTAAACGGCAATTCACCTCTCAAGGTGAATAAATAAAATAAGGCTCCTAGATCAAATTTGACCCAGACTCAAGGCTCTAAATAACCAAATGACTTCTGCTACGAGTGATTGGAATTATTTTCGTACGTGTATATTCTCAAAATTAATAAATCAAATGAATACTACCCTAGGTTCTATTTGGTCGCCATTTCACAAATGACTCTATTTACTGCATAGAACTCAAATTTTTAAGTTCAAACTTTTTTAGATAATCTTTTTTGTTCCAAGTCATTAGAACCGGGATGTGACTGGTAAGCCTGTTCAAAGTCTAGTGGAGGCTCTACATATTCTGAAGTTGTGCAACTCTCTATTATAATTGTTATAAGTGCACATTTAATATGTAATGAACCATTGATCGATGTAAATATGTTTATGCACAAGCGGGCGCTAAAGTGCATCGCCCGGGTTTTCTAGTATTAAAGAGTACTTTACCGCCCGCCAGACCTTTTTATCACTTGCGGGCGGTAAAGTAATTTTTTATAGATTTTTGCTTTATGTACATACCTATGTAAATTTTGAATAGTGAACTAAAAAAAAGCACATTTAACACGAAAATAATACTACAAACAGTTAATTTTTTCAAATTAAAAATGCAATTATTACAATTAGCAATATTCAAAGCCGGCAAATATTTTGTTGAATTACTAAGATTATATTCATTTCCTCTAGTAATTGAACTAGGTTATTCCTGAGCGTTTACCTTTGATGTTGTGTCACAGTCCCTTAACACAATCTTGTTAGCGATACATTTTCTTGCAAGTTTTGTTTTTTCAATGTAACCTTCCGCTACACTGCTGGATTTCCAGCCAACATGTAACTTAATGTTGGTTAGGTTTTCATTTGCTTCAGCTAAAAGACTGGTGGAACTACACCGAAAACAATGTCCCGTGTATTTACTAGCATTGGGTAGCCCAAAAAAACTGCAATATTTCGAGGAATTTGACCAAACGTGTTTTTTCCAAGCACTTGAGTAGAGCTCTTCATATTTACAAAAACACAAAAAAACTTTTGTGTTCGGTCTGTGTTGGTCGTAACAAATGATATTTCCTGTAGAGCCCAAGAAAGGTGGGCATCGGTTTCTTCCCATCCACAACCATAAACATTCTGTCTACCTTCGTTTTTGATTCTTTTATGCTGACTAATAATGATTCACCAAACTCATGAATGTCGTCGATCTTTATTTTTGTAAATACTTCATTCCTGCAAGCTCCGAAAGAAACTTCAATTAATAAACACTTGTCATTTGGGGCTTCTGTTGAGAATCTATCTATTTCATCTCTGTTCGAAATCAGTGACTTTTTTGGGTTGTAACCGTCGTATTTAGGCTTAAGAAATGCAATTAAATTAGGGAACTTACTGATATCTATAGTATGGTTGATGTTAATCATTCAATCTTGAGTAATAGCTCCATAGTGGAAAATGTTTATAGTTCTTCGATTTTTCATTAAAATATGCTAGCAAAGTATCTTCATTGATTTGATTTAATGTAAGTTCTCTTCCTGTACACCACACTAAATATTCCAGATACATCTTCTCATGCAACTTCCATGATTTCAATGGAAGAAGATCAAGTTTTGCTTCCTCAGCGGACTCAACAATATCCTCTGTAATATAATTTTCTGCAAAAACCATGGATTCCATTGTGAAATAATGCGGACACAATAGTGGAACCAACTCAAAAGTAAATTGTTGATTTGGTTGCTATGGCAATAAATAATGTTATTTACAATACGATTTGGATAAAATTAAAATATTGCTATTGGAGAATTAATCATCCTGATACGACCCCTATCGGAGATGAACTGAACTGTTAAGAGTAAGTATGTTTATATTGCCGCCATATGACTGTTGTGTTATTTTCACGATATGCTGTGTGAATACTATCTAATAACAAATTGGATTTTTTTTATACCCAAGACAATTTCGGAAGTTCGTTCGCCGAGTCATATATACTGTTGTGTGTTTGGTTGTAATAGCAGGAGAGGCGTGAATTCTAACCTCTCTCTTCACAAGTTTCCTGAAAAGAATGAGTACTCCGTATATGGAGTCACTAAACTTGGACTCCGGGCAAAAATTGACAGTTATAAGGCTTGGATAAATAATTTAAACTCAAAAACCAGGCTCGAGAGCGGCAGTGGTATGTTCTCTTCATTTCACAAGGGATGATTTCATCTTATCAGGTGAGTACAACGAAATCGAATTGCCAGTATGCCTATATATTAATTTCAATGTATTCTTTGTGAAATATTTCATTTTTATCAACAGATAAATAATATGATTAGGATAACGTAGTTTTGTAAAATATCATTTTTTCACTACTTGTAACTTCTGTCAATGTCTGAAATAGTGTCTTTTTTTGTAGACTGGTCTAAAACTAGTTTTCCATTGTATATGGCGGACATCTAGAGGAATCTTATTTTGTTTTTCCACCTCTTCATATAGGAATCAAATAAAGATAATTATCATTTCAGATTGTGCAACTCAAAAGCCTAGGCTGAAAAAAATATTGGTTCCAAGTTTGAATATGCCAAACGAGAAGAAGGGATCAAAGCGTATAACTTCAAAAAGAAGACCAGCACAGGAAAGAACTGATAATCCTCGTGTAGAAACTTTAGATATTACGGAAGGAAGTGCCACAACACTTGTGTTCAATGTTATATAGAAGACGTTGTATTATTAATTTTAGATTTGAACGCCAGCAGTTGCTTGGTGATGTATATTAACAAAAAACGGGTGATAAAATCTAAAGCATCTTTCCAGAAATAAGTTTTCTTCCGTAAATTATAACCAGAAGTTTATGGGAACACCTTTGGTATAGCCCAAAACATTGGTAATTTTGAGACGGATGAGAAATTAGTCTTCGAGGGATTCGGGAAGATAGAAATACAGTCCATTCAACGGTGAAATATTGAAAAGTCAATTGTGACAGTAGGTGATCCAAATTGAGATGTTGTCATGTTCGGGGAAGTATTCCATTCAAGGAGAAATAAAACAATTTTCAGATGGAGCCAGGGAATTTTTGGAAAATAACATCGGGACCTGCGTCAGAGCAGCAGAACGAAGAAGGAGTCAAGTTGATTGGAACCGAACTCCAGCGGCGTAGTTTCTGGATCACGAGGGTTCAAGATATATTGGATATTGGAGGTCGGTGAGGCTACAATACAAAAAATAGGTTCAACTCATTAATAAGGATATATGTGTTGATTAATTTGA